>CACRXP010000354.1:478056-504815 GCA_902702965.1 Spirometra erinaceieuropaei | reverse complement strand
TGGTTTAAAATGCTTCCCCTGCTGTTTCCATTATTGCTCGTCTAGAGCAATTTGAGAAGCTTTTTTGTCTCCGGTTTTTGTGCTTTTCATCGAGGAATTCCATCCAGCCTATTTCGAACTAGGCGCGCTATTTCAAAGTGGTCGTGGAAAGTAGTGACCTGACGGACGTTCAGGCGTGTCACGAACAAGATGATCGGTCTATCCGCAGCCCGTCCTAGATTTCGATCTCCTTGCCGCAACCAAAAAGATGGCGAAGATAGACGAAAGGCATGTTATTTCGATCTTCAGGGCCCGACGATGTCACCGTGTGCCCCACAGCAAGGTGAAGCAGGTGCGGTGACTTGCGATGCATCTACCTCACTCTTTCCTCATCCCTCATTCGGGCCCAGTGTCGAGACATAGCCAAGAAGACTGGAGTCGTGGGGAGGGTGCAAGTAGATGGCGCGGTTGGGCCCGCACCTAGGCGTACCACCACACCTCCTGGTCCACACGACAAACACTTGACCAGGACTTTAACCGACAACAACAACAACAACAGTACCGCAACGGGTCAGAAGGACGAGGATGACTGAGCAGTCATGCTCACGACCCTCAAGTTCTGTTATCTTGCCAAGAGTAATCTTATTGATCTCCTTTTCATAGTACTAGGTTCGACACGCCTGACGGAAATAATTCAAATTTAGAGGCTTATGGAGATGACTGAATTAATCAGTATGCGAAGAAGGGCTATTGAGCTCTGTGAGTCATTTGCGCCTGGACAACAGACGGATGCATGGGAGGGGGAGTTGAGAGGGTCAGGTCAGTAGTGCGAAATTCATACTCGTGGTACTTCAACACATTTCTCACTATGAACAATCTGATGGGCATTTAAACTATTATGATGCACTAGAATCCGTGGTTTGGAAGGCTACCAGCTGGCGGGAAAACTCGTTTCTTTCAATCCGGAGAGTAAGGCTCTCTGGCCACCACCACCACCACCGCCACCACCGCCGCCGCCGCCGCCGCCACCACCACCACCACCACCACCAGCACCACCAGCACCAACACCAAAGGGACCACTACCAGCAATTTAAACACTGGGCCAATTCGTTCACACTACCACCCATCAACACTTTTCGGGCTCGCCGAACATTGCAGGTCAACTGCACAAGCAGTGCCTAGGTCTCACACAACACAACACCAGTCATGCACACCTTCTCTGTCCACACTGTCCCCAGGCATTCAACCACCCCTAGGCTTTAACCAGCTTGTGCGTATATACGCCGATAGGCATGCAAAAAACAAGCACACTTCCGTGAAACGTACACCCACTCGATCACAACATGACAGCACATGTCATTCGCGCATTAGCCACGCAATGCGATGTGCCAACGCCGCCATGACGTGTAGGACGACGTATATGAACGCGCAAACATCCAGTGCCTACGTTTCGGAAGCTGACAAGTGCACTGCACCAGTATACGGACGCTGACACCGCAGTAGGAGCTGCCTTATGTCATGCCATCAGCCGATAAGTGGCAGGTGTGTAGTATAGGAAAAAGGGAATGTGCAGTCGATCAAGCTTGTGTTCAGCGATTGGCGCCTCACTATACCCAACCAAAGGGGTTTCGATCCTCCCATGGCGCATTAGCAGTCGCTCTGTGCATGACTGCCAACGGAAGCTATCTACTACTTATAATCAGGACTGGCTATCAGGCTGCAATTGCTTCCTTTTCGCGTTGCTCTTGAGACCACCACACTCGCATGAGATCAGGGTCCTTCTCCGATTTGTGAAGCAGGTTGCAAACCTGCTTTTTGGTGTGAAGAATTCACGCTTAATTTCCGACTGTGCCGATCTAAATTGGCACTGGTAATCCTTGGCACTTGCTACGGTTGAGTTATCGGCTTTCTCCATTTTTTACTGTTTTTGTCCTTTCGAAAGAAATAGTAATGTAGTGAGGAATTTCCAAACGAAGCGAAGAGATGAGTCCCAGGAAGCAGTTTTGACGAAGGAGACGCGATCGCTGGGACAAGAGCTTTATTAGCCCGACGTTTCGGATTCCTGCCCGAATCCATCATCAGAGACGAAAAAGCTGATACGGGTGATTCACGCAGAAGGGGCTGCAATATTTATAGAATTCCGTCGCGATGCTGCCGCATACCTATGACCATTCACGGCTCCCCCCCCCCTCATCAAGGATCGTTGTACTTGGTGTGCTGACTGTTTGATGGACGACATTCGCGTCGTTAATTGCTGCAATTTCATCACGTGCGTTGAATGTTGGTGTGATGATCGCTCGGCCATCTGACGCACCGATCCTGGTGTTGGGACAAGTGTTCACATGTGCGCTCCCCGCATAGTTGTAGTAGGGGATGCCGAAAAAATCAGGGGGAACCGAGGTGGTGGTTTCTGACATACTGACCTTCATCAGTCGGCATACTCAGTCCTAACTCTGTATGACCTAATATTCCAACATGGATTCTTTGGTCATTGATCGTTAAATAGTCCAGCGTCCAACCGTAGAGTCGCGCGCTCAGTGTCTTGTCTGGAACACTAATCAGGCTTGAAAGTACGTCCGGGGACATGCTCGCCTCGATGCGTTCCGACTTTCAACTTATCCAGATCTGGGTTTGAACATGGCTGACTGATTGCAAGTCCCGGCTGTGCCGATCTTAACCGGCACTGGTGAACCCAGACGCTTGCTGCGCCTAAGCTATCAGCATTCTCGATGTTCCACTGCTCCCACTTCCTAGCGGAATACTGACAAAACAAGGAAGACTAGGATGATCATTTATGGTTTATTTCCCGTTATTAGCCAGTAATACTCAATCCCAAGTCTGGATGACCTGATATTCACCGTTACTGGTCCAGTGTTCTACGGGCTCATTGTCTTGTTTGCTGCCATCGGGAATATTTATCATTTTTGAAAGGACGTTTGCCGACCTGGTTAGGAGACATGCTCGTTACAGAGCGCACTGATTCCAAGGTTATGCAGACCTGGGTTTGGGTGTGGCTGACCAATGACGGCTGTGCTAGTCTCCGCCGTCTTTGTCGGTACTGGTCGCTATGCGACTGCCCATAAAGGCTCTTGTTTGAATCGACGCCTCAAAGAGACCTGCATGTCTCCTAGCCGGATAGGTGAACGCTCTCCCCCTGCATGCGCCGCGAAACGTGACTGATGGATCGTTATGACAGTCTGAACAGGTATATCTCGACAATAAATTCAGACATAACGTGTTTCACGTCTGGGGAGTTCGCACCGGAGTGGTATGACCTTGTGGTGACAGGTAATTTTCTTGTTTTAGTGGGCTAAAAACGCCGATGAACCTAGGCACAGCTACGAATCAAATAGAGCACAGGCTGCCTCCTCGTGGCTAGTTGTCATCTTCACATTTGACTGGCTTTATAACCTTTGGACATCAATCGCCCAATATAGGCTGGTTAGCGTTCTAAATTGGTGACCCCGACGTGCTCTAATAACAACTGCCAGAAGAGCATGAACCCGGTCATCACGGATTTCTCCTCTATATTTCATCCCAAAATTTTCCTGTTCTGCTTAATGTGACCACGATAGGAAGAATGCACTTTTCGACATCCCGTTTTGAAACGAGGTGGATGTCATCAGACAATCTCGGTCCATCGGGCCCTGGTCATGGTTCTGACCCAATCCAACAGAACAGTCTTTCCATCAGTGCCATCACCCAGACGCCCTTCTCAACATTCGATATCTTACCTCTTCTATGACCAACGGTATCTCCTCTCTCTAACCTAAAAACACCGTCACCGCGTACGAATCTGCCGTCGACGTTCAACTGAACCAATCAACCGTTAGCTTTCTCCAGTCGTCCCTGTTATCCTGGCTCTTTCCTGTCAACCACAGCCGGCCATGCTGCCGATTACACTACCGTTGGTACGTTCCGCCTCAAACTCCGTCCGTTTTTTCCCCGGACTCCGAGTTGAGAAGGCATCATCTGTGGAGGCTCCAGCGGCAACACTGCGTCTCTCGAGCGTACTTGTACGCATGTACCAGTGGCAGTCTGGTTTTTGGCCAATCACAGCTACCCAAACCGACCAATAAACCTCACGGCCGATGCAGACATGCTCTCGCTCAGGGCGTTTTGACGACTGCTCTCCTGGCGCCGCCGGACGTGTGCATTTGTTCGGCTGCCAACCTGCTCCAATCTATTCACCACTCCATTCAGTACAGAATAAAGTACTGGTGTACAACCCTTCCTCTCTTTCCATTCGGGACCGGGCTTCGAGGCCGTGGTGGCTAGAGTCTGAGTATGATTTAAGTTGCCGGAAAAACCTTAACGCAGTGACGCGCTGAACGAAGTTGCGTTACGCAGTTTTGATTGTCGGCGACAGCTCCGCATCAGACGTGGAACGAAGAGCATGGGTCGAACTGGCCGGACATAGTGCGTCAGCTTAAGGAGAAAATAAGCGTAATTGTGCAAATCGGAGGGTGCGCTGTGGTTATGTGGCCTGTACAGTGTGCACACGATGGCGCGTCTCCATCAGTGCATGCTGGCGCGTTACACCCTTGTACTACATAGGATTACGCGTTTCTTTAACCACCAAAACCGGAGATCAAGTATTCGACAGCGGATATCGAAGACTCTTTGAACGTGCCGCCAACAGACACTACGCGCACGGATCGGCCTCGTCAGACATCTCCAGACCCAAGATGATATCACCTCAACAACTCCCACCCCCCCCCCCTAATATTACGATGATCGTTACAACCACAACGATCACCATCACCAGTGAGAACACTCCGGTACCTGTCAGCTATTACTGCCACTGTCCTGTAGCGAGCAGCCATCATGACCGGTCTGGCGTCATTGTTCAAGGCCTCGCTGCCTCAAGGTCATCCACCCTTTTGTAGTGACCTGTTCCAGACACGCTGACCTGAAGTCGCACGGCCGACAACGCGGGCGTACCCGCGTCCGCACAGCCACAGCTGCCCATGTGGCCACTTTAACGCACCTCCCCCCCTACAACCGCAACCTAAGCCACTGGGACAACCCCACCCCCTCAGCAAATGCAACACACACTGACTGGCCACCACTTGATCTTGGCCCACGAGCCAAAAAAAGCGGCTGTCACCGCTATCTCAGAGATCCTCAGGCTTGTATGGACGCAGTCAACACTAGCCCTGGTTTCGCCAGTGACAACTGCCGCCTGAGCGGACAACCTTGGGTTTTGTATGCATTAAACCCCACATTCTGGTTCCTTCTGTCTTCTCTCTTCAACATAGGATTTGCTTTGATTATAGTAGCGCTCAGACCACACATTCACCCCGCTTGGATCACAACAGTCGCTACCACCAAAAAAGTGGATTCCGGTCAAAGGGATATGTGGGGCCAAAGGGCGGATGTGACACGTATTGCTTTCTCACCTCTGTCAGGTCCTAGCCGATCTCACGGTGGACTGGCACTTCTGAAGCGGTCGCCAGGTCACGTGTGTGGAATGCGTAAGCGGACTATCTAGATTTGCAATCGCCTACGCCCGTACCCACCTCCCGTCGCCTTGGCATTATCTTGTCATCAGGGCAACTTGAGTAGGGGAAGGAGATAGTGCGGTAGGTGCCACACAAGTCCACCTTGCCATAAACTTATTCGCACCCAATCTACTGGTGCTACGCCCAATTCATGCAGCAGTCGTGGACGTCGTTGCGTGCGACGGTCGAACTATCCTCGGCCGTATGCGTGTGTGGCGCATGTGGGGTGACGTACTTGAGTTAGTCTCCAATCGTACACCACTGGAATACCGGGAGACCGAGAAGCGAGGGCGTGCGACCAGCCCAGCGCCATATTCCTCCTATATGATCTACCTCACACAGGGATCACTATCTACCCAGGCAGTGTCTGTCTTCCTCGAGCCTACAATCAACAGACCACCGTTTATATGTGTGTGTGTTCGCCATCATTCTCGACGAGGAATGCAAGTAATTTCTGTTTTCTGTGATATGCTCTCTCGTGCTGCCTGTATTGTTTGCAATGAGACCCAGGAATCCTTCTCCCTCCCCCCGCTGCCTGTGCTGCATTCGCTGCTGAGCTTCCGTCTGTGTGTGCCAGAGGAGAGAGAAAGAGAATTCATTTTGTTCTTTGGCACGTGCTCGCCTTGGCACAAAGCCAGGCTACTTATGGTAACCAAAATATTAGGTTGAAGGAAACCACTGGTTACGACTTAACGTGTGACCTGTGAATATGGGAGCTCTAGGCTCAGAATATTGGTGCGTGAAAAATAGCGCTTTTGAAGAAAACTGTTTGCACGAATTCGCTCAGGAGTATATCTGGACTGCCATTTGTATATAAGGTCAGTTTTGACTGAGTTAAGACGCTGGCGCCGCAGTCTACCACAAACGTGGTCGTCTCAGTTACGATTCCCCGTCAGACGGACCCACTCGATAGTACCTCCCTCACTAGTTCTTAAGTGTTTTCCCCTAGCGACGCGCGTAATGAACAATGTTTGAGTCAGGGAGTCTTGACCGCCTAGTTGTCAGGCCTGTGTCGATCAAGTATTTGCCAAAGGATCATATTGGAGCAGGGAAAATCAAATGACCATCATACATTTTGCGTTGTCTGAAATTCGATCATTCTGCTCAAAAATGAGTCCAATAAGACCCTGAAGCAGAAATCAACCCATTTTCTTAATATCATACAGACCCGCTCTGATGCGAAAATTACAACTTGTCGGTGAGACATGAGAGTTCTTCCTACCATACCATACCGTAGGCCTCCAAAGTAGAAAGGGAAAGCGTCAGTTTTCTTTCCAATTTTGTGAACAGCTTGGAAATGAAATCAGGAGATCAAACTGCCACGACGGATATCCAGTTTTCTGGGAGCCTTTGAAATTCTAGCGTATTCGCACGGGGTCACACCGAAACGACTGATTAGAAATGTATTTATTAGACAAAATTCAGAAAAGCTGCAGGTAAAACACCTACAGAAGGGTTACACTTCTTCGATCTATTTGCTGAAGATGTCCTCCTAATTTCACTGCTTGACATTCAGCTCTCCATGCAGAATTGAGCTGGGTTCATTCTTTTCGCCTTTTGCATGCGACTCTCATCCCTGCGTTTGACAGCTTCTTATATATGAGCGCCATCCTTGCGCTTGCAGTGGATCAGGGCGTCTAGAGAGAACATCACCATGCCGGTAACTTTGAGGACTGTAATGTTATCAATGAATTGAAAGGTATCTCGGTAGCTGCGTGGTGCCGGCTGATGTTATATGGGCTTGAGTTTCTCTGCTAACCACTTAGCTATCACATGGTTCGGACAGTTCCGCATATCTAAAATCGGACGAACCGATAGGCCTTCCTCATGAATCTTAAGTAAACCATATCATCGAGGAATGCGTGTGCCGACTGGCCGGAGGTGTTCGAAGTCATGGTCACTTACGTGACCTTCTGTGTGGAGCCTTCTAAAACCGCAAGGGTTTGCATATCATTCTCTACTAATTCTATTTTACGCGCAGAAGGCAAGAATAGGCTGCCACCTCAGACCGCCTCGGTGTGTATCTACTCATTCACTTGCTCCTGTGGAGCAGGTGATATTGGTCCTACGGGTCGGCGCCTATCCAAAAGAATACGGGAGCATCTTCCCATATGGCTGGCAGAAGGTGAAACTAGGAGAATAGACAGCGCCATCCTTGCGCATGCAGTGGATCAGGGCATCGTGTGGACCCCGCTGAAGCATTTCGTGTGATTTATAAGGTCCCCTTGAGCTACCCTAAGCTACTGGGCCAGCGCCTGTTAGCAACAGCAGAAGCGACCGCCCTCAGGTTACGAAAACCGACCCTATGCGCCCAGAAGAACCTCATTCAGGCTCCGCGCTTACCGTGGTCAAAGGTTGACTAAGCACATACAACTTTCTGCGCCCTTATGCTCTTGCCTAGTCTGTATTTTAAAAACTAACTTTTATCGATTTTTTCACTCACTGTATCCCGTCCCATATAACTGTACTGGCCTAACGAGAAGTTATCGAAAGCAACGTTCGCTCGCCACTTTGTCTTCTGATATATGTTCAGTGAGGTACTTTACCTCGTGTTTTCAATATAGTACTGCGGAGATTGGGCCCAGCAAACGATATGGCGTGAGCCTTAGTCAGTCACGTGATAGACACGGCGAGTTCACGAGAATAGACGACACACAGGACCACAAGTGATGCTTTATTGGCCCCACGAAGCTAACTCACCTTTTCGTATGATTGTTTCATGAACGAGTCGTATGTGCAAACAACCTAAATTGATCATACATTGTCTGCATGTGGGTGTCAGTGAACCAGAAGTATGCTCCTTTTAGTGTTCATTTTCTTGTACACGCATATAGACAACTAGATCAGTGCGATTCTGGAATGTCCTGATACGGTGCAGGTAGGGAAAGTAAGCATAGCAAATGTTTTTTTAGGGCTCTCGGAACTGTTCGGGTTGGTTGTGTCCTCTCTCACCCCCTGTCTTCTTGACTATGTCTTGACGCCGGGCCCAGGGGAAGACAAGAGAGTGTGGTAGATGCTGCGCAAATCTACCCTAGCTGTAGACTAATTTGCGCGCGAGTCACCGTGCCTGATTCACCCTGTTGTAGAGTACACGGTGGACATCGTTGGCACGACAGCTGAACTTAAGCACTGGCTATCCAACCCCGCTGCGATGGATTCGCAGGTGTCCGGTCTACCCGAAGCGAGACAAAAACTGTACGAATGCAATGGCGACAGATGGGCACTGTGTGCTTTGTCGCCCTGCAGTACTTCTGCCAGGATGGAGATGACGATGGCGGACAGGAATGAGTCGGGAATGGCATATGGTATTGTGGTAGTGGCGGCGGCAGTGCCGTCCACGAACATTCACTCACCGCATGCATCCATTCGGCTACACGCGTATCCATGACAGCGCAATTCACCGAAGTTTCGACACGTCCTGAACACTTCGCATATCGGAGAACTCTCTCTCTCATTTCCCGCAGCGCATAATTCCCCCATAAACAATCTGACGCGCTCGAGACTATCACGGTGAACTAAAAGCCGTGATCTGGATAACTGCCAGCTGGCTATTTAAATCAGATCTCCCAGTCAGTCCAGTATGTGTTCGTATGGAGCGCCGACTGGTGGACTGAAAACCAGACTGCGATGAATCCCTCTTAACGTGGCCTTTATGACACTCGGGATCATTTGGGATCACAGCCGCCCTCCGTTCATTCGGTAGAAAATCACGTCTTCTTCCAATCTTATACTCGAAGGAAGGGTAATATTCGATTTTAAAAAACTTTTCCAATTCCTGAATACTCTTGAACCCGCTTTGCCGTTACACTTGCATTCAGAGTTTGCAAACTACAAGACGCATATTTTCCGCGTACGGAAAACCACACATTTCTCTACGGTAATAAAGGGGGACCATATAGGGTTCATAAAGTTTAGTAGTGATCCATATTGTTAAATTTACAAGCCACATTGGTAAATGCAGAGACGAGACGATTTATGAACGGCCATTTCACGATATTTAAAAGTCCCACAATCAGAAACTTTTTAAAAACCGAATTATGTTCCTCCTTCGAGTATAAAATCGAAAGAAAATGTAATTTTCTATTGGATGAGCGAAGGAATGAATATTTTTATTTATGTTTTCCATGAAATATAATTGGACTTTCAGGGGCATCGAAAATCAATGAAAAAAATGCCTGCCTCTTATATAGTCATTTTTTACAGAGTGTAGTTTTTGAATGCAGCTAGAAGGAAGTTCATTCGAAAACCGGCATCCTGAGATAACTGAAATATTATAGAATTATGTTGTAGGCTGACTAGCTTTACAACCCTATTTAATCAATCTTTTCGAAACGAAAACGCGTTTCGGAATTTCGGTTGATATTTCATGAGTTAGCCCCACCTACTGTACGTTGGTCGTCTTGACATTGCGGTAGATCTGAGGGCTTTCATGGGGCTCAATGCGGTCCTTGAATGCGCATTTAGCGTAAGGACACTTCTAGCACGGCGTGGTCGGCGACGCCGACGCTTCGCCTTGGCCTGTTCTGGTGAGGGCTGGTTTCTCACGTAGCTGCTCCCGTTTTGACGACATTTTGCCATTCCTCGCCGTGGGTGTTTTCGTTGTGCTCATTTGCCGTCCACACAACAGAGTTTTTGATCATGTTCGTTATTTCTAGACCGTCTGCTCCCAAGTTCCTAAACATTTTTTTCGGATGTCCTTAAAAGTGATTGTGGATTAGTTTTCGTGACTTTTACCTCCCGACCACGTCTAAAACCCCTCTTGAACGTAGCCATGACGACAACTCTGTAAGTCCCGCCCTGATTGGCAGACAACTGCTGAGTATTGATCTGCATGGTAATAATTTTTGCCGGTGGGTTCCTCGAACGTCACTGAAATGCTCGGCACAGGACTCCAGGATCTTATGAAATATGGGCTGATTGCTTTAATGAAAGCAAAAAGGCCCGAAACAGTTCTGCATTAATCTTCTCCCTCCCGCAGACTCTGTCGTCCCTCCTTGCTGCTATTATGACTTGGCCGACTTCGGCCTGGTAATTGGTTGCCTGTTCGTGACCTTTGCCACCCATACGGAGCTTGTTTGCTTCGTGAAGCCAATAGATCGGTGTGCGCCCATTCCCGATTGAATAAATACCCGATCTGCAGCGACAGAGAATAGCAGGTGACGAGGCACTGATGAACTTCGGTTCGATGAAGTGCTTATGACCCATCTGGTAGACCTCAGTGGTGGACCGACTGCGCCAGGTGCGTCTGTGCGCGTGTTTGTGTATCTGGTCCCAGCTGCTGGTGGTCAGGGTTATGATTGGCTGAATGAAGGCAGAATAAGCCCGAAACAGTACTGTATCAATCTACCCGCATTCTCTGTCGTCCTTCCTCGCTGCTATTATGACTTGGCCGACTTCGGCCGGGTAATTGGTTGCCTGTTCCTGACCTTTGCCACCCATACGGAACTTGTTTGCTTCGTGAAGCCAATAGATCGGTGTACGACTATTTCTAATTTGATATATATATGTGTGCCAAGTAAGCGTGTGAAGCCCACTGTTGTGATTGACAACTTGCTTGACCCCATTCTGTTCGTTGTCAGCTTGCTACCTGCGACAACGAACGTCTTGCCATAAGACGCATGACAGTTCGACTGCCGTGCCCGATGATGTCCACAGAGTGCTTCAGAGCAAGGTGAAGCAGGTATGGTGACTAGCTCGCGAAGTAGTTTGTAGTGAGAGCAGACTTGCACGGTATCCACCGCATTCTTTCCTTCTCCCTACCTGAGTTCGGTGTCAAAATATGGTCCAGAAGACCGAAGGCGTGGGAGGGAGCAGGTGGCTGGCACGGTTGGACCCGTGCCTGGGTGTACTACCACACCCCCCTGGTCCACAAAAACACTTGACCAAGATTTCTACCAACAATGGGTCAGAAATAGGAGGATGACTACCTGTTTACCCAGCGGGAGCGCAAGCGCATCTATCGGCAGGAAACCAGATACAAGAGCACGCCAGTTTGCTGGATAAAGACATAGCAGACACTCGTAAACCTTGAGGCCCCATAGGATAGATATCACATATAATGCGTAAGCAGCTCACTAAGAGTGAAACGGGCCAGACGCAGGCAGCTGTCTCACGGTCGTTACCGATCATCAGTACATAAGAGGTCTTATGAAGTGAGTAAGCGTGTGACCCTCACTGTTGTGGTTATGATCTTGCGCGATCCCATTCTGCCCGCCAGCAAGCGTGCTCCAGAATCAATAATCCTCCATCCTTCGAGTGAAGTACACCAACTTCGTCTCAAATGAGACAGTCCGCGCTCGCTGCGACAACATCGCAAGGATAACCCAGACCATTCAAGAAGGATGACTGAAGTGGTTCGGGTTTGTTCTTCGTCGTCCACCTCAGGAGCCCAGTGTTACTGCCCTCGATCCGGCACCGTTACCCTATTGGAGGCGCCTGAGAGAGGGTCAACTGAAATCTGGCTCGACACAGTTCGTCAAGACATGGAGGTGGTTCTTGGAGCTTCGGTATTCGGTCGCCGTCGTTGGCGAAGGTAATGGGTTGAGCTGTCCGGATCTGCTGCCGCGGATAGTCACGCGTGGAGAGGTACAGTTCGGGACATCATAGAGGCCGGTTAGATCAGGCATGATCGCAGTCGTATCAAGTAAAAGTAAGTACAAATATAAGTAAGGGGGTTATCAGGCGTAAGCGGAGGCGGGGAAATCGGAGACAGCACCGAAACAGGTGAATAAGTCTGATTTTTCGGGGCTGGCGAAAGAGGGTCGTTATAAGTCACCTTCAACCGATCGATTGTTGTCAATTCGGTGTGATCACAGCGGAATGCTTGTCCGTACGCGACAGGACTCGACAGAGTCCGTCGTTAGGCTGTTGTAGTGGTTTACGAACACTATCTACGCGGAAAATACAAAGAAACATAATCGCAAACTAGGGTCAATTTATGACTTACTTGCTGGAACTCGTTTAGGTAGAGGCCGGAGACTAGTCATTGCTTGGCGCAACCGTTGGACCTAATCGGTAGCATCCAGATTGACCGAGCTTTGGGATGGCCAGAAAAAATCTCCGGGAATCCGAAGGGTAGTCCCGTAAACAAGTTCGGCAGTGGAGCTCTCCAAGTTGGGTTTTAGGGCAGTGCTGATACCGACCATAACTAAAGGGGAGGTGCTCACTCCTGAGCCCCGAGAGGGGTTTTGAGTTGACAGTGGAAATGCTCAACTAGACCGTTTGGTAAGGGAGGGTAAGCTGTCCTGAGTATGCGAGAACATCTGGGAAGGTCAGCAAGGCCATGAAAAAGTCTAGATTCGAATTGCTGGCCTCGGTCGGTGGTGATATTTGTGGGGACACCAGAGCAGAAAAACCCAGTGTTCCAAAAAGGAACGAGCGACATTATCTGCAGCGATGTTTGGAATCGGAGTAGCATTGAGAAAGTAGTTGCAACCACGGGATTTGCCAAAGTACCCATGAGGTCTACGTGCACATTTACAAAACGTGCTCTGTGTCCGATTTTGGCTTTCTGGTAGGCCAAACACAATCGAGCCCACGATCGAGAGAGAGAGAGAAAGGGAGAGAGAGAGAGAGAGAGAGAGAGAGAGAGAGAGAGAGAGAGAGAGAGAGAAATTCGCTTTATTTCGAAATCATAAAATCAAAATTGTCAGCAAAAAAATTGACCCCATTCACTATGGGCGGTAAATAAGTTAATAAATTCTTCAAGAGTCAAAAATGTTTAACACAAAAGGAACGATTATCATGAGGACAATGTAAGTCTTAGCTTCTGCACTTCTGTCGCTTCGCACGTAAGGTAGCGCGCCAGGAATGGCGACACAGAAGCTCGAAAAGTCGATGTGCGACTAGATATAAGTCGAGAGCTGCGGCTCATCGGGCGGGAAGACTTCGCAGAAATTAGATCAGAATGCAAGGGATGGGCAACGTCATGTATAATCCGACCAGCAAATTTCTTGACCGCACTGACATGTTGTATGATAGTATCGACTAAAAAAGATAAGAAACACCAGCAGCAGAAGAGAGCATGCGGAGGACTCGTTTCAAAATTCAATGATCTTTTTTGAGCAAAGCGAGAAAAATGACAGGAGAGCAGTATAGGATAAGAGGAAGAATGCATGCGTCTATAAATCGGTAGACTAAGGATTGAGGTGTGTGGTAGGGACGTAAACGAGGAATGTAATAAAGGAGTTTATGAACTTTAGTAAAAAGGGACTCACTATGGAGGGCAAATGAAAAAAGATGATGACGAAGTAACGCCAAGGTACATGAAAGAGGATGCCTCGTTAAGAAGGATGTCATAGGATTCAGGACTAGGAGAGGGCCGCAGTGGGAAAATACACTGAACTCATTTTTGGCCGTTCATTAGGAGACCATTTTCCTCCGACCATACTAGGACATGGTTTAGGCAATCCTTTAGAGACTGGAGGTGTGTCTGACCTTTGAGAGGGTGTCCAACAACCACATCATCAGCATACTTAACCAAAAGACCGTCGTTAGGGGATCTTAAATCGTCGGTGTTAATTCTGGGCCGGACGAAATGGTCGCTGACGAGGCAGTGAGCAGTCCGGATGCCAGGAGGGTAGAGATTGTGTAACTCGGTGAAAACATCTCGTCGCATGTTGCATGGTACTACAGACCGAGAGAAGCCGCGAGACACGCCGCACAAGATTGTGCTGGAGGTGGTGAAGAGAGGGATGGTTTTAATCTGAAGGCTACTGTGCTCCATTTGCTCCGAAACATTCAGCTGCTGCTGCAGCTCAGCCGTGCGCTCCAAGTCGATGGAGGGTCGGGTAATGGCATTAATTCCAGGTTGAGATAAACAGTCGGCGACCTGATTAGAGGGTCCTTTATGAAGCCGAATATCCGTGGTATATTGAGAGATAAAATCAAGATGGCGGGCCTCACAGTGTGAATACTTGTCAGCGGGAGTGGAGAAGACATGAGTAAGCTGGTTATGGTTAGCGTAAGCACAAAAATCCCTGCCTTCGATAAAGTTACGAAAATTCTTAATATCGAGATAAATGGCAAGGATTTCGCTACCAAAAGTGCTATAACGAGTTTAGGGAGGTAGATTAGAAGGAGAGGGGTTGAGTGTACGTTTGGGTATGCTTCTGGAGGGCTGCATCCATGGCGTAATTGGAGGCGTCAGCAAGCGAGAAAGAGCAGCTGTATCTTCAAGGGTCTCTTTGACACGTTGGAGGCCGTCCATGGTGGAGTCAGGAATGAAAATTCGTGGTTGTTGTCCCGTAAAAGATCCGTGAGAGGTAACACGGACTGATGCAGTGAGGGGTGAAACGTCCGTAACATTTGGCAAAACCTATGAAACGGCGCGGTTGTCGCAGTGAACTCGCGAATAGCTGAAATTATGACGTCTATGACAACCCAAAGCATCTATGCGATGCCCTAGGAATATGAGCGAGTGAACGCCAAAAATGCACTTGGAGGCGTTGATGTTAATGCCAAACTGGTTCAGTCGCTCAGGACATAGACGTTGCTTGTGATGATTTTCACTGGAGCTTGCGACTAGAAGATCACCGACATAAACAAAAACGAAAGGTAAGTCGCGGAGGACTTCGGTTATGAAACATTGAAAAGTTTGGGCGGAATTACGGAATCCAAAAGACATGCCGATGAACTTGAAAAGACTGAATGGAGTCGTAATCTCCGGTTTTGGGATGGGGGAACAATGGGGATTTGGTGGAAGGCTTTTACCAGGTCAATGCTGGAAAATATTGCCGTACCGGCTAGGTTTGGAGATGGGGAAGTGGATATCTGCCAGGGACAGTGTAGTTGTTTAGTCATCGGAAATCACCGAGTGGGAGCCAGTCCTTGAGGGACTTTTCGCAAACCACATATGGAGGGGTAGCGTATGGACGAGTGGCGGGCCATACTATGCCAAACTCTATCATAGGTCTAAACTCAGCCTTGGCAAAAGCCAACGTGTCAGGCGTTAGACGGCGAGAACAGTTAAAAACGAGTGGTCCTATAGTCGAAATATAATGCATGACAGAATGTTTAGAAGGCTGGCCAAACTGTGAAGACCGGGTCATAGATGGAATTTCCGAAAGCAAACTATGATAGGGAGTGGACAAAGGGAGTTTTAAAATGCAGCGACTAGGGGATAAATCAGAATGGAAATAAATATGCACAGAAATGAAACAGAAGGCGCTATGAACAATAAGGAGACACCAATGTAATAAATAAACTGGTCTGTATTTGGTCTTACAGGATAAATATACACGGGTGTGTACGCGAGTAGAATTATAAGAAAAGAATTAACCACGGGAATGCAGCCTCTCGACAAACGGCTATGGAAAGTTGTGTCAAAGTCCTTTACAGGTCGTATTTTTGGCGCAATAAAACAAAACGCTTTGGTCGGATCTTATTTCGTAGCCGCACCTGCACTAGGCAAGCCCCAACCGCCTGTCACACAGGACCGGCGATAATAGGGGGCTTAACACTAACCCCAAACTCCAAGACCTAACCCCCGAACCTGACACCTAACCCTAACTCTAGCCCCTAACACTAACCCCTAGCCCTAACCCCTAACTCATAACCCTAACCCTAGGCCCTAATCCTAAATACAACCCCTAACACTAACCTCTAACACCAACCCCTAACAGGTGCGGCTACGAAATAAGATCTTACCAGTGCTTTTTCATGCCACTACAAAGCCAAGCACTCAGATCCTCCAGAAGTTCTCGGCTTTTCCTATTTGGGCAGGAACTAACAATGCGCATCTTATCCCAAACAAACTAGTGCCCGGTTTCTAGAGCACGAGCGGCGACTTTGGATAAGTGATCCCGCCTCTTCAGCGCCTATTGATGTTCGTGTTGGCGTGTAGAGGCTGATTCTTCAGTTTGACCACAAACCCGCCTCATTCACGAGAATGGCTGTCGTGAGTCTCTAAGGAAAGTTTTGATAGTGAACTGGCAGTACCAGGAGACAAAACTAGAGATTTGTTTTTCTCGGAAGCGCAGAGTCGCTGGGTGCGCGCACTCTCTATTGTGCCAGCGTTTTATTACCGAGGTGCACCCTTAATGATGTCCATCTGGGCGTTAACTTCACACGCAAACCGTTATAAATTACTGAGCAAAGGACTTACACGGGTGAGTTCCCCACATAGAAACCCTACAGCAATGTTCAGAGTTTGAATACGCAGGGCTGAACGAAAGTGCTTGGCTAAAAATGAATCAATGAGGATGCAAGTTTGCACCTCGCCAAAAAACGGTCGTTGCATGAGACGACTACGCAGGAGAAGTTTCGAAGCCCAAACATAAAAACCGCGTTGCCACATCGCACCCGCCGAGTTCACCTGCAGGGCGTCTGCCAAACAGCTGATCTGTTATTCATGGCTGTGGTTCCAACCAATCAGAATGAGGCTCGTCATCATGGTATTTTGGCACGCCAAACCTCCGGTGCTCGCGTGCACGTGTGAGCACGCGTGATGCGAGGCGCGCGTGACGCGAGGCGTGCTTATCGAACGATCTATTCACGTGACAATCACACTGGTGCTGGTGCGCCGCCTACGATGAATGGTGGAGTGGCTTGCGGCCAAGTGGATTGGCCTGACGCCACAGGAGCTAGGTTGTTCTCCGAGGTGCAAACACTGAGAAATTTAAAAGAAACTTGACTGGCAACCAGGAAGGAGGGATTTGTGACTGCGCATTGTATAATGAACCACTTTTTCGAAATTCGTTTGTTAATTGCTAGGCTGGAGGGCAAAAATGATGGCTGTTGTAACCAGTTGGTCAAATTTTGGAATTCACCACGCCCTCTTCGCAAGTGTTTCCACTTCTGGCCCCCGTGGACATTCCCCTTTCCCCTTTTGTAGCCCTCTTTCGAGCATGCTCGGTGTTCTTTTAATTAACTGGTTTTGTATTCTGACCTCGAGCTGGGAATTAAATTAGCTCAAACAGTCACAAAGAAATTCTTTGTCTAGGGTGTCCATTGTTGAAGTTTGTACGTTTTTTGTTATTACCTGTAGTCTACCAATAGTACTGTATATACACCGAACTCTGTTTTGGCCGATACACGTCACTCCGCCCGCAAAGAATTCTACAATAGCAATGCGGCGATTCCACTCCAATTTCCATCAGAAAAACAAGGCCGACACAACGAATGACCCACGTTAAAAGTGGGCTATTTTACAGAAAGGAAGCTAATTTAACACTATGTACTTAGCACTTGAAGGAACAGTCTTCAAAACTTCCGGCTGGCGACTTCAAGGTTAAAATGTATGGACAAAGAAGAAGAATAAGAAGAAGAATGGTCAAACACCAGCGCAGTCTGCTTATTATTCTGAGCTTTCGAACTCGTACAGGAGTCTGTCGTCGAAAGAAGTAGCAACAAAAGGGCGACCGACAGTTATAGGGGGTACTGGCCAGTACACGATCAATGATGTATGACTGGAGATGACTGCGCAGAGCTCTGTACGTCGGCGCCAGATCGATACATCGCTTGACTAAGTTCTTATCAGAGCCCCAATCGTCAGTCGATTCACAGCCTGTCTTTTTTCTGCATGTGCGATTGTCTTGATGGCTGCGAATTTAGACTCATGGTCCTTTTCGTAGGCGTGGGAACCCACTCGCGATAACTCGCCGCATCGCCGCACGGTCGGCTTATGTTCTTGTATGCGTGATCCGAGTATGCGCTCTGTCTGGCCTGCGTAGTTACAAGGACAGTTTTGGCACGGGATACGATACACTACTCCAGACTGCTCCTCAGGATGTACTCGGCCTTTAGTTTTCGTGACCTTACTATGCATGGTGGCTGTGGGCCAGCGTACAACTCCAATATCTAGTCCCGTGGCAATGCGCTCAGTCGCTTCTGAGACGTCCTTGATGTATGACAGAGAATGTCGTATCCTTGGCGGTGTTGCTGTCTGGGCCCTCTTAATTAAAATGTGGTTATATGCAGTCAAGAGTTAGTACGTCCTGGGAGGAGGTTTTGATGCACCTGATCTTCACCTAAATAAACTAGCGCAGAAACGGTGTGAAGGAACCGTTAACTTAAACCGTAGTTAAACTTAGTCTGATCAAAGATGGTCAAGAACTCACAGTAACTTGTTTGCAAGTTGTCACAAGAATGAGGTCAAAGACCACTTCTGCAAAAAAGCACATTTTCAAGTGGGTAGAACGCCCGACACTTCCTGTGTAGGAGTCACGGTACGAGTCAACTTTCCGGTCCAACGACTACTCTGTTGAGATAACAATGCCGGAATTTTTATATGCAGAAAACGGGCAATGGCACCTAATGCCACTACTAATACTTGGGGTAAGGTGCGTCGACTAGTCAAAGAAACTCGTCGAAACTCGATGCCCCGGTACGCGTGACGATTAGAAAATTCGAGTTACTTAAAGTATTTAACAGATTATAGAATAGGACTGAAAGTCGTTTTAGATATATGTTCAGACCAACAGGCGGCTTAAGTAGGCTTGCATTGCTCAAATACAAAAGTGCTAAATTCCCTATAATGAGAGTAAAAAGAGAAATGGTGGATGTAAGTTCCTAGGATCAATAAGTTTCATCAAAAAACGCTGAAACTGAGTTGATAAAACATAACCTTCTGGGGGGAATGATCTTTTCCCTTCGAATTTGTGTCTGTGCGTCCATGGTCTTGATCTATACCGTAAGAACTGGTCGCAGTATTCTTATTAAGGACTCAGATTGTTTAAACCCAAAAGACGTATACTCAGGTAAAAATTCACATCGTAAACCGGCTGAGCGCAAAAAGTCTTTTGGAGGGTGACCAGTCGTATTCTTTAATCTGTTAAATACTTTAAGTAGTCCGAATTTTTTAATGATCAGGTGTCCGGGGGTATCTTGTATCGACGAGTTTCCATAGTCACTAGACGACGCGGCTAACCCCATGTATTAGAAGTAGCAGTAGGTGCAGTTGTTCATTTTCTTCATGGCGATGACCGTCTTTCAAGTGCTAGCACTTGTTTACTCCAAATACACGCAGTTCCTTGTCGTTCGTATGAGAGCGAAAAAGAGAGATGACGTGTGGGGGAAATTTTATCTTTCTTGTTAAATTAAGGGTTCTGACAGAATAAACGAACTCATGTTTCGTGAAGTCGACTCACTGATGACTGGAAATCACGAGACCTGGCATTTCTTAACAAGGAAGCTGAAGTAGTGCCCCCATCCCGGGCGTTCGCGCTTTATCAGAGACCCGATGCTACTTAGAAGATTGTCCGTTGTCATACGAAAGTTTTTAAACAGACCTTTGCCGTACCAACCCTCCAGTGCCTACTTAAGAGAGGGCGTTAGATGGCTGTCGCCTGGGCGTTCTTGAGCTCCCACGCTGCTTGTTTTCACTTTCACACAAGGTCGTATTTACTCGAGTCAACAGTCACACGCACAAGCTATGGCAAAATGAAATCCCACGTCCTCTCCCCCCCCGCCCACTTAAGATTTGTTTTGCCAGTCCTATGGCGTGGGCGCATATGCGAGGGTTGCTTCGATTGTATGTAAAAAGGTGACCTTGGGTGGGTGAGGGGATGAGGGTTTGGAGGCTTTGTCAAAGCACTTAGCCCACGTGGAGAGACGATGCGCCGAGGTGCTGATCCCTTGTGGAAACAAGGTCGCTCTGGCACCTTTTGAGTCCTCCAGTGAGGCCTCGCAAACTCACGATTCTACCATCAAGCGAGAGTATCAAAAGTCGATAATCTGGAGGAGTATTCGTGCGACGAGTACACTCCATGCTGAAAAAGATCCTGACTGACCCTGCTAACAGTGCCCCAACAAATATACAGCCAGAAAACTACAGAAACTCCCAGAGATGGTTTTTAGCGGGAGAATGGATAATTGTGTACAATGACCACAAGGACTTTAGAGCGGCTATATATAGGGAGTATATATTAGTATATAGGAGCCAAAGACAGGGGTGACTAGGGTACCCGTTTCCGACTTATTAGCCGTCGCCAGCCATACACGCAGAAGTCCAGGCTTGGGCAACCTGAGATTCGAACCCGAGTTCTCTAATAACTTGGCATTTTAGAGCTCAAAGTTATATCACTAATAGCTGCCCTTTAGTTTAGATTTTGTTACAAATTCAGTTAGACCAGGGTTGGTTTGAACAGGTTAGGTCAGTGTTGGCTTCAGTTGAAGTAGAATAGAGAAAGTCAGACATCAATAGTGATGAGGATGTAAATCCCAGTTAGCATATCAGATGGAGGATGCAGCGGTGTTCTGAGACTATTCTAAAGTATTGCTGTTCTCAGATAGCCCCTGTTTTAATTCATCTTAGTAACTTATTTTCCATGGAGTCCATGATTCCTGACGCCTGGCTACAGTAAGAATCACTCCTATTCCTAAAAAATCGGCTAATTTTGGTCCTGAGTCTTTTCGTCCAATTGCCTGGACGAAGAGACGAGTCCCAGGAAGCAGTCTTGAAGGAGAAGACACGATCGCCGGGACAACAGCTTTATTAGCCTGACGTTTCGGATTTCTGACAAGAGGCGACAACCGCGCGAGCCGGGAGATGCTTGAGTCACGGTTTACTGGCCCCTAGTCTACTGACAAGTGCAATGATCTTCCCATTCAATACTCCGTGCTGAGACTTCGTCTAGGCGGATTAATTAGCCACGCGGGCAGCGCACAGTTGAACACTTCTCCCAACACCAGGGTCAGCGCGTCAGATGGCCGAGCAATCATCACACCAACATCCAACGCACGTGATGAAATTGCAGCAATTAACGACGCGAATGTCGGCCATCACGCCACGTGCAACGATCCCAGATGAAAGAGGGGGAGGGAAGGGAGCCGTGAATATTCATAGGTATGCGGTAGCATGGCTACTGCATCCTATAAATACTGCAGCCGCATATGCATGAACCACCCTTATCTGCTTTTGTCTCTGATGATGGATTCGGGCAGGAATCCGAAACGTCAGGTTAATAAAGTTCTTGTCCCGGCGATCGTGTCTTCTTCAAAATCTAAGCGTTCGTGATGTCCTGGGGGAGATGCTTTTTTCGTTTCAGGCCGTCTTGCAAAAATTACTGGACTGCTTCTCACTCTGTTACCGTCTGTGGGGCTTCGAGATGCAATGTCTAGCGGACTTCTGGACGTTCGTCTGCGTACTATAGGCCCTAATTCGCCAGCCATAAGGCTAATTGCCTCTAACGGATGACTCGTTTATGTAGGTTGGCTCCGCAGTAACATCTCGTGACCAAGTTATCGTCACATTGTTTTGCCTGCAGTGGCAATTAACCAGCAGCCCATAAAACGCTAATCTCGAACTGTGATCTGAATGATTAGCTCATACCGAGCATTGAGACTGGTGTCAGCCTCCAGTTATGATCCTACTTGGCAGAAGAGTTAGGGCCTGGTTTGCGGTGGGGTTGAGTCCACCCATCTTCTCTCATTACGGCATGAATTACGAGCGTTCGGATATGCCATGGAGCTTCCGCGACTTTTGTATGAACTCATTTAACTTCTCTGACTGCGTATCCAGTTCCTAAGATGGTTTTCTAGAGCATAAAGCACGCGAAACTGCGCACTCTTCACTACGGGGAACATTTCCATGCATAAAAAAACTAATTGAGAAATTGCACAACGTCTGTCGCTTGCGTGAACAAATACGTGAAATGCCACAGCAAAGACCTGATTTCGAAGCGACGAGCGACTGTCCCAGTCTACTTCTAGAAGACTGCCATTGAAATGCGTTTTGGATTAGGATGGGTTGTTTAGAGGAGATTGCAACATTGATTATCGCGCGGTTTAGTCGAAAGGTATTTAAATCACGTCAGGATGCCGACTGTGAATGTATTTTATTTCGTCCGCCCAAAAAGCCACAAACGCAAAAAAGAACTACTCAAATTGTGCGGTTTTTCCATTGGTTTACGATGCCATTATGAATGTGAATGTATTTTATAGAAAAGTGATCAGAAATATCCTTCTTGTACTTATCTGGTAGAGAATTATGTCTTCTTCACAGTATATACCGGAAGAAAAAAGTATCTCTTGGTTTTAAAAGTGCTTGTAACAATAAGACGTCTTGATTCCGTGATATGTGCACTCAAGTAGCAACGTTCCTGTCCGTTCTAAAATCCTCCTTACAAAGTTTACAACATAATTAACATCCGGGACAAAATTTTGCGATCCCTAAAGAATATCATCTTGACCACATAATGGAATGTATCGTTTTGCTTACACTGAAAGTATACGCCAATGTAACGGCAGATCGGAATCAAAGTTATCCGGAAATAGAGGAACTTTTCCGAAAATTAAATATACTAGTTCTTCGAGCATTGCTTTTGAAAAAGACGTGATGTGATACCAAATGAATATAATATATATTTTTAAACGAGTTTTCTTTAAAAGGTACTTGAATATGTGGGCGCATCGGAAAGCAATAAAAAAATGCATACCAATTTTGCAGTCATTTTTTTTGGAGTGCGATTTCTGCAGACGGCCAAAAGGAGGTGCATCCAAAAGGCGGCACCCTGGCTTGACTAAAATATCTTGGGATTCTGCTGTACGGTAATGAGTATTGCGGCCCCACCTCAACAGTTCTTCCTGATTATAAAAACGGATTCCAGAATTTCGATTACCATTTCATTCACACAGTAGTAGGCGCATAGGCGCTAAAATCAGCGCGAACACATCCGCACACTGGGACTGGTGACAACAACAGCCCAACACACGATAGTTCGACCATCGATTTAGATGATGTCCACCGTGCACCCCACAGCAGCAGCGGTGGGAGCAGGGACGGTGACTTACGCAGGGGTTTATAGTGCCAATAGACTTCCGCTGCATCTGCCTAAACTCTCTCCTCCTCCCCCGCCTGAGCCCGGTGTCCAGACGAAGTCAAGAAGACCGGAGACGGGGGAGGCCGCAGGTGGATGGCTCGGACGGATCCTCACCTAAGCGCTCCACTCCGCACCCCCTGGTCCACATAACAAATAACCAGGATGTTGACCAACACAACAGAGATTGGAGGCTGGCACGACCGAAGCCGCACCTAGGCGTGCCGCTAACGCCAGGCTCGGATCCCACACTGTGGTGGGAGTGTCATAAAGGTCACATTAAGAAGGAGCCATTGCAGCCTGACTCTCAGACCTCCTCCGGTCGAGGAGGAGGTCCAAGTTATCCCGTCAGTTGGCAACCTTCCAAGCCATGGCTTTTAACGCACCGTCATAGCTTCAGGCGCGTCAGATTGTTTATAGTGAGGATAGGTGTGCTGAGTCGTCGACCTCACTCTCCCTTCCCATTCCCACACCCCAGCCGCTGTCCGAGCCGGTCAGCAGATTGGAGTGGGAAATGGGCGCGGTGGCTGACACGGTCGACTGACCATGCCTGCGTGCGCCACAGCACGACCTGGCCCCCCATACACCCAAACACCAGGATTTCACACAACGGGGGTTGAGCGGCTTGTCTCTCACTTGCGTGAGAGGGCCGTGTAAGGCGCTGTTTCAGCCTGTCCCCAGCCCACCAGTCCGTCACTCCACATAACACACACACAACGCGAAGAACTGCGTGGGTCGAGTGCGGGCGTCAATCAGCAACCTTCCTATCCACGACGCTTGACGGGTCGGGATAGTCTCAGACTCAAGTCACCCGTGCAGCCGAGGCCGCATGGGGACCGAGTCGTGATATACACTTCCCATATGCGTGGGAGGTGGCAGTTGGGTGCTTGCAGTGGGTGAGTGTGGATGTGTGTTGGGGTGATGGTGGTGGTGGAGGCAGGGCTACAGAAGGGCACACACGGAAGGACTACTGCCACCAGTTTACCGCCCCGAATCCTTCCAGGACTGCGTTAGCAGCATTCACACACAGTAGTACACGAAAGCCTTCCCTTGCTGTCGTGGGTTGGAATCCCACCGAGGCACCGAATTTTTCACAGTTGGGTCAATATTAATTATTCAAAATCTGCCAAAACATCTATGAATTACGTGAACTTGGTAGTCATCTGGTGGATTCTATGTTAATTACTTGGGAAATCCTGCTTGGGCAGTCAACTTACTGCATCTGATTTGGTGGACACCAGACGTCGCAGTAGGTTAAGCGGGTAAACTAAACCCAAATGTGATTAAACTCGCGTCGTCCGGCGGGGCCTCGTAGCTCAAGTGGTTAGAGCGTTGGCTGTACTAAAGCCTTTCCCTTACTGCGTGGGTTCGAATTCCACCGAGGCACCGAGTTTTTCACAGTTGGATCAAAGTGAATTATTTGAAATCTGTCAAAACACCTCTGAATGACATTTCGCTGATTTGGTCACTGAGTGAGTCCATCATGAAGTGCTTGGCGTCGTGGCCTGGAAGGCTGCCACCCGACAGGACCTTCTGAGGACCGAGGGTCATCACTACGCAAGTCACTGTGCCTGCTTCACCTTACCGGTGGAGCGCGACGGTCGAACTGTCCTGGCCTCTATGTCCCTCACGCGCACATGAGATCGGAGCCGCCCTCGAGAAAGCGTGGCGCGCGCTGCGGGAACCCGATCGTGAGCGACACAAGTGAACGGACTGTCTAGCTCTGCAAGCGCGACTATCTCCGGTAGTCTTGACGCTGTCTCGCCAACGGATCCAGAAGGAGCAGAGGGTGCGCGGTGCTGTGTCCACTCCGTGCTCCGCACAGGGGACGCCTTCGTACGCGACGGTCGAATTGCCGCAGGCAATGTCACCTAGGCTACCTGGGGTGTTCGTCGACAGTATATCCGCAGCAGCGTATCCTTTACATACAACAGGCCACTAAACGCACCAGCGAACCCCGAGAGATGTTTCGTGGATCACCTCCCACGACAACCCCCAGATATCCCGATCCGAGCATCTTCGGATTGTTCAGTTCGACAATTAAGTCAAGTTACAGTCTCCCTCGAGACCGTGCGGACTGTTGCCACGCTGGTGATATTATTAATTAAAAGGAATAAAAAATGAATCCAATATATTGCCATTTTACTGCTTTGAAGTGGAATATTGGTCGTATATGAATGGGGGACTAAGAGCGCTATTGAAAGAACATATACCGCAGCCGGACTCACATTCAGTAGTCCTACCAAATCTACCCCAGTTCCACGGAGAAGGAATGCCTTGCCAATGCACGCCAACTCACATTGTCTTTATGAATTCACATGCACTTATGGATGCAAGCACATTGGGCGAACGGGAAGTCAATTGGCAGCCGGGTCAGTTGGGCACCTGCCTAAATGCCATCTAAAGCAGGAAAATAAAATTTCTCGTCCTTCTGTCACGAAGCCCCTCCTAGATAGCAGTCACTCCATTGACCCCAAAACATCCTCCTGAATACGATTTAAAGTGCGAAAAACTCGGATATTGCATTCCCTGGAGGCAGCCTGCATACGGCAGAAGAAACACGATCTATGCAATTGGCAAGGCCAAGTGGTCAACCTCAGCTTGCTCTGGTAAATCTCAGCCCTTTGATTGGCACGCACCACCTCTGTGTGCTAACTTCTTTCTTGATTTGTGGTTTTTAAGTCGCTATTTCCATTGATTAGTCTGCATGTAGTAAAGGATAGCCTTGCTGTTTTGTATTGATTTTCACTGGAGAACTTCAGATCTCTGTATCTTTCTCCTTCGTTGTCTCTGTCATGCAGCGGCAGGTTGCAGTTGGTAAACCGTCGCAAAATGTATAGACATCGAATCCATATTTTCCAATGTACCATTGGATGAAACAATAGATGTTATATGCGCCCATGCGTCCGAAACCCGACCGTCCCCTGAAATACTACGCGATCTGCTGGTACTTTGCACCAAAGATGTTCAACTTCTGTTTATTGGGGAACTTTACAGACTAATTGACGGAGTCGAAATGGGTAGTCCACTCGGGCCAACCCTTGCCGACGTTTTTATGAGTTACCTAGAAGAAAAGGTGTTATCAAAATTAAACATGACAGCATCATACAGGAGATGCGTGGATGATGTATTCACGATTGTTGACAACAAGGAAGACGCCGCCGACCTACTTTGTCTGATGAATAATTTGCATCCGAAAATCAAATTTACGATGGAAATGGAGCAGTTTAACAAGTTACCCTTCCTAGACGTCCTCATGTTTAGAGACGATGATGGCTCAATAAGACGCTCCGTCTTCCATAAGATTACGTGGAAAGGACAATGCTTACATTTTAAAAGCTTTGCGCCAATACTATGGAAACGAAATCTAGTGCATACTCTTCTTCAAAGAGCGAGAAATATTTGCTCCAGGGAGACCATAGATACAGAAACTGCCTTACTTAATCGTGGTTATCCTGCACGTTTCATTCAGAAGTACAGCAACCATTTACGGCCAAATTTGACGGAACAGTCCATTCCG
>CACRXP010000354.1:452902-471321 GCA_902702965.1 Spirometra erinaceieuropaei | reverse complement strand
GATGGTGGTGGTGGTGGTGGTGGTGGTGATGATGGCGATGGTGGTGGTGGTGCCTGTGGTGGTGGTGATGGTGGTGGCGGCGGCGATGCTGCAGACAACCTTGTCTGCAAGTAGCCGTAGCGACGTCACTGTCAAATATTCGCTCAACCGGCGCCTGTAGGCAGTTGTCACAAATCAACCTGATTCAGCAGAATATAGATGCTGCGCACGCCTGTATATTTTAAGAGCTCAGTGTCCAACCAGTTACCGTGTACTTCACCTGCGATGGATTCACCAGTAGCCGATCAGGCCGATGTACTGTTTAAATCTGCGACCAAACTGCGATCATCGATTCTCTCCGATGACGTAGTGAACGTAGACACTCGTGAAAACAAACTTACCCTTCATCAGCATCCCGACTCTTGTTAACAAGTGATTTGTCATTTCTCACCAGGCGAATGATAATTCGGGAAGGACGAAGCGACCACGGGAAGAACCTAATTAACTTACTTTGTTGTGATTTAATTCTGACGAAAGAGGTGCATCCATGACCTTGAATTTGTCACACTCCAGTTCAATTTTGCTTTTCTTTGGTTAAATTAATCAAAGGTAAGAAAAGCGTTTGTAGACCGAGTAAGTCCATAATTGTCGCAGCCAAACTGCTACGCGCAGCTGTTGCAGAAAAAAAAGGCTCCCAACATTCACACGAACGTGGACACTTACTGAGTTGTTCTGCTTCCCGTGGGAAGCAAACTCAGGCATCTGCTGGTGGGAATTGTTGGCAGACGATCACCACCTGGACTTTAAGGAAAACAGTATAGCAGGCCGACTGAGACCGTGGCTGTGTGGGTCAACTTCCTGTTCTCTAGTGTCAGTCATCTTACCTGCCGTCTGGGAAGGAGCTCGTTAGTCGTTGTCAACAACGGGTTTCATAAACAGTCTGTTGGTTTGTTGGAGTTGTTTGCGGTGTGCAGGTAGCCAGTTAAGCTTATCCGAGTCCGTAGCATGCGTTGTCAGAAGATGAACTTGAGAAGGCACGGCAACCAATCAGTCTCTTCTCTGTTATTACGGGCCTCGGGTAACGCCAAATACGTTCTCGATTTTTTGTTTTTTAATGCAACAATGAACAGATTGGTAGTCCAAAAGGACCACGTGGTTGATGCGGTGGACAAATTTGGAGGCCAGATCGGATTCTGGCAGGCATTATCGGATTGCGCACGATAACAAATGCAAACATCTTGGGGGTGTTGTGTTGGGGGTGTTGTGCCGACAGTCGTCGCGCGCACTGGGATCCCAGCCACCCCCTTTGTAGTTGTTCCTGGTTAAAAAACTGGTCACTTGCTGTGTGGACCAGGGGCTGTGGGGTGGAAAACCAAGGTGCAGGTTTGGCCACGCCACTCACCTGCACTCTCCCCCGCCTCCGATCTTCTTGCCTCTGTCTTGACACCGGGTGAAGGTGAGGGACGAGGAGAGAGTGCGGTAGATGCTATGCAAGTCTACATTCACCATAAACTAAATCATGCGCAAGTCACCGTCCCTGCCCCATCTTGTTTCGGAGCACACGGTGGACATCGCCGGCAACGACGGTCGAAATGTCGTAGTAGGGTCGGAAGCCCCGGGGTTTGTGAGTGTCTGCTGGGCCATGATCAGCAAGCCATGGCCATCGCAGCCTGCTGTACTCTGGCAGCTATCCGGCATCTGGTTCTCTGGTGGTAGTCGAAAACCAAGGTGCGGGCTGGGCTGTGCCACCCACCTGCACTCCCCCCCGTCTCCGGTCTTCTTGACTCTGTCTTGACATCGGGTGCAGGTGGGGTAGGGGGAGGGAGTGTGGTAGATGCTGAGCAAGTCTGCTATCACTTTAAGCCAACTCACGCTCAAGTCACTGTGTCTGCTGCAACTTACTGCGGATCGCACTGTGAACATCGTCGGAAATGACGGTCGACCTATCGTGTGGCGGTCCGCATGTGGGATTGTTCCTCCGGATTTCAGATTACGAAATGCCTTGACCA
Source organism: Spirometra erinaceieuropaei (assembly GCA_902702965.1). Lineage (NCBI taxonomy): Eukaryota > Metazoa > Platyhelminthes > Cestoda > Diphyllobothriidea > Diphyllobothriidae > Spirometra > Spirometra erinaceieuropaei. The sequence continues at coordinate 469,333 of CACRXP010000354.1, read as the reverse complement.
CCCTCTGTGACTGGTGGGGAACACAACCATTCTGGTTGCATACTGACTCTGAAAGTTGGTACGGCTGGGCGCGAATAAACCCAACCACCTCTTCTTCTACTTCTCATGTGCGACCTGAACCTCGAACTTTAAGCACTACGCCGCGTTAATTTCTAAATCCTACCTACCGGTTTTGGAGGAACTTTTCCCCCAGCCGTTCTGGGTGTGCGTCGACCTGGAAGTAAATAAACCAAACCACCCTTCTCGCCCACTTCCCCCCCCCTTAACTTCTCTTTACCTTCTTATGTGCAACCTGGATCTCACATTTTTGCCACTGTGTGTACAAAATACCGGGTTTTGGGAACTTTTTATATAAATCTGTCAACAGTGGTGTTCTAGTAGGAAGGCCCTGTGAAGACAGATGTGGATGTTGGCAGGATCCGACAACTAAACGGGGGGTTTATGTTTGTTGAGATAGGATGATCGAAGCGTTGAAGACGGGGAATGTATTTACCTGGAAAACGTATTGTAAATTTTACAGGCAACATGAGTAAATGCAGAGACATGATTATTTTATGAACGGACATTCCACGGTCCGAAAAAGTCTCATAAATCGAAACTTTTAAAAACCGAATTATATCCTCCCTTTCATCCCAAATTCTGAAGAAGGCGCAAATTTTTACTAAATGAGTAGAATAATGAATATTTTGATGTGTGTTTTCTATGACACATATTTGAATTTGTAGGGGCATCAAAAATGCATAGGAAAAATTCTTACTACTTAAGCAGTCATTTTTTACAGAGTGGGATTTTTACAGGCGACAGTAAAGAGGCTCGCTCAAAAACCGGCATTCCGTGCCAGCTGAAATATCTTTGGATTATGCTGTGTGACTATTAATCTTACAACCATACTTAAGTAACCTCTTCGAATTGAAAGCGCATTTCAGAATTTTGGCTGCTTTTCATGAGTTAGCACATCTGCTGCATATTGAGGCGGGGTAGTACAACAACTGACCGTCGGCTCCTTCGATATCTTCCATGTGGCCACCTGCATGGTGGGGGAACGGGCAGCGAGACGCGTGTGAATTATTCTTTAGTAATTATGGACTTGCACAGCTCCTAACGCACTCTCCCCCCTCTCTCTCCCTCACCTTAGTCCGGCGGCGTGAACCCGCGCCCAGGTATGCCACCACACCCCTGGCGCAAATGGGCAGAATTTCCCGCAAAATGGGAGGGAGGAAGACTCGGATCCGAAATGAGTGTGATTGCCATAAAGACCACATCAAGAAGACGCAGCAGCCATCGTAGTCTAACTCTCAGCCCACCGGCCGAACAATCCATTGCAAACATACACACACCGGGTTGACTGCGAGGTCTGAGATAAATCGTCAACTGGCAACCTTCCAAGCCACGACTTTTAACGCATCGTGTCAGGTTCGAGTGCGGCGACTTGTGCGCTGAGAGTTAACCCTCCTCCCTCTTTTTCCTTTCTTGTGCCAAACGTGGCTGACTGAGCTAAGAAAATTTCGTCTGCGCGTACTACACACGTGACCCGGATTTCGCATAAACGAAGGGACCGCCCAGACCTCAATAATGCTGGAGTTATCACTCTGGGAAGTATTCGGAGACCATACTGTGTTCTTACACGAGAGGTGTGTCGTTTGTACCTTGGTATGCTATGTTGGAGGTGTCTTGGAAGGAAGTGTGTGATGATGTGTTCTAGTCTTCGGTGATTGACCGTAGATTTTCATGGAGGCGCATGTGGTTAAGTGGGCCCATACGATGGAGCAATGTGTGTTGGCAGTGCTTGGCAGTTGAGGCGGTGGCGACGGATATATTTCTCTGCGCCAAGCACCGATGCGCCGGCCGCAGTACTGTGAATTCGCAAGTGGCAGACCAGGTCGACGCGCAGAGTGAGCGTGCGATCGTGATTAAGATAGGCAGGGATTGAGGCCACATTACTGGTGATGACGAGGTCAGTGGTTGACAAAGCGTCCGAAGTGTTTTTACCGCTAGCGGGATTGGGAGAGGTGGTAGACGTCGTCCGGGGGGGGGGAAGTGATAGGGATGATGAAGGTGACGGTGATCAATGGCGGCGGGGCGTCGGGGTGCGTTCACCGGTGGCTAGGATGGTCGTCGTCGAGGAAGCCATGGGGGTTCGGGTGTGAGAATGGGGCCGTTAGTGTAGGCAGCAGTTAGTGTTGTCGGATTTTCGTTGTACTGAGTATGAAGATATCCGATAAGACCAACAACTGCGCACAGAATTCTCTTCGGCAGAGTTGGCCTGCTGGAAGTTATTGGATGATGGCGTTATGCATCGGGAGAGCTCGAGACATGCGAGCTGCTCTTTTGGTTGCAGCAATAGTTCTCCAGTTGACTTCATAGATTCCTGCTCCAGCCTTCATTGCTCATCTCCACGCCGGTCCGTCCTGTGTGAGGTATTCCCGGACGTTAGGGTTGATTTGCAGGCGTTCCAAGGAGTTGTTTAGGGTGTCCATGCTGCGCCTTCTTTGACCTCCTTGTCGGCGAGCATCCGTAATGAAATCTTCGCAGCTTCATCGCAGTTGCAGTTGACTCGGTATGGCATGGGCTCTGATGATTCCGAAGAGTTTCGGGCGAGGTTTGGTTCTGCAGCTCCACGTGGTTTATAACCTATGGTTAGCTTACTAAAATAAGATTACTTAACATACCAAACTTAGCCACTCGCCGGATTAGGAAGGGAAAGAGAGCGCAAGCAGAGCTCGAAGCACGCACAAGGAAGCACATGAAGGTGATGTTTACACCCCTCCCCCGACACAGCCACTCGCTGGATGTGGAGGATAAGGAGGGCGTAATCACAACTGGAGGGCCACTGTGGTGGAACCGATGGATTTCTTCACTGTTGGAACAGTTCCATTGGCAAGTCTTCTTGGCCACTCGCTAGATTATGATAATAAAGAGAGCACAGAAAGGGCTCGAACCACGCAGAGTGAAGCGCGTGTGAACTGATACCTGAAGTAACCGAGGCTGGCGTATAAGCACTCTTCCCCCCGTGGCACAGTCACTCGCTGAATTAAAATGGTAAGGAAGACGTTTATATGTGATGTTTGTAAAATCGACGTATTCGCATCTACCAAAATTTTTTAGCAAACTATCCAAATGGTATCACTCAAGTAGGGCTTCAGGACCAAGCATCGCCAGTTTTCGTGTAGGCAATCCTGTCTTCCTCCGGAAACAACTGAGGTGGCAATAGATGAGTTACCTAGCTTAACTGGCGTATACGGTCCAAGTCACCACCCCATATAGTCGTGTTGTCGGGACTACTGCCTGTATATTTTGAGCTTTTCGTGGCCGTTCTAGACGGAGGCCTGCAGTCGTCCTAAGGCCTGGAAATCGGGTGGGCCACTTCGTCGTGGATTTTGATGCTACGTGAGGGTGCGCTGCCTAAATAGGCGAAATTGATCACGGACTTCGTTTGGGTACCGTTGATGTGGATGTGAGGAACACTGTATGCAGCGTTGAGAGGCGGTTGATGCATGACCGCCGTTTTATCTGTTCTGATGGTCGATCCGAAGCTAGCGCAGTCGGAGATGAAGTGATCCATGTTCTGTTGCATGTCAGCTTCTGTCTCGGTGTTTATGGCCAGCCCGAAGTTGGCGCAGCTGGTGACGAAGAGGTCCGTGTTCCGTTGAATATCCGGTGCTGTTAAACGCGCAGGCGCCCACAAAGCGCAGGCCGTGGACAGTAGTCGCAGATGGACACGTTGCGGACTGCATGATCCGGCTATTGAGACGATCACCAGCACTGTAAACGATGCACATCCCTGTACGTTCATCACGCTAAGCGTCCGTCAGCATGACAGAGAACACGCAGATCAGCAAACAGTGGCAGCCAGAGTTCCTACTACTTAATTGTCAACCTAAGTGCACGCGACCGAATTTCGTCTGGTTGCGACCAATCGGCGAAATGAGAAATATCGATTGTCGCCGCAGTACCGCAAGTCCGGGGATTGAGTCACGAGCGTAGGTGGGCCGGAGGTGGCCTGGGTAGGCGGGAGGCTGATGAATGTGAGAGCGGGCAGCCACACGTTCCTCCTCCCACTGCGCCCGTCTGTGCGTGCCACAACACGATCTAGACTTCATGCCGGTGGAGGGAGAGAGCAGGAGGCACAAGGCATCTGCCATTCTTGGAGCCGGCCTTGTAGCTTTGTTGATGGCTGTGCTGCGACGACTGCCTGTGCTACTACGCCGTGCAACTTGCGCATGCCTTTCACCTTCTAGCGCAAGTTTTAAGGACTTACGGCGCGTCGAGGTTAGTCATGGGCGTAGGAGGCGACGGCGACGCGAAGTGCTCTAGGGAGTCAAACCTTGTTACCTAAACTTGTGTCAAGTTAAAACAAGTCAGTGTCGGTATGATTTCTTGTGGTCGCTATGTAGCTGATGATGGTTGACGCCCGTAAGGACTGTCCGACCATTTAAAATGCATACAATTGAGTCAGACTGACCGAATGATAGCCTATAAAAAGTGTATTGGCGTCTCGGAATTGATCACGGATTTATTATTAAACAAACTGGAAGGATTCACCAGGACAGGAAAAGCAATGTATTCTTATACATACATTAATTTCGAGATCATGATTGCGTCCACCAGTTTTTTGGTCGCGGAAGTGCGCTTGCTTTCCGCCGCTGCCCCAAAGTGCGCAGGCATTCGAATGGTGCATGGAATTGGAAATTGCGATTGGATTCGGCATTGGGGAATCCATTCGTCATGACATATGAGTGAATTCCTCACTGAAATAAACCTGACACACCTGAATATCTCGAGAAGCACTAGTAGTCGGTCCTCATAATGAGCATCCTGGAGAAACTAGAGGACTGTGACTGTAATGATTGCTCTCCCTCTCGCTTTCTCTCTCTCCCCCTCTCTCCCTCCACAAACTACATTCGAGAACTGTCATCTAACTCAATAGGCCGACTGACTCATGGCTCATTCGAGTGCATTGCTTCAAGAAGCTCCCGGGATGCGAGTTTTGTCCCAAATGAAGGTTTGCCCGGTATCTAGGCTATGCATGGCCGCTTGGGGTAGGTGTCTTGCCTCTTATTTGTCAGCTGGTCCTCCTAGATGCGCGGAGAGTTAGATTTTATCGTCTGGCCGCAGTATACGGCACCATAGGCATTGCACGACATCTTGCAGATGACATCCTTCCTATCAATATAGCCAACCCTATCCTTAGAGTACACAAGTTGAATGCGTAAAGTAGGCATCAGTTTGCACGCCACTTGTACTTGGTGTTTCCTCAAGTGTCTTTCAACAATTTCATATACAGAAGGATTTGCTAATTAATTGCTTGAGATGCCTGATTGGAACTATCTATTTCATATTGACCCAACTGTGAAAAACTCGGCGCCTCGGTGGGATTCGAACCCACGCAGTAAGGGGGAAGGCTTTAGCGCAGCCAACGCTCTAGGCACCTGAGCTACGAGGCCCCGCCGGATGACGCGAGTTTAATCACATTTTGGTCAAGTTACCCGCCCAACCAACTGCAACGTCTGGAATCCACCAAATCTGATATAGTTAGTTGACTTCCCAAGCAGGATGTCTTAAGTAATTCACCTATAATCCACCAGATGACTACCAGGCTCACGTAATTCATAGACGTTCATAGCTGTTCCGCTTTTTTTTAACTCTTGCTGTTTCGTGCACCGACGTACAAATTTTCGGGGGCAATCATTCTAGGAAAATAATTCAAATAGGTAGTTTAACCAGACTTGGTAGCTTTCTTCACCAAAACAATGTGTGTTTGCCTGCTGATGCAGATTGTTGACGGTGTTCCGCTTTTGAGAAGTTGGGTTGATGCCCTCATAATATAGAATAAATCCTACGTACGTTTCTTTGCGGTAAACAGATATGCATAATGCTCCTACAACTTTTCACTGTACGAGTTTATTGCCAACTTCTTTCTTGAGCATGAATTTGATTTCCGGAACGCTTGTGTTGATGATGTTGTAGAGCGTTTCCAGTCGATCCTTTTTAACGGCAACGAATTTGCTGTCTACATGTCACAGCTGCAACTTAGAGAAGCCCCAATACGGTTGCCTTTAGTTGTTGATAGTAGTGGTGGTCGGATTAAAAGTTGGTTTTTAAGCAAAGACCCATGAGTTTACGTAAGGCAGCTGCGATAACATCCATGTCATATGTCTTCAGAAGTTCATCTGGGATGTGTATGTGAATAAAGAAACGACATCAACAGAAACTGTCATCTTCTCAAGTTTGTCCCATTTACATGTAAGTCTTAAAAATAGCTAGGGTTCGTTCAATCTAAATAACTCCGTATGTTTATTCAAAGTCGTAGTTTCGTTCATCAGCACTCTATCTGTAGTTTACGCTGGGAATATTTTCTTTTTCGTCTTTAAATAATCTGAGTACGATCAGTATGACGAGGCATGCGGAACTTAAGGATAGCCATAATTGTAAGATTTCCAATTCAGCCTCTCGACGCCAAAACATCATGGTAATAAAAAGGGACGGGCGTACATGCAGTGTAAATAACTTCATCCCCCAATCCCACACCTTCATCCATGTCCCTTCCATTTCGGCAGCTCCAGTCATATTTGACTAGTTTTTTGTTCTACTTATAGCTTTTTCACCGATACTCTCTCTCCTCACACCAGACCCACCCGCTAGACTGCCTATTCATCCCAAACGTTTATGCGCCCATCCCGTTTGATTGTCTTGGGCTTTTTTCTCATTGGGTTATTGGTTTTGTAAGTGCGCGATGATCGTGCGCAGTCGAACGTCATCAACGTCGCGAATCTGTGAAACTGCATGTTGTGTTACCTACGGTGAAAAAAGTGCTCAAAATCGGTGTCCTTGGTAGTTCCGCCTATGCATGACGCAAGGCTCAACTAAGCGTCCTTCCTGCCACGTTTTATAACACAAAAAGGAGCAACAAGATTGGTACAGATCTGCCCACCTTACTACGAATACAAGCCGTGCAGAACCAGCCCCTACCCTCGGAAATCGCCCCTTAGGGAGGAGGAGGGGGATATTACTTCGGAAACTAGGTGGTAGCCGACGGTTTCCATGGTGCATCAGTGCAGGGAAACTTTGGGCGTAAATTGCAGCATACGCGACGGGCCTACGCGTTCCACTCGGACTGACTCACCTGGTTCTCTTCGAGACGCAGATACTGTGAGGGCGTTGCGAACATACGCACTGGGAATGATTCGTTGCCGCTTCACTAAACTCCCTATCTCTCTCTCTCTCTCTCTCTCTCTCTCTCTCTCTCTCTCTCTCTCTCTCTCTCTCTCTCTCTCTCGGTTTCGTTTTCATGGAAGCTAGCAAAAGCAAATCGCAGAAAGGCAGGACCTCTTGTAACGAACTCTTTATTGCATGTGAAGGCTTTTAGTAACCGGGTCAGGTAAGAACAGACCGAAAACAATTAGCAAAGAAGAGGAATGCGCAAGCACCGAAGACTATGAAAGTCTGGTTGGCATCACGCCTTCTAACTCGGTAGTTGTTGCACACTCATAGTCTCCGAAGATGGGCTCCTGCACCAGTCTGAAAGATTAGACTAATACACCTTGTTTGCAACAAGAACCTGGGATCTGCATAGTCTCCTCCGTCCGAGAAAAGGACTTTCTCCTTTCCTTCTCGAACACTTTTGTTGAAGACTAGACAGCACTTTGACCCGAATTGCTCTCTTTCACAATCTTACAGGTGAATCACTATGCTGGCTAGAGTATACCTATCCTCTGGTTGTTAGGTTTGATAAACTAAGACGGATGCTGAATAACATTGCTGACAAAGGCAAGGGAGACTGGATTGGTCATTTCTGGCTTATCAGACGTCGTCAGCCAGCCATGCCCACCAGCACTTTTCGCAGCCCCTGGGGTGCGATCCCATGACATGCTGGTTAGAAGCCTAAAACCCTAACCACTAAGCCACGGTTTCGTTGTCCTGTCGGTTGCGATCGGGGCTACCGATGTGGGGCTACCGCCGGAGTTCATGACTGTGTCCCAGGGTAAAAAGTGGGACGAGTGCGTCCAGTATTGCTATTAGTGAACACTGCTCTACCATTAGGACAATTGTGCCGTGTCCAAAATTTTGCACTGAAATGATATTTTTGGCGGTTTTGACTCACATCACAACCGACAGTTCGGACGCCTCGAGCTATGACCTGCGCCGCTACTACGCCGGTTGGGAACGACAGTGGTGACTTGTGTATGAATTTGTCTATTGTAAAGCGGACTTACACTACATCTGCCTCACACTCCTCTCCCACCCACCAATAGCAAGATCAAGCCAGGACAACCTTGAGTGGACTAGGGAGCCACACACAACTTGGACCCACGTCATCTACTAGATAAAACTCAGAAAGATCTGAGATGTTGTATAATCGAGAAGGACCTAAAGGTCACATTGAAAAGGGGTTGTAGTGACCCTACCCCGAACGCCTGTCTCAACGCTGGGCCTCTTACGAGTGTCTACACGCACTAGGGCTGTCTGACGTTGGCCCACTCGGCTTTCCAACTGGCCAATAAGATTCAAGGCCGAGTCAGACGCGCCCTGGTTGAAGACTGACACTGTAACGTCCCGTGATCTGTGCAGGGTTGTTTGAATGCCGTGACACTTTTGGCGCGCGGGCCTAGGATGGAGATGGCGTAGCCGCATGTTGGTGAAGATGGCCGGTGTCCCTTCCACTCTCTTCCGCCGATCCCTTCTCCCGCTCCGTATCGTGTCGTAACGTTCGCACCGCTTCCCTTACTACATCGGCAACCCCCTCGGCCCTTCCCTGCAATTGCCCCCAGCGCTGCGCTCCCCACCGGTTTTCTAGCTGGCATGATGGCCTCGCCTCTCAATCCAGACAGGTCACTCGACTGTTGTAACTCATCCCGTTTGTACTTTTAACTGTCATTATACATCTTTTCAATTCCCTATTCTGTTCATTATATCTTCCGTCCGCTGATTGCTTCTTCTTCCTTTATGTATGGATGAGTATCGTGAACTGCTAACAATCGTATTCAGATCAACACAAGCCAGGATCTCTTTATCGATATTCCGTTACGTGGTTGTGTGCTACCCTTGACGTCCTCGGCCGCTACAACACATTCCCTAACACGCACACTTGGGGCTCCGCTCTCCCAGCGTCGGGTGTGCTCTCGTCCGACTGCCAACCTCCCTCCAACCCCTTCTCGGGTTATTCTGTACAGAATAAACAAACCTCCCAACCGACGTCCACGTTCGCTTTCCATTCTGGTATCCAAGGTCTCTCGCTCTCGACGCAGGTTGCTGAGAGACTCAGTTCTGATATAAACCGACCGATTCCGTCAGTTGGCAGTTTTCCTAACCACAGCTCCTAGCGCAAATTGACAGATTACAGGGCGTCAGGTCTATTACAGGGAGGAACAGCCGAGTTAAATGTGAGGATGGGCCCTCCGGTGCCGGTATCCCTTTCTCCTTCCTCTTCCCTGCCCCAGTGGCTTGTCCGAGTCGCTAACCCCCTTGATGGAACTCATTATCTATAGTTTCAAACAGCCGTCTTTCATATTTATCTTCCGAGGTCGTCCGGGGGTGCGTTAAACATTTGGCGTAGTTCGCAGTTCTAGCAAGAACTACTCATTCATCAAGGAGCCAGTACTTCTTCGATCGTTAGGAACAGTGATCGCATTTTCGTCTTCTTTGCTACTGATTGTTATTCTACATAGCGTTGCCTTGAGGTCGTCATCAGTGCTTCGCTGGACTAACGCATTGACAGAAATCATCTTTTGTTCCTCCAACGGGAAACTTTCGTGAGGAAAACTTCATACGTGCTGGAAACAGTCACTTCTAGACACTCCTGGACAACTTCTGAAACCAGGTCCCCTCGGAGTTCCCCAGAACCTGCTCATAGCTTTCTTCGTCATCAGATCTTAGATTAGCGATGCTTTGCAAATGCCGCACACCTTATCTTTATTCTCTCTTTGCATACCATCGGGAATACGAAGCTCAACAAGTAAATATAAGTTCGGAAGAAGTAGATAAGACCACTGGAACAAGAAGTTTATTGGCCTGACGTTTCGGATTCTCACTTGAACCTATCGCCAGGGACAGTAGCAGATTAAGGACAGTGGAGAGTATTGACAAGCCCTCATCGGATCACTTACGACCCTCAGCGGTGGTCGCGAGAGCTGATAATTATAGTGCGCATGTGGTTCCACGGCAGCTACGTATGATAAACACTGCAGTCTTTGTACCTCCACAACCCTTATCTGCGACTGTCTCTGATGATGGGTTCAAATGAGAATCTGAAACGTCGGACCAATAAACTTCTTGTTCCATTGATTGCATATTCTCCTTCTGAACTGCTCCCTGGGACTTGCCTGTTCGCTTCTATTGGTAAATTTAAGTTTTCGGTGATGACCAGTCCACTTTTATTTACCCAACAAATTTTCGTGTCCTAATTATGAAGCCTGCCTTGATACGGCAGCTAATGTTTGTCCTATTGAGAGGATGACTTACGTCGGAACGGATTCTGGGCATGCCTTGCAGGCTGTGGACCCATTATTGGCAGAGGTTTGACACTAGATTTTTTCGTACTTTAAGAGCAAAAGGAAGGAGATAACCCAACAAGAATCACACGCATGTGATCAACGGGATATTCCAACGTAGCACCTTGATGAAAAGGGCGGATTTGGAATTCAGCGCTTCAGGAAAGCCGTCAAGGCGATGGTCACTGAGGATATATGGGTGAGATTGTAGCGTCTAGGCGGAGAGAGTGCATACTCAGTGCCCTGCAGTCATCAGGCCAAATCCCGAGTTGTAGGAAAAGACAGGAGTCACCAGAATGAGGAGTTGAATGCACACAGAACCCTCGGTTGTCCTCGCAGGTGTCAGTGGCCAACGCAGAAGCCAGGGTTGGTGTTGACTGCGTCCAGTCATGCCTAAGAGTCCTTGGGGTGGTGATGGCAGTCGTTTTTGTAGGTTTTTGTGAGGCGATCTAAAGGGGTATCCAATTGCCGTGTTGCATTCACCGAGGAGTGATGTTTAAGTGGTTTATGGTGATAGTTGCAGGGAGAGGTGTGTTCAAGTGACCGCATGGGCAGCCGCGACGCAGGTATGACCGAGCTGAGGTAGGCCGGTCAGCGCGTCTGGGACGGCCCGCCGCAAGAAGTGAATGACCTTGAGGCAGCAGCGAGGCCCTGGACAAGGACACCAGACATAGTCATGATGGCTGTCGGCAACAAGGTCAGGGTCAAAAATTCAAAATCATCCTCTGATTTTTGTTTGAGAGGTCGGCAGCTTTCGGAGCCGCAAGAGACTTCTAGTCAGCTCTCGCGTTCTGTTAGCGAGCACATGAAGCAGAAAGCCAGAGGAAAACACTCAGCTGATGGTGACTGGCTTAAGGTCATCATATTGATGGACGAGATCGTCCTATCATTTTGACGTCCAGGTTTATCTCGGGGGTGTATAAGTGGGGTATAAGTGTCTCAACTGCACAAAATTACGCTGCATCCTATTCGTCCCAGACAACCCAGACATGGTTTATTCAACACCCCTCACGCGGTTGATCAAGAATACGGATCACTATTCGTCTGGTTGGACCGCAAATGAGCTCTGAAAGCACATCTAGGCCCAACGAAAAGTTGTCAGAATGGCGGGAGGGTCGGTAGGACAGTCGTTACCGCGCTAAGGAGCGTGCGTGCGTGCGTGCTGCCCAGAGGTCGCCGATGGGAAGTTGTTCGTGTAAGCCCCTGTGCGAGGTGCGTGTGCGTGCCTGAGTCATATCCACTTACAGCCAATCAGCGAAGAGCATAATATCGATCGGCGCAAAGCCGTCGCCACGCGGGTGACTGAGACATGAGCGGCGCAGACATTCATTTGACCAGGGAAGCTATGCAGGCCAAGGGCGTGCGCGAAAACGGCCGAGCTGGAGACTACGAGAACAGACTACCCGGGGTACATCGACGTCGTGGTTACTAATTGTGCCTGCAAGTTAGTGGATCGATATTTTATTCTCTCCACGCTACAACCACCACTAAACAAGCCCCCATGCTACCCTGCAGAGGAAAAATGTGGGGGACGATCGATGTTTGGGAGATCAGTAAAGTATGGCATTGCATAACCAAATATCTGGGTCAACCCAGAACCAACAGGTAAACGGCGGCTGGGGTGGCAGAGACCAAAGACTAATTACCAACGGATTATGATCAGCCAGGACTCAGCGATTACAACTGTGCAAGTCCGCCGGGGTCCGCATTGTGATTGGTCCTCGACATCTTCTGTGTTACAACGCAAAAGTGGGTTTCAAGCCTGCAACCACGGTGCGAGAAGGGCTCTGGACAAATAACGGCAAGGCTGTGGTATGAAAACACCTTAGGGAGACCGTAGTCAGCCAAAAACCTAACGCCAACCATGGCTATGTCAGTAATGGGAAATTTCTGACCCAGAGGCATCTAAAGAAAATCCGGTCGGATGTGGTTATGTAGCCCCACCTGAAGTAAACAAACTCCAGTCACCTCTAGTACGGGACCAGTGGTAATGGAGGTTTTTACGGGTGGGGCCGGGGAATGCACAGGCGATGAGGTCGAGCGGTTGTACTCAAAAGAAAAGCTATCGGGAATGCGCGGTTAACCTTTGAATGGTTGAGAAATAATTGCGCTAACTCCTAACCCTAACCCTTAACTCCAACCCCAACAGTATTGTGTCCATCAGGTGGAGCTATCAAATCACATCTTACCGAAAACTCAGAAGTAATCGTAACCTTAAGCAAAGCCCCAAACCCCTAACCCAAGCTTCAACCCCATATCCAAACCATCGCCTAAGCATGGTAACCAAAGTCCAAAGAATAACCCAACTAACGCCAATCCTAACCATTGTTAGAACCCCGACCTGGAGCCTAGAACTGGCAAATTTAATGTCCGTAAAGCTATTGGAAGTCAAAACCAATTTCTCGCATAATCCCTTTTGTGACCTACTGCCAGGTAAATCGTTATGAAGCACACCTGACTAAGAAAGACAAGAAGGTAGGCTTTTGACCAAACGGCCAGGGGGTGGCGTACCCTACCCTTATTCAAAGAACCTTTAAAAGCGAGAAAACTGCTTAAAATGTTTAATGGAAGTCATAAGATGGCTCATTTTGACTCGGTCATGCGACGGTGTATTTGATGTTTACATCGAAGAAGCGAAGATATTTGGATAGGAGTGACTTATATGGCCTCGAAACGGAACAGGAGCATAGGAACCGTCTGCAGTATGGTTGGCTTTGAGCCAGCTTCCAGTGAATTTAGGATTGGCTTTAAGGTTAGGGTTAGGTTTAAGTTTAGGCTTAAGAATAGATTTCAAGTTAACGGTAATGTAAGTTAGGATCAAATGTAGGGTTAAGGTAGGGACAAGTGTTAACTGCAGAGATAAGGTTTACGGTGGGGTTAGATCGAGATTTGGGCAACAGTTTAGTATTATATTAGAGTTATTTTTGGGGTTAGGACAAGGGAATATTTTTCCCTTTTACGGAATTATGCGCAGGTTCGCGTTTTTAACTTGGGCGGGGCGTACCTATTCCCATGTCCTCTTTGGGGAGGCAGTCCTACCGATATTTGAACCGACGAGTGCCGCTCTGTCCTAAGAAGGGTTCCTGCAGGGAGTCCGGATTTGAAGATTCTGTGGCAAATCGATAGGGATTTCAGCTGTTTGGAGTCCGGCAGAGAACAATCTGATTCACTTTACTGAAAACTCGGATGACCTGCACTATGAGGAGGTACTGCTATTGCATCTTCTATCAAACTCACTGCTGACAAACCTGCCAGAGTCAACTTCCCAGGATGACAGTGTACTACGCCACGCATGCCGCAGTTCAACGCCTGCCAGGGTCGGCTGTATTTCCTCATCTGAGTTCCACAGGGCTGATTGAGGTTACCTCCAAAGGATGCCTTGCTGAAAACCAAAAACCCTAACTCTTCCCCAAATCAGATTTGACTCTTGTGAGTGCCTATAAGGCAAGAACACTTGTCAGAATGCGGAGACAAGCTGGACATGCAGTTCTGAAGCGAGAGGGGCCTGCCTGCTATTTAAAAAATGAATTAATTTCTCCTCCTGGTTCTAATTTAACTCCCTTTTTAAGGAGATTTATGGAGGTTGAGGCGACTTTAAACACTTACTTTGGGTACTAGAAGTAACCTGGCTTTGTGCCAAGGTGAATATCTTAGCTCAGACGGCAGTCCTGCAAAATGCATTCGCTGAGAGCACGTGCCAGAGAACAAAATGAATTCTCTCTCTCTCGCTCTTCCCCCCCCCCACGCACACACACACACGGAAGCTCGGTACCGAATGCGGCGAGGCAGGGGGGTGGGAGAGAGGAATTTCCGGCTCTCTTTGCAAGCAGTTTGCGTAATACAGGCAGTACGCGAGGGTATCGAGAAGACACCAGGCATTAGTTGCATTTCTCGTTGAGAATTACAGTGAATCCCCACATAGACGGTGGTGCACTGATTGCAGGCTCGAGGAGGGCAAACACTACCGGTGTAGATGGCGATCCTGGCGTGAGATCGATTTCGGGAGAGCGAATGTGACTCAGGGATGGTCCCGCACTCTCTTTTCTCGATTTTCCCGGTATTCCAGTGAAAAAAGGGAGTAAGTGCGATTAGTGCATCAGGAATCCCACCCGTCCCGTATGCGCCACACATTCACACGGACGACTACAGTTCGGCCATCGCACGCGGCGACGTCGACGGTGTGCCTCACCAACTGGGCTTGCTTGTGAATTTTCTTATGGTGAGGCGGACTTGTGACGCATCTACCGTGCTCTCTCCTCTTCCATCTAACTTTCTCCGATGGTGAGACAGTGTCAGGATTAGGGGAGATGGGTACCGGCGTAGGGGTTGCGAAGTTAGACACCCCGCGTACGTGGGTCATACGCACGACCTGGTACCCATTCCAGCAATACCGGGCTACCATGAGGGCGGCTTGGGTCTGACATGGGTCATACTGCAATACATATAACAGTATTAGAGAAAACCGGTCAAGGCTGCGGTTTTTTCGGTTTTGCGGACTCGAACCTTAGTCACCCATGTCCCCTGGCCAAGCAATTGATCCAGAAACAGTAGCTCTCTCTTTGGGTACTAGAAGTAACCTGGCTTTGTGCCAAGGTGAATATCTTAGCTCAGATGGCAGTCCTGCAAAATGCATTCGGTGAGAGCACGTGCCAAAGAACAAAATGAATTCTCTCTCTCGCTCTCCTCCCGCCACGCACGCGCACACACGGAAGCTCGGCAGCGAATGCAATGAGTCAGGGGGGGGGTGGGAGAGGAGGATTTCCGGCTCTCTTTGCAAGCAGCTTGCGTAATACAGGCAGCACGCGAGGGCATATTGCAGACAACAGGTATTAGTTGCATTTCTCGTTGAGAATTACAGTGAATCCCCACATAGACGGTGGTGCATTGATTGCAGGCTCGATGAGGGCAAACACTACCGGTGTAGATGGCGATCTTTGCGTGAGATCGGTTTTAGGAGAGTGAATGGGACTCTGGGGTGATCTCACACTCTCGCCTTTCGATTTTCCCGACGTTCCAGTGAAAAAAGTGAGTGAGTGCGATTAGAGACTAACTCGGGTGCACCAGGAATTCCACCCGTCCCATATGCGCCACACATTTACACGAACGATGATAGTTCGGCCATCGCACGCGGCAAGGTCCACAGTGTGCCTCACCAAGTGGGCATAACGCCGGTAGCTTGCTTGTGAATTTTCTTATGGCGAGGCAGACTTGTGACGTACCTATCGTGCTCGCTCCTCTTCCATCAAACTTGCTCCGATGGTAAGACAGTGTCAGGATTAGGGAAGATGGGAACGAGCGTAGGGGTTGCGAAGCTAGACACCTTGCGTAGGTGTGCCATACGCACGACCTGGTACCCATTCCAGAAATACCGGGCTACCATGAGGGCGGCTTGGGCCTGACAGGGGTCATACTGCAATACATATCACAGTATTAGAGAATGGGGGTCGAGGCAGCGGTTTTTGTCGGTTTTGCGGACTCGAACTTCAGTCACCCATGCCCCTTGACCAAGCCACGGATCCGGAAACAGTAGCTCTCTCTCTCTCTTTGTAGTCGATGCTGGCCATTTTCATCTTATTGTCTTTATGTCTTTAATGGGCAACAGTATAGTATAGTTGAAAATGTCCAATCCCAGCCACGTTTGTACGCCAACAGCAGGAGCGAGTTACTGATTTGTCAGCTTCGGTAGTAGTGGTGGTAATGTTTCCTGAGAGTGGAGGACGAGATGCCGCATTGGGTACAGGGATGTTTGACGAGGCTGACTTGTGTGCTCCAACGACGAAACTCCCCACCTGGGCGTACCACCACATCCCCTATTCCACAACGGACACTAACCAGGATTTTATACACCACGAAAATGAGGTACGGCACAGATCCTAATTGGCGTGGCACGTGCCTGCGACTGGGCGTGCCATCACGCCTCAACTGTTGTCATTTGTTTTGGATG
>CACRXP010000354.1:432355-451011 GCA_902702965.1 Spirometra erinaceieuropaei | reverse complement strand
GCATCCACCGCACTCTCTCTTCTCCACTCCCTCCTGGACCCGGTGTCGAGATTGAGGTGGCAGAGGATGCAGATGACTGGTAGGGCGAAAACCGGCACCTTGGCGTACCAACACACCCCTTGTCTACAAAGTACACTGACCAGGACTTTATACACCAAGACAATGGGCTACAACACAGATCCCAATCGGCGTGGCGTGTTTCTGGCTGGAGGTGCCGCCGCATCCGATGTTGGCATTTGTTATAGATGCGCATTCCCAAAAACGCCTGTCAGGCTTCCGTTGAGCTCTTGTGATGGTGAAGGGAATTTATTGCGTGGCCCGTTTTAGGTGGCAAACACGCAGCGCGACAGCTCGATCGTCGTGTCCGACAATGTTCATCGTGTGCTCCACAGCAGCAGCAGGCACGGGGACTTGCACAGCATCCACCGCACTCTCTCCTCCTCCCTCACCTGGGTCCCGTGTCAAGACAGAGTCAAGCAGATCGGGGGTGGGGGAGGGCGCAGATGCATTGCGCAGCCGAGCCCGCACCTTGGCAGTCCACCCTACACCCCCGGTCCACGCAGCAAATGACCAGGATTTTAGCCAACAACGAAAATTGGGGGGGGGGGAGCAGGGATCCCAATGTGCGCGACGTCAGCTGGCAACTGGGGCTACCAACACACCCTGAATTTTGGCATTTATTATGGTGTGCATTCCGATAACGCCTGCTCGAATCCGATATGGTATACTTTGACCGTCGCAAGCCATGACGTCTATCGCTGACCCGGAACATTGGCCAGCGACGACAATAAGCGCGTGAAATTGTTTGCAATGAGGCAGATTTACGCAACATATACAGCACTCGTCCTTCCCCTACCAACCCTGCTTCCGCGGCCAAGCAAAGTCAGGATGATCAGAGTTGCCGCGAATGCAGTGATCGACAGGCTTTTACTTCACATAAGTAAAAATGACATAAAGGGAACCGCAGATTACCCACCGTGGTTGACGCTGATCATTCTCATCCGACTGTTTTTTGTGGTTTCGGTGATGATGGGCGACACTACACAGTGCGTTCGAAGGTGTCCACTTCCTCACCGACCTCCTGTATTTGATTGACGTCAAAGCCCACCGTCATGCTGTTAGATGGGAGTGCGTAGGGCGGGTAGCCATCATCACGATGCCCTCCTGCGTCAAGGTCATTCACCTTCCCAGCGGGCGGTTTCAGACGCGGTGACCTTACGGGTTGACCGACTGCAACGTGCGCACATGCACGCGTTTAGATGGCCACAGCTGTCCAGGCGCAACTTGAACCATCAACCCCTGGGCCAGTGTAACACACGCCAATCGGCCGCAAGGACATCAGCGATTACTCCGACAAAACTAGAAAAAACATCCTACCAACCCTACCTCTTTCCAGCCATATTGTAAACTTCACAAACAACATTAGCAAATTCAGGGACATGATGATTTAAGAACGGGCATTTCACGGTATTAAAGCATCTCACAATAAGAAACTTCTTTAAAACCGAATGATACCCCCTCTTTCGTGTAAAAAATTGGAAGAAAAAGTAGTTTTCTACCGAATGAGTAAAAGAATGAATATTTCATGCATGTTTTCCATGAAATACAATTGAATTTTTAAGGGAATCGATAATCGATGAGAAATTATTCATTCTACTTAAGTGGCCATTTTTACAGAGCGTGATTTTTACATGTGACTGGAAAGAAGTTCGCTCGAAAGCCGGCATCTCGAGGTAGCTAATTTATCATAGAATTATGTTGCACGAGGATTAATTTTAAAGCTCTACTTCAGTAGTCTTTTCGAAACGAAAACATATTTCAAAATTTCGGTTAACTTTTCATGAGTTAGCACATCTGCCGTACACCAAACCCAAGCACTGATTCCTCAAATTAAGGTCGTATTCAGGGAGGAGCTTAGCGTAATCAGCAAACATCATCTCATTGTAATCTAGTCCAAGAAGGCTGTCACCAGATGCGCGTAATAAACAGCAAAGGACCCATTAGCGACCCCTTGGAAACACCAGTTGTTTGTCCGTCAAACTCATTTGTGAGAAACTCCGCGGCCTCCGTAAGATACGGAACACAGCAGCAAAGTTACGTTTGAGTACTCTTAATGCCGTAACTGCCTGAGCTACAAGACTGACCAAGAACCGTGGATGTAATCCCATTTGGATCAAGTTACCCGCGTGGTCGCTTGTAGCGCATGGGATCCACCAATTCTGCTACAGTTAGCTGACCGTTCAGGCAGGATCTCCTAAGTAATCAATCTGGAGTTCAACAGACGACTACCAGGCTCATTAAATTCATAAACGTTTTATGCAGATTTTAATCATTCATCAAGACCTGACCCTCGGGTCGGATAAATTATTAAAGTCCACCAAAACACCCCACCGTCGCGCTTACTCAGCTGGCCACCTCCGGCATTCGGTCAGTTAGGTGTGGCGCTATCCAGTTCGGAGGCTTTCCTTCGATCTCAAGGCTGTTCAGATGCCTAAACTGCACCTCTGTACAGGTCGCGGCGTCACTATCGTACGCGATCCGAGCTACTCCTGTCATCAACACACGCTCTCAAACCCTCATATGCACTGGATAATTTCACACATATCATCGTCTGCCTCACGATCGACACCATCACTTCGTTCTGTGTCTGGCGGGGAGCTGTGGCGGCCAGCCATCATGACCGGTCTGGCGTCATTGTTTAAGACCTCGCTGCCTCAAGGCCATTCACTCTTTTGCAATGAGCCTTTCCAGGCGCGCTGACCTTAAGTCACACGACCGACTGCAGCTCGGGCATACCTGCGCCCGCACAGCCGCAGCTGCCAACGCGGCCACTTGAACGCACCTCCCCTCTGCAACCACAACCTAAGCCACTGAGACACCACCTCTAGGCAAATTTAACACGCACTGACTGCCCACCACTTGAGATAGGCCCACGAGCCTACAAAAGCGGCTGCTACCACTGTCTCGGGGACTCTCAGGCATGACTGGACGCAGTCAACACCAACCCTGGCTTCGCCAGTGGCCACTGCCGCCTGAGAGGACAACGCCGGGTTCTGTGCACAATTAACCTATCATTCTGACGTCTTCCGTCTTCTCCTTACAACACCAGGATTTGCCCTGATTATTGTAGTGCTCAGACTGCACACATTCTCACCGCATAACAGAACTATCCAGTTCGGGGGCTTTCTCTCGATCTCAAGGCTGCTCAGATTCCAACTGAGAGAACGTGTGTGTGCGCGGGCGTGTATTTCAGCCAGAGCGAAGGGGAGGCACCACGCTAGGGCGGATTCGATGAGCAAGGCGTCTGAGTGTGATACAGTGTCCTCGTATCACGTCTTCGATCAAAAAGAAATAAGAGACGCTGGCGGTAGGTACGCCTTTTCGATAAAGCTGCACAAAAAGGAGCGGCAGAAACAGTACAGTGCGTGACCGATCTCATGAAATGTTAGCCTAAATTCCAGAATGAGTTTTTGATTAGGAAGGATTTGAGAAAGTTTCTAATTATGAGATTTTTAAGACCGTGCGATGCCCATGCATGCAAGGCAGCACATGTCCGTTTACTAATGCTCCTCATGAAATGTACAACACAGTCCGGATCCATTACAAAATTGCATGAACTCTACGTGGTGTTTCTTAAAGACATAGAGGAATATATGATTTTCCTTAGGCGGAAAGCGTGCACCCCGTAGACTGTAATTGCTAAACGCTGATGCAATGGCAGATCAGGCCGAAAATTATTCGGGAATTGGGAAACTTTTCTAAAACCTAAATATACACTTTCTTCGGGCATAAAATATGAAGACAATGTGATTGCCTAGCAAATGAGCAAGAGAAAGCATATTTTTCTGCATGTTCTCTATAAAATATATATGAATTTATAAGACTGTCGAAAATCAATAGGAAAAATGCATGCCAATTAAGTAGTCATTTTTTGCCGAGTGTGGTTTCTGCAGGAGGTCAAAACGAAGTGCATTCAAAAGCCGACATCCTGGCGAGTCCGAAATGTTGTAAGATTATGCTGCATGATAATCAGTATAACAAACCCACTTAAGTGATCCTTCTTAATCGGAAACACATTCCGGAATTTTGGCAAACATTGAATGAGATCGGTAATGCACTGTAAGAAAGACGGAGTCCACAGGCAACCATAAGAGGAAAGAACAAAAACTGGGACGCCTGGTCGGTGGAATTAATTTGCGGAAGTCAGACTGGAAAAACTGAGTTCGGTAAGGTGAATGACCTGTGAGCTAAGATACGGTTCTGCCTGGCGAACCGCACCCAAATAATTTTCTCAAAGCGGTGACGTATGTAGAACAGTATTGGAGACAAAGACATTCCAAGAACGGCTCATGCCTACACAAGACAAGTAAGAAATGGCGGCCCCAACGCATTATACACTGCCAATTAGGAGTGTCCTTATCGCCCTCGGAATGTTTCCCCTGATGCCGAGAAGGCTGATACTAAGCAGAGGAACTCGACGCGGTCAGTGTCAAAGGCATTACAGAAATCGATCCACACTGCACCCACTTGAAAGCCCCTGTTGTTTAGCTTTAGCTCGGACTTCTAAAAAAATCAGGGGTCTCGAGTGGGGGGGGACGCCCTCGTCGAGGACCGAGTTAGAAATCCCATAGAGCGTTGGTATGTCACAGAACTACAGTAGAGCATTCTCTACAAGAATTTTGATTAGCCTGCAACCGGGCTATGCCAAACTCGTGGGCCGACAGCCTCAACCCTCCTTCAAGCAGGGGAACTAGCTTGCTGCCTTCTTCACCAAAAGACAAGTCACACCTCTGAAATGACAACTCAGAGTGAGATGAAATGAGCGTCAACGAGGATATAGACAAGTCATCGAAACTCGGTCGAGATATTCCATCAGGGACGGGAGACGTCAGGCTTCGTCTGCTTGAGGATCAATTTCACACCTTTGACAGAATAAAGGGAAGGACACGGTAATAGGTATCCCCCGTACTACCTGTGGCCTTGAGCCAATTGGTAAGGGTTGGTGCTCGGCCCAGCGTCAAGTTTAAAGCTCACATACAGCAATAGGCACTCCCTGGGATTTGACGCAACACTAATTGTAATACGGAAGCGGGGGGCTACTTAGGGTAGATCGCAGTTGGTAGCCAGGAGTGGGTAGGAAGACAGGGGGGTTCCCTGTCTTACGGGAATGGTGGGAAAGGGGATTGTATGGGTGGGGTAAGTGAAAGGGCTGGTGAACGAATGGGGTAGTTTCCGAGGTTAACTGGAGCCAGCGAAAATGTTGGAAAGTTTCAGTGAGGTGGAATAATGGCAGAAATTGAAAAAAATCCCGCGTAAAACAACACAGCCTGCGGAAAATGAAAGAGTTAAATAACAGTAGGTTAAGAACACCGCAGCGCCCTGGGAACCAATGAAAAATGCGCGGCGACGTCAAGGTCGTTCAGCATAGCGTTACCATGAGCCGCACGCAACATCATGAATGTCAAAGAGGGGGCCAGCGAAGTTAGAACTAACGTCAACGAAGCCCAAGGACGGTAAGTGAGGACGCGGATAAGTGAGAACTAAGCAAAGATAAGCGGCCAGGTAGATTTGGTGTAAGTAAAAAATAGGATTACGTAGCTTCTGGCCGTGTGGGCATCCGAAAGAAAGAGTAAGGTAAGGAAACCGGACGGCTTACCAATTATCACCGTATTTTTTGTTTTTTTTGTAGACCGCGGACTGCAAGGAAGCCGAGGAAGGCAGCTCCGCAAGTCAGTCAGCCAACGAAATTTAGCGAAATCCAGGATATGATTCAATCGCCGAACCTAGTGCAGTATTTGCAAGCCGAGGGACTGTTGGACGCGCAAGTAATGTGTCGATGCCGAATGCCGATGCGGTGGCGAGTCCTGCGGCAACACACGGACGGCTATGCCTTCGGGTAAGGATGACATCTAGTAAAATGTACTCGGCAAATGTACCAAGTGCGGGACTAAAAGGGCATTGAGCACAGCCGCAGTGTTTGAACGAAGCCACCTGACATTTCCAAAGGCTATGAAGACAGCGTTGGCTTTTCTGGAAGGAACAGGGGCAGTTAGATGTGCAGCATCCGTAGGCATCAGTCCCAATAACGCCGTCGAACGGTATGGAATTTGTAGAGATGCATGCACGAAAGCCCTTCTCAAAGAAGTGAGACAGCTGGGTGGTGAAAACGTCGAAGTCCAAGTGGACGAAACCAAGATAAGTAGACGGAAGTACAACGTCGGTCGCTTGAAGAAGCAGAACTGGATTTTAGGGAACGTAATCCACTTAATCAAGTATTCCTAGACATGTACGATACGAACAGACGGAAGGCTCTGTTTGAACAAGTAAACGACCGCAGCTGGCCTTCTCTGAGGGCCGTAATAAAAAAGGGGTGGCCCCGGGAAGTGTGATAGTAAAGGACCAGTGGAAAGCGTATGCCTGGCTGGCGGAGGAGGGCTATCGACATCTGACGGTTGATCACTCCGTCAATTTTGTTGATCCGGCCAGCGGGAGGGATACGAATGCCATAGAAGCCTACTGGAGCGGGCTAAAGAAGAAGTTGCGCGCGAGAAAGGACCCATCAAAGGAAGAGGAGTTTGGGAACACGTAGATGAAGCCCAATACCGCCTGTGGTATGGTGTGAAGGCAAATAACCTACCGGAGGTGTGGGAAGTGTTCCTAGCCCATGTTGCCCAAGCGTATCCGGTTGTGGAAAATGAGTGCCAAAACCGAAGCGAAGCTCAATAGGCACCATGGTAAGTCGAGAAATCGGTAACGTAACCCTACTGGTTTGGCTGTGTAAGCGCCCAGGGACGACAGTAATACCAGGAAGACTAAACAACGGCCTGGCCGAGGACAACGCCGCGCGGAAGCCAATGCGAACGCTCAAAGTGGATGTTTATGTCAACTATTAATTACAATAGAGAAATCTGTTCGACTGACATACACGGCCTTGGTTTTGCCGGCGGTCGTTTATACCAACCCTGGAAGTAAGTCTGCGCGAGCCGAAGGCCGCCTAGCCGGTCAGTCGGAAGACGAAAGAAAGGGCACATTGTGTGTCGCCGCGCGGGTAGTTTGATCGCTTTGCGGGATAGCCTGGAATCCGCGCCTCGCCGTAGTCTTGTTCCTTCCTGCGGGCAAGAGGAGGAAGGTGATTGACAAGTACAAATGGCGGCAATACCGAAAACGTGAAACAAAAATGGGGGATGGACCGCACACGAAGCGTAAGGAGGTTGGGTCGTACGCCGAAACGGTAGTAAAGTGCAAGCTGGGGGAGGGGGGGGGGTGGGAGGGGACCATTGTCCTAAATGCCGTGGTGCACGAGTGTGGGGGCGGGGGGACTGGACGGGGTGAATCGCCGCTTCGCCGCTGCCGAGAGCGACCACCAAGTACGACTGAATGTCTGGGTTACCCTCGGAGTACTGAAGGACGGCATCGAACCCAAGTTCGGCGGATGCGAAAGTGTACCGGTCAGCATACGTACGCATAGGCCAGACAGCGTAGCGGTAAATGCAAAGCGGAAATGCACTGTAAAGCAAAAGTGCAAAGGGGTGTGTTCAGGTAAAGCAGGACGGCAATGTCTGACGACAACTGTGTCAGAATACTGCAGCTGGAGGAGAGCAAAGTAAGCTGGCTAAAACGAAGGCAAGTGCGCACGGTAAGGGAACGCAGACAAAATGACGAAAAAGAGCATGTCTGGACGAAGCTGGTGACCGGAATTGCTGTAGAACGAAAGCTAACGGGAGTTGTTATTGCCGGCCTAATGTAGATCATAAATGTCCGTGTGGGATATGTCTTATCCCTCGGAAGGTTGCCGGAAGATGTAAGAACAGCGCGTAATCCAAGAGTGTGGGAATTAAACGGTAGCGAATTGTCCCGCCTAGGTAAGTAAAACTGCAAGGTAGAAGCCAATATCGGCGTGGGCAGTTGAAACTGCACGACGAAGCTGTGAAAGCCGTGCGGAAAAATTGAAAAGAAAGCAGACGATGACTGCAAGGAAGAAGGTGCTAACAGACCGTCCGTACGTCATTCGGTAGTGCCAATGTAGGCGGGGTGGTAAAGAAGCAGATACCCTAGAGGTGAAACGGAGAACGTTGCCGAAGGAGTAGCCGGTTTGGGAAAATCCCGGGAGTGGAAAATGGTAAGCTGAACACGAAAACCGAATGATCCGCCGGAAATGGGCGTAGAGAATTCTCTGCAGAAAGCGCTACTCATAAGACCCAACTCATGAAGTCTGATAATTAATCTGAAACTCTAAACTTAACAATGGAAGCGAAGAGACGAGTCTCAGAAAACAATCTTGAAGAAGAAGACACGGTCGCCGGGACAAGAGCTTTATTAGCCTGACGTTTCGGATTCCTGCTCGAATCCATCATCAGAGACAAAAGCAGATAAGGGCGGTTCATGCATGTGCGGCTGCAGTATTTATAGGATGCAGTAGCCATGCTACCGCATACCTATGAATATTCACGGCTCCCCCCCCCCTCTTCATTAGGGATCGTTGCACGTGGCGTGATGGCGGACAATCGCGTCTTTAATTGCTGCAATTTCATCACGTGCGTTGGATGTTGGTGTGACCATCTGACGCGCTGACCCGGGTGTTGGGAAGAGTGTTCACTGTCACGGCAAGAAACGTCTGGAGTCGTTTATCGGATCTGGTGAAACTGCGGACAAAGCAACTACGTCAGAAAAACCGGAAGACAGCTCCGAACTCGAACAGCCGAACACGCTGCAGCGGTGCGGAGAAATGACGCCAGCTCTCAAGTTGCGGCTCTTTCGACGAGATCCGACCACGCATTCAAATTCAACAAGGCCGAAATTCTCGCAAGAGGTGACCACCGCGTGAGACAAGAGCTACTTGAGTCATAGTTCACTGGCCTCCAGTCCGTTAATAAGTGCAATGAATGTTCGAGAAGACGGCGTTGAGATGTTCTTTGAATGTCAGCACTTGATCCCGTTCAATGGTTTCAGTGAAGGGCGATGTGACCAGCACACTAAAGAAGGGCAAAGTTATTCCTTCAGCTGCCAGCCTCCTAAGTTACGACTTATAGTGTATAATGATCGTTTTGAGGGAGATAAGTTCAGTGTCGGGAGGAACACCACAATGCTGCCTTCATCGCCTCATCGGTTCCTGATGCACCAGGTCTCTGCCGGAGGCTGTCAGCACAACGGCCGGTGCCACGCAAGACTCGGTCTAGTGCTTGTCACGCACTTTAGCTCCTCACTCGACGTGAACCAGGCAGTGTTGGAGACGAATACGGTAGCCACCAACACCACCACCGAGAGTTCAACCGTCATTTCCGACGAAGTCCATCGTGTGTTACGAAGCAAGACAGAGCAGGGATGTTGACTTGCGCGTGATTTGGTTTAAAGTGATGGTAGACTTTCGCAGCATCTACCGAACTGTCACCCGCCCACCCCCAACTGGAGCCGGTATCAAGACACAGTCAAGAAGACCAGAGGCGGAGGGGGACGCAGGTGGATGGCACAGCCGAGCCCGCACCTTGGCGTTCATCTACACACCCCCTGGTCCACACAGCAAATGAACAGGTTTTTAAAGAACGCAACACCCCAACAGGTGTCAGGACGATGATGACTAGGTGGCCATGCTCACCACCTGTATACCCAGCGGGAGCGCAAGTGCACCTACCGTCATGGAACTGCCAGCGCGTTCTAGGCTGCGAGGGCCATAGATTGCTGTTACTGACATAGCCCAAGCTTCCAGACCTTGTGATCTAGAAGGGCGACACGTGGTCCTGCACTTAGCATGGGCCGTCAGCCTTCAAGGTTAGGTAACCAAACAGTCGTCTACTGAGAGGCATTACCCATAAAGCACACTCACTCTCCTCACATACGCGAGTGTGTCACAGATCGCTTGAGATCGCTGTGACAGCCTGGCTCTGAGTCCATCAGTCCGTCACTCCACACAAACACACACACACACACACACACAGCCGAACGGACTGAATGGACTGAGTTGGGGCGTCAGTCAGCAGTCTCCAAAGCCACGACACTTGACCCGCCGTGACGGTTTCAGACTCGATTCACGCATGCAGCAAAGGAGCCGCATGGATACGGAGTCGAGGCGTCGCATGCGTAGGAGGTGCCATGTGGATGCTTGCGATGGGTGATTTTGGTGTGCGATGAGACGGTGGTGAGGATGTGATGGTGTGGTACAGCTAACGGCTGTCTACCGCAGGTTTTCGTGGACGCGCATGTGGCCGAAGAGGCCCATGAATTTGCGAGTGCACTGTGGGCAGTGGAGGCGAATGCGGCGAGTGGTGAATTCCGGACCTCGCGAATTTTTACGCGCCAATAAGTTCAGCATGTCTTCGGCCTATCATGGCTCGTGCTCCAGAGTCAGACCTAAAAGTGAAAACTATTCGACAGTCAGGGCGTCAATTGATTCCTACTGGGGTTAATCAGTGCGTAGAGGCAGAGAGGATGGTGTGCTTAGGACAGCGAGACTAGTAGCACCAAAACACAAGCAAGACCTGGTCCTGCAGCCCTACGTGATGGATGTCACATTGTCGGCCTACTGAATCATTTTTAGTAGGCGCGACTACGTCAACTTCGCATACACCATGGTGCGGCTCGTGTCGGGGCGAGGGCATCAACACGCGACCTTCGGTCGCGGCAACCACAGTCTCGCATGAGCTTACGTACGGGTCGTCCTAGCGCCGTCTGCACTCCTCTCCTTTTATTAATCCACAGAGTGGCCGAGCTGGGTATGTCCACGGAGTGCTCCATGCACCTGCTTCTAGTTCTGTTTGTGCTTTTCCTTCCTTCATAATCCAGCAGGTGGCTAGGTATGCCAACGGCACTGGTCCGTTTATTACCTTATGTAATCTGCAAAGGGAAATATTTACGTTATCCTTCATATTCACATTACACACAATCGCTTAAACTGCCTCCGTCAAGAGTACTCCATTAGCCCTCGCCCCCTCCTTTACCACGACTACGTTACCTCCATTACAAGTTGCTGCTATATAAAATACCACACACACACACGTACGATATAAAAGTGCACAAACTTACGCAATCCGTATTTCGTCCCCGCTTCCCGTAGTTATTTCGAGTTTTTCATCTACGTCCACCCCTGCGCTGCGTATCGTTTTCTTCCCACGAATTGCGGACCGACCTTGGCACTGTGTTCTCATTCCCTTTTGGCTACTTGCTTATTTGTCGTATTTTTCTCCAATTCCATTCCACCGCGGCAGCATCCGCAATCCGTTAGTCTAGATAATCCACATCCCTACTATGCCCAGTCCTAGTCTTATATTCCATCCATGATTCAGCTAACATTCTAAAAGGCTAATAGAAGCGAAGAGACGAGTCGCAGGAAGCAGTCTTGAAGAAGGAGACACGATCGCTGGGACATGAGCTTTATTCGCCTGACGTTTCGGATTCCTGCTCGAACCCATCACCAGAGACAAAAGCAGATACGAGTGGTTCATGCATAAGGGACTGCAGTATCTATAGGATGCAGTCACCATGCTACCGCATACCTATGAATATTCACGCCTCCCCCCTCCATCAGGGATCGTTGCACGAGGTGTGGTGACTGTTTGATGGCCGACATTCGCGTCGTTAGTTGCTGCAATTCATCACGTGCGTTGGATGTTGGCGCGATGATTGCTCGACCATTTGACGCGCCGACACCTGAGTGTTGGGAAGTGTTCACCTGTATTCTCAAAGGCTCCACTCGTAAAACTCCTATTACCACCATTCCCTTATTAGAGATGTCTTTGGCAGCATTTTTGCAACTGGGGCTGCAGGACAAACCCAACCACAGCATATCCCTGGCTGAGCCCCTAACTTGACAGACTTAAAGTGAGGGAGCCAGGCACGCAAATGACGGGTTCAGGCGGACACGTACCGGACTAAAGCGCGCGCGACACTCGCTCGGTCAAAGTAGACGACCAGTACGACGGTTGCGAACAAATGGGCCGGCCGGCATGGCTATCATCACACGCTCTTCGCCAGTGAAAACCTAAGGCACGCCTCCGTAGCAAATCTCATCATCATGGTCCGTCCTTCTTGAAATAGGAAGGGTTTTGTGCTGGGAAGGTAAGGATGCGAGTTCGCGAATATTTTTTTCCCAGGTCATTAGAGCGTGTGCGGGAGGAAAGGTGGGAGGAAACCCGTTTGCACGCCGAAGAATGTAGCGCAAGATTGTAGACGAACGGTAACACCAAAAAACATCGGCCACACAAGTGACTCAAATGAGGACAAAAGACTGTGGTAGTGAGTACAGCACATACACACGCCGAGAGTTGGAATGCAAAGGAGCGAAATAGGAAGATTGACGTTCTAAGGTAAAAAAGAGAAATAACTGGTAGATCGCAGAAATGCGATATAGGAAAAAAAAAGAAAACTACGAGATAGGGATGTCAAGAAAGGGAATTTCAGTCCCTCCGGCAACAGGCGGGGGGTGCACGACGATAGCGATAGGAGGAAACGGGAAGGCGATCCAGCTTGCTTGCCGCCGAGCGAAGGAAGGCGAAGTAGGAGACCACACCGACCAAAATACAGAAGCCAACTTCGATGTAAAAGCCGTCGACGATGGTATGACAGGTGCCTTTCAGAGCTTTGCACGCCTGCGTGAAATGAAAGCGACACCCCATTAGTACTTGCCGATAGCAAAATACCAATACTACTGAACATTAACAAGTAGATATTTTAGATAACTATAAAAGCAGATACCTCGATGCCGGCCGCGGCTTTGCAAGTGGCATTGCTCGAGATCCAAGCGTCGACTACTGACTCTGAGACGGGAGACGCGGCCGCCGTTGCGTTGGTGAATATACTGGTGGCCCTGGCAATGTCGATGCCATCGCAACTGTGCCAGGTGAGCGGGTCAACGAGATAGAGCATCAGTGTGGCAGGAAGGCTGCCGGCTAGAGGCACGACGGACGATAACGGTTTAATATACAGGTTAGCAAATATAAGAGATCTGAGTCGATACTGAGGTAAAAGAAGTGCTCATCGGATCGAGGGGATGGTTTTGCTGGCGTTTCGAAAAAGCCTGACCTACTCTCCATTATCAAAGCATTTAGTGCAAAAATTGATCAGTTTTGAATATACAGCCGAATTAGTTGGCCTTGGGGTGATCGTTACAGCGGACAACGTTGACATGAGCCTATCTACGCCAAAATCCCAGACAAGTAAAAAAGAGAGTGTACTTCGCCGCCTTGGGATACAATTGCTTTACCACCGACTCGGTCTACCAGTTGTCACCTCTAGAGAGAATGGAAAATAAGGTGACAGATCGCTCTCAGCAAAGAAAGACCTTGAAATTCGGTATTCAGGTATCGAAAGTTTCGGCAACTAACACATTACTGAAGATCAACTTGTGCTTGAAAAAGTACTCCGTATTCACTTAGGTTTAACGAGGAAGTTAACCATAGGGAAAACCCGAACAATCACTTATGATTCCCTCGAGAGGTTCTGGGTCAAAGAATGACAACTAAACAATAACAATGTCATTGATGGACATAAACAATACAAGAAGTAGGTTTCCTTTTAATGTTACAAGATACCATACGAACAGCACAGGTAGTAGCCAAAAGCCCATACACGCGTGTTTCGCCGATATTCTGTCGCTGCATGGCACAGCAGCGAAGGGTTCGGCACATCAATGGGTCCACCAGCATTCCTCGTGTGCTTTGTGGTAGATACTCCAGTTTAGAAATGGTTGCTCTTTAATTTCCTCAGAAATTAACTGCTAGCTTGGAGCAGACTGAAATTCGATGTGTGAATATTTAGGCCGAAGTCTATCAGCCGCAGGGGGATAACCAACATATTCATGCATCAGATTTCGCTGTGTGCCTACAGATCCTAGTTTAAATTGATCAGCTCCAAATGAGCAGTTAATTTCTGAGAGAATTAAAAACAACAAGTAAGTTTCTACTTGTACTTACTTGGCGAATTTCAATAACAAACAAGGCATGGCTACTGCTACCGCCTAACACTGCTGCTGCTGCTGCTGCAGCAGTCGGGATAGGTTACCAAATAAGACAACCCCCGCGTGCATTTATTACTCTACTTGCTTCTGTTAAGCAGATTATGGTGCTTGCACAAGTAGGTGCCTATCCAATAGAACACGGGAACACCTCCCGGCATGGCTGAGAAAAGAAAAAATAAGGAGCTGTTTCACACACCTTGTTGATTCCGTGCATGGCGTGGACACCAATAGCGCCTTCCAAGGTCACACTCTTCAACCCAAGACCACTGGGAAAGGGTCTGCTAGCAGCAGCGGATGGAGACGCATATGGGGAAACTTCGTGCAAGTCCCACAGTTACCATGGCCAAAGACTAGTTAGACTGTTAACTGCATGCATTTCTCCGTACCTCGCACCTCCCCTTCGCTCCGTGCGGCATGCGTCTTCGCAGCCCTCCTTCCACCCAAGCTACTCATCTTTGCTTGAGTAGATGGCGACGACCGCCTCTAATTATCTTCCTCTACGCTTCACCCCCTACTTCTGTGAAAGGTTAGACATACAACCTCGAGTTTCTAAGTATAAAGATGTTTTAATTAATATGTAACGACTTAAAATCAAATGGCTAATGGGAATTCATGAAAAACAAACGTATACTCAACACGCAGCCATTTGAAACCAGAATAAAATCGACTGTTGCCTACAAAGCAAAGGGATGCGGTGAGAGATGCTCCATTTCTTTCGGAAACAAAGCGCTTCGAATAGCCCCGCCTACGAACACACGAGAGTGCTGTTAAGAACGAGAGGGCGGATGCATTGGAGTCTTTTGGGCTCGGGTAAAGGCCAAAACAGCCACAGCTCCGGCGGTGCAACCAACTTTGATTGAGCCTGGATAGCTCAGTCGGTAGGGCATCAGACTTTTAATCTGAGGGTCAAGGATTCGAGTCCCTGTTCGGGCGGCCTCTTTGCTTTAGAGGACATCCTCTGAAACTACGTGACTGGGGCATGAGTGGACGCGAGTCTGATGCTCTACCCCGACTGAGCTATCCAGACTCAATCTACAGCCACAGAGTGGTTAAGACATGGAATGCTCTGCCTATGAACGTCGTCATGTCCCCATACGTGCTACTCCCTATATTTAAGTAACAATATTTTATAACGTTTTCGGCAAATGCCTCGATGCAAACCAATGAATGGCCTGTTTGAATCCCGGATTGCCCAAGCAAATATGGGCTCAACAGAGGCAGCGAAAAATCGACTCACCCAAGTTAGCGGCCGTGTTCAGCAGAGTCATGTAGGTGCCACCGATGCTGGGATCGCTGACACGTGCATGATAGGCCATTTGACAGACAAACATGACGTGTGAAAAGGTCGAGTAGATGAGCATTTTACAGAGGACGAGGACGTAGAAGGCGGTGGAGAAGACATAGGTGGGTGGACCGGTGGCATTCTCCACCACCTGTCGGAAGTAGGGCATGTAGTGCACGATGGCTACCGTAAGGCTGGCCAGCAGAGCTCTAGAAGAGACACACAGAAACATGCATGTAAGTCCACTTTAGGCGTGTGTGGGGGGAGAAGTACGAGAAAAATGCGCGCACAGCGAAGCTGAAACATGAACAACCCGGTCGTAGAGCACACCGCAATGGCCACAGGACACACTGCCAGGGTATATGTACTCTTAAGCGGACAGTTTGTGGAGAACAACAAAAGGCTGTGCGATAAACAGGGTGCATAGTCGAGACAAATTTTTCAAGGGTTTGGATCAAAAGTGCCGTTGTTTGGCGATGATAACGACAACCGGATATTTATTAAGAGTGACCAACTCCGACGGCAGCCCAGAGAACCGTCCCTAGCTGGGTTCTGCAGCACCTCTAGATGGGTAGAGGTGTCCGATTTGAGACAGCAACGGATAACGAAGAAGTCATCTAAACCACCTCAGTCATCTTTAGTGGATGAGTTGAGATATCCGCGTTATGGTTTCACAAGACAAAGCCAGTGTGGTCTTCTTGCGTGCTGCAGTGTGTTTCGACTCTTTGAAATAGAGTGCGGACACAGATACGTTTGTGAGACAGGGGATGGTTGTTGTTTAAGTGTAGGATCTGTCTCGTGTCGGTGGACATTCAGAATACTGCGGTTTGCAGTTGTCCAGTTGTGCACCGGGGCACAAGTACGTCAAGGAAGGGTCGACGGTCGGTTGGATTCTACTTCCCGGTGGATAAACCGGCCGGGGAATGGCATTTATTTGAGCCGGTAGCCTCTACCCTGTCCGGCTGGCTATAAATCATGAGATGTAGCCTCTCCCGGTCAGAAATGTATATGGGACAAGACTTTGGTCTTTCTAGCGTTTACGGATAAACCGACTGATTCAAGGATCTCATTTACTCGCAACGCCACGAGCTATAGATCAACAGAGCCTGAAGCTGGCAGACGGCGTCCGGGTGCAATTTCGACATCGTCAAAACCGTGTAGGGCTCTTTGGAGAACTCTGGCAGCAATCAATCGTGAGAGGTGCCATCTTCTGATCAGAGACGTAGTTCTACTGTACTCTGGGTTACCGCAGGATTTGTGGGCAGAACCGATAGTGATAAGGCTTCGTGGATCAGCATAGGGTGCGAGCAGTAAGCAGCGACCGTTAACCGGCGTCTGAGGACCCACTTAAGGCCATCAAAGTCGCACACAGCCCTTCCAGTGGATCAGCGGACGATGGCAAAGCGAAGCGTAATTAATAATCGATATATTATGTAATCACTGGTATAGCACTTTAAGGAGAGGCTAGTTCTTATTAACTAGGCTATAAGAACTACAGTTCGTTTTCGCACTTCCTGGGAATAACCAGTAACTATGGTTCGAGGACGTTCGCTGATTAGGTTACGAGAAATGCCTGTCGGTGTGATAAGTGGTGGCTATTCGACTGCTTGCGCGAGCTCTAGAGTGAGTCTCAAGGCACAACGGACGTGAATGCGCTGCAACCTGATCGCTGAAAGTCTCTCCCACGAAAGCCAATATTTCCAACCGCGTACGTGGCTCAGTTGTACGACCATTTCAGCGTCCTAAAGGCCTGTGAAGAGGGATGCCAGCCACAGCCGAAGCAGTGGCCATTCGACTAGCAAACCAAGCACTCTGTTGTCAGAAGACGCTGACACAAGCAGTCTGTCTGCCCTGGCCGACTCCAGAGGGTGATCGCACGCCGTCCCGACGCAGTCACACGCACTCACAGCGCTTACAGTCTAAACGGAACCCCTCTCCTCCCCTCCCCCCTCCCGCCCCCACCCCACCGTCCTCAACACGCTGACTCCGTCATGCGGGCGGCGTGAGAACATGGAGTCCGATTAACCCTGCCCCTGAGACGTATTTATACCCTGTCGACAATTAGGCTGATCATTGCCCATGTAAATGTATTGGCCGGATGATGGAGTTACCGAAAACATACGTTCGCCAATTGACTCTTCAAAAGCAAACTTGCCTGGACTCTAGGATCTAAAGCAAGAATGCATACCACCTAAGTGGTTAACTTTCCGAGAATCCAAGACTTCGAGAAGCGCTGTTCCAGCACCAAAATACCGACTGAATGACGCCTACTTATTGCGCGAATATAATGTTCTCCGTCACCTCTGAATGAACCCTAGTCAACCACAAATGCTGCACGAGATGACACCGACAGTCCAACTGTTTGATCCGCAGTCCGTTGCTTCGCGACAGGATACTCTCTCTCTCTCTCTCTCTCTCACACAAACTTCTGCCGGAAGGCGTTCTCCCCAGTATCGCAGTCGGCGCAACCCAGTTTCTGGGCCTGTGAAGACAAGTTGCCAAAAAGGCCGTTTTTACCCCATTTGCCACTGCAGGTACACAGTATAAACCCATTTGCATGATCCGACCCCTGCTGTGTTAGGGGGTCGAGACACAAGAACACCTGCATAAACAGTGCGTGCGTGCGTGTCACTGAGAGAAGCGAATTAGACAACAACTAGGTGAGATGAATGTTACCAAGCACTGTGCTGTGGTTGCGGTGATCAGATAAGGCTGGTGCAGGATGGTGAAGTCGTAGGCTGGTTAATTTCGCTCTGGTCAAATTACGATCAAGGGGTCAAACTGTGTGCCGGACAGGTGTGTGGGTGAAGTAGGACTAGTCTTTAGTGTTCGGACCAGCACGTATGCTGTAGCTCACAGGAACACTCACCTCAGGCTACACTCACTGAACTCTGCTACCAAAGCACTACGTACAGGAGATATATACACATATATCAAGTGAATAATTTCAGAAATGATTCAATGCAGGATATGGAGTCAGGTCTCCAGGACATGACTTTTTAGGGTCAGACCCGAGATTTCAATGAACGTTTGAGTCGAAGACAATCGACTACTGTGGAATAACCACGTAATGTCCATTCTAAAGACGATTAGAACTACAAGTAACACGAAATCTATGTGGTAAAGGTATTATACCGCACTCCCGACATATATATATATATATATATGTAGAGTAGAAGTGGTAGGCATTCCGAGACGATATAATGAAAAGGAAGGAGGTTCTTCGGAAAAAATCGAGTTGTACCCGTGAATTTTCGAATTGGTGGCACCAACCCGTCGTCAGACGAAATGAGGAGAAAAGAGAGACTGAGACAGTCACACTAGACTAGTAGACGAGACAGGACAAACATTGCCGGGCGGACCATTAACGTGTGAGGAGGGATGCGGGTAGGGAGTCATGCTGGGTTCTGAGCGGGGAGGGCAGGAAGG
>CACRXP010000354.1:390641-423330 GCA_902702965.1 Spirometra erinaceieuropaei | reverse complement strand
GGTATTACTACTACCACTACTACTACTACTACTACTACTACTACTACCACCACTACTACTACTACCACTACTACTACTACCACCACCACCACTACTACTACTACTAATACTACTACTACCACTACTACTACAATCGGTAGCATAATTTTATTTGGCAATGGCTCCACAACACGCACTAGCCATGAGGCCCTAGCAAGTGTTTCGGCGATGATTCTGCTGTTAATGCTAAATAAACGCCGGCAATACCAGTGCATGCTCGGACGCCAACCATACCGCGACCTCGGCTTAAGACAACTCGGAGTTCGACTCCCAATTACTCGGCCTGTGAAGGTCAAGTCAGGGATCTGTTGCCCCGTCGGTCGCAATCGGAGCCGCCTACGAAAGTTTTGGACTGAGCACTAAGGACCATGGGGGTGAGCCTGCTCCCCGATAAATGACCCCCCCCCCTCCCCAACAGTAGATACGTAATTTCATGAGTTTTTAACCGGAATTCTGAAATGTGACTTCAACTAGAGAGAATGGGTCAGATGTGGTTATGCAGCCCCACCTGAAGCAAACAAACCCCCAGTTACCTGTAATACAGGATCGGTGATAACAGGGGTTTTTACAGGCGGGGCCGTGGAACGCACAGGCGACGAGGTCAAGTAGTTGTGTGCATAATAAAGACTATTGGTAATGCGCGGTTGTACTTTGGCTAGTCGAGAAATAGTTGCCCTAACCCCTAACCATGACCTCTAACCCAAACACCAACAGTATTGTGTCCATCAGGTGAGGGCTACATAACCACATCCTACCGAAAAGATTGCTCAAGTAGGGTTGTAATATTAGCTATCGTGCAGCATAATGCCAAGATAGATCAGCCACGCCGGGACGCTGGTTTTTGAACAGGCGGCTACACTCTGACTGCTTACGTAGAAACCCATTCCTTCCATTGATTCAGAATACCCTTATAAATTCAGCTATGGTACCGACAAAGGCAAGGAAGACCGGAATAGCCACTTTATGGCTTATAAGCCGCCAACAGCCATTCCGGTCTCCCTTGTCTTTGTCGGTACCATCTTATACAGAACTTCTACCCAGGAAGGGAAAAAGACTCATCTTCGGCGTAGCCAACTGCATCTTATAGTATCAACAAATAAAGGCCGTCTCACTTATTTGCGTCGCATGCAGCTACAAATAGAGTCTACTCATTTGGCAAGCATTTTGACACTTTCGGAATTCCAGATTTTCAATAAGAGTCCTTATTCAGATGACAATATGGCGAGCATACGTAAGCTTTCGGTAAATCCTCTTCAGGCCTGTACATTTATATTGTTATCGAAATGATTAATAAGAAAATGCGGGCAAGTAGGAGTTGTTCTGTAGCTGGGGTTTTGGGTGAAGTAAAAAACAAAATTACCGTCAGTGTCAGGGGGTAGAAGGGGATGGTGGGCACTGGGACGGGTAATTATATGCGGGTGGCTGGCATGGTGGCTTTGGCCACCGTGGGGTCTGCACAAAATTCTTCTGTGCGGATAGAACCATGCTGGAAGGTGTTCTCTTATTTATTAAATCAACACAGTTACCACCCGCATATCATTACCCCTCCCAGTGCCTAGCATCTCCCCCCACTCCCCGACACTGACAGTAATTTTGTTTTTCATTTCACCCACCTCTCCTGCCCAAAACCCCCAGATACAGTATAACTTCTACTTGCCCGAAACTTCCTATTAATCATTTCGATAGCCATATAAATGTACAGGCCTGAAGAGGATTTGTCGAAAGCTAACTTATGCTCGCCAAATTGTCATTTGAATCCTTCAATGCGAATCTTCGCAACTTTAAAAAGTTGTTATTACTAACCCACTTAATATTACTTTCAATATTTAATGTGCGTTTTAACTATGTGAAGGTTTCAGAGGCGGCGGCGGCAGGAGTTCCGAAACTTTTTTGGGATCTCACTGCCAGACACAGTTCGAATGAGTTCGGGAAGGGTCAACAAGACAAGCGAGAAAGGTCAGGCCGATCCAACAGCTGCGGCCGGCGGGGAAGGGGGGAGGAGCCGACTGGAGGTCACGTTACCAGCAGAAGGAAACGCAGCTATACCGACGCCGGCCTCGCTGCAACTACGACGACCGCAAAGGGGACAAAGGTCATGCGGATCCACCGGGGGAGGGGAGTCTGCTACGGGTCTGAAGCGGACCAGCAGCAAACAAGCGGGTCAAAGTTCCTGCGCCGCGCACGAAGCCGAATAAGCCAGGGTCAGCAGGAACGGTCACCGCACCACTCGAACTATGTAAGCCAGGAGGCGCCCGAAGCGTCAGTACTCGAAGGAGGGGTATAATTCGGTTTTAAAAAAATCTCCAATTATGAAATTTTTTAATACCGTAAATGCCCCTTTATAAAACATCATGTCTCTGTATTTGTCAATGTTGCCTGTAGAGTTTAAAATGCGGCTTAAATCCACTGCTAAATTTGGTGAACCCATACGACCTTCTTCTTATACCGTGGCGGAATGTATGGCTTGCCGTATACGGTTTGTAGTCTGTAAAACCTAAATGCAAGTGTAACGACAGGTCGGTTTCAAAATTATTCAGGAATTGGAAAATTCTTTTTAAAACCGAATTATACCCTTCTTTCGAGTATGAAATTGGAAGGAGACGTAATTTTCTACCAAATGAGTGAAAGAATGAATGTCTATATGCATTGTTTCCATGAAATATAATTGAATTTCTAAGGGCATAGAAAATCAATGAGAAAAATCCATGCTACTTAGGTAGTCATTTTTTTACTAAGTGGGGTTTTGCATGCGGCCGGGAGGAAGTTCAAAATTTCGGTATGTTATTTTTTTCAAAAAGTACACGTTTTTGGATTATAAAAGTTCAGATTTGTAAATCTGTGCGATTTTACGCCCTGAAAAGCCGTAATAATGCCCACAGGCAGTCCTTGCTTTGCCCAGAAGTAGACGCGATCGCTGGAACAAGGGCTTTGTTCGCCTGACGTTTCGGATTTTCGCTTGAACCCATTATCAGAGACAGTGACGGGAACGTACCCATATTCCCTGGCACTTGCGAATATTTTATAAGAAACCGTGGAAATGCCCGCTTCCAAGTGGCCATTTGGTGTGACACTGTTGGTACTGTAGTCCCCGCAGTCATGACAGTACAAACAGTTTGAGAAATATTTTGATGCTTCTATGACAAATCAATGGAGGTATTTATATGCCTAGAACGGTGTCTACAAGAAAGCAAAGATGACGATGGTAGCCGTCACTTTTGTTGCTACCAGGCGCCGACCCGGTGACTTAGGGCGCGGTTCGGTGGGACCTTGTAAATCATACATAAGGCCATATTGGGGTCCACGAGATGCCCTGAATCAACAAGGTACGCGAGAATGGCACCGTCCAGGCTTTTCGCTTCGCCCCCTCTGAACCATACCGGGAGGTGTTTTCGTATTCTTTTGAATAAACGTATCTGTTAGCAACAGCTGGTGCAAGCTCCACGCCTACCGTGGCCAATGATCGGTTAACTGTGTGCACCCCCCCCCTCCGCGCCCTCCTTCCCCCCTGCCCTAGCCCCCACTACCTCATACTAGGTTCCCCCTCCCCCTGTTCCCCCATAAACTTACTGGGCCAATGAGAATTTATCGAAACCACACACACATGCTCGCCAGCCGGTCTTCTGAATCCTTCTGTCGGGATTTTCGTAGCTTCTGAAAATATAACTGGCTAAAAAGATATTCACCTCAGATATTTTTTGTGAACTTTCATTTTATGTCGGCGATGAGGTTTAGTCCTTGGCGAGCCTACAAATATGACCCAAACGACCACCTGCATGCAAAAGAACGCCCAAGAACTCACAACTCCGGTAGATGCTTTCACGAGATATACTGTGAAGGTTTTGGGAGAAAAATTACAGAACCTACAGTAGATGTGCTAACTCATGAAACGTTAACCAAAATTTCGAAATGCGTTCTCGTTTCGAAAAGATAAATTAAGTAGTGTTGTAAAACTAATCATGATGCAGCATAAATCTACAATGAGCCAGTTACCACAGGGTGTCGGCTTTCGAAAGAACTTATTTTCGGCTGTATGCAAGATCTATACTCTGCAAAAAATGACTACTTAAGTAGCACGCAATTTTCTCATTGATTTTCGATGCCCTTGAAAATTCAACTATATTTCATGGAAAACATGCATAAAAATATTCATTTTTTGCTCATTCGGTAGAAAATCACGTCTTCTTCCAATTTTATACTCAAAAGAAGAGTATAATTCGGTTTTAAAAAAACTTTTCTAATTCCCGAATAATCTTAAACCCGACCTGCTGTTAAACTTGCATTTAGGGTTTCAAAACTACAAGCTGTATATTTTCCGTGTGCGGAAAACCATGCATTTCTCTACGGTGTTAAGAGGAGACCATATGAGGTTCATAAAATTAAGCAGTGGATTTGAGCAATATTGTTACCTTTACAAGCCACATTCGTAAATGCAGATACATGGCGTTTCATGAAAGGCCATTTAGCGGTATTAAAAAATCTCAAAATTTGAAACTTTTTTAAAACCTAATTATACTCTTCTTTTGAGTATAAAATTGGAAGAAGACGTGATTTTCTACCGAATAAGTAAAAGAATGAATATTTTTATGCATGTTTTCGATGAAATATAATCGAATTTTCGAGGGCATCGAAAATCAATGAGAAAAATGCATACTACGTAAGTAGTCATTTTTTGCAGAGTATAGATGTTGTATGCAGTCGAAAATAAGTTATTTCGAAAGCCGACACCCTGTGGTAAGTGGATCATTATAGATTTATGCTGCATCATGGTTAGTTTTACAACACTACTTAATTTATCTTTTCGAAACGAGAACGCATTTCGAAAGTTCGGCTGACATTTCAGATTTATTACTCACTGACTGGTCTGTCAACATGTGACCTTATGGAAACTTCTACTCCTGTGGGACGTCTCCATCAGCGAAATCCCTTTTGCTTTTTTAATCAATAGCATCTTGAACAATATGAAAATGGTACAGTGCATTCTCGCACGGAGCCTTTGAAACGCATTCAGAACTAAAGCACTTGACTAAGTGTCATA
This sequence comes from Spirometra erinaceieuropaei, assembly GCA_902702965.1. Taxonomy (NCBI): domain Eukaryota; kingdom Metazoa; phylum Platyhelminthes; class Cestoda; order Diphyllobothriidea; family Diphyllobothriidae; genus Spirometra; species Spirometra erinaceieuropaei. Next base: position 418,256 of record CACRXP010000354.1, on the reverse strand, counting down.
CTTCACACAACACGAATTCTCGAAGGATATGTGCTGGGAATGTATGAAAACAGTGTTTATACTGATACGAGCGAAGATGCGAATGCCAGAAACTAGTTGATAAGAAGTAGAAGCGATCAATGGAACAAGAGTTTTATTCGCCTGACGTTTCGAATTCACGCTCGAACTCATTATCAGAGACAGTGACAGATACGGGTGATTCGTGTACATGAAGTTGCAGTATTTATAGGATGCAGTCGCTAAGTTAATGCATACCTGTGATGATTAACCGTTCTCCCCTTAATCTAGGATTGCTACCCGCCGGCGCGCTAATTGCTTGATGGCCATTTTACTTACTCGGTAATTCATAGACATTTTGGCAGATTTTGAACAATTCATATTGACCCAACTGTGACAAACCGAGGCGCCGAGTTTGTTACAGTTGGGTCAATATGAATTACTCGGTAATGTCATGCGGTGGTTTTATGTACTACCAAAATTGATTTTACTCATTCAATACGATTTTCAGCCTTTTCGACATTCACGCTTATCTTAGGAAAGTTGTCATCTCCAACCCACAAAGTGGAAACTCAAACATTTATTTCGCTTCTTCACTCAACTGCAGGTAGTTCATTATTAACTCGGTGTTTTGTAGATGTTTCTGGACTGGTGCCGGTCCGATTAGTGTTTTTTCGCTATACTCCCGATGGCAATTCAAGACATCTGTATTTCAATAACTCCGTTGGCAGCATTTCCAAGTGTAAGGATTGGCTCTGGGCTTAGAAAAGTGCAGGCTGGCGAAACTAAGACCTGGCACAACGATCCCCATCGCACGTTCATCTTCCCTGCAACAAGAGGCTGGGACTCGCATATTCCCTTCCCCTTTGTTTTGCGTCTGGGGTAAGATGTATTTGTCTTACCGAAAAAAATCACCAGATGGCGCAAACACAGTCGTCTAGGGGAGGCAAAACATTAAACGCGGATGCAACTTATGCGAGTCAATCACCTCAAGCCACATAGAGATCCAAGTCTAGTGGGAGCAGTTGGAAAGCGTCTACACACAATTCATCCGATGCAATTACGACAAGACAACAATGGACAGTCGCATTAAGGTCTTTGCCGAGTTGGTCATTATCAAAGGACTGCCAAATTCAAGACGATTACTGTGAGCTCCGCTTCTGACAAAATGTATCTTCAAAGGTTAACCAAATAAAATAGTCTTGGAATGACTAGACGAACGGACTGCTCGGAAGCAGGGGTTGTCTGGCAGATATGTCATCTCACTACATCCTGTAAAAAATGACTACTCATGTAGTATAATTTGTTTTCATTAATTTTTGGTGTCCTCATAAATTCAAATACATTTCATAGAAAACATGCATGAAGCTATTCATTCTCCAACACATTTGGTGGAAAATTACGTTTTCCTCAAATCTTATACTTGAAGGACGGGTATAATTTGGTTTTAAAAAGTTTTCCAATTCCCGAATAATTTTGAACCCGCTCTACTGTTACACTTGCATTCAGGGTTTCCGAACTACAAGTTGCATATTTTCCGCGTACAGAAAACCATAGATTACTCTACGTTATTGAGAGATCACATGGAGTTTAATAAAAGTGGCAATGGATTTAAGCCATATTGTAAACTATACAAGCAACACTGGTAAATGCAGAGATATGGTTTTAAATAAACGGGCATTTCACGGTCTTCAAAATCTCCTAATTAAACGTTTTAAAAATGAATTCTACTCTTCCGTCAAGTACAAATCATAAAGACGTAATTTTCTACCGAAATGAATCAAAGAAGGAATATTTTATGCATGTTTTCTATGATATATATTTAAATCTATAATGGCATCGAAAATCCATCAGAAAATTTCAAACTACTTAAGCGGTCATTTTTAACCAAATGTAATTTTAGCAGGCGGACGGAAATAAGTCCATTCGAGAGCCCGTATCCCGATGTTACTGAAATATCATGTTAATGAATATTACGCGGTCATCCCACTGTGGTTAATGGACTTCGGCCCAAATATTCATACATAAAAACTTCGGTCTGCTCTCAATTAAAACTGATCTACTCCAGGTTCGAAGTTGATTTCTGAAGAAATTAAGAAGCAACAATGTCTAACAACTGGAGTGTCTACCAGAAAGCACGCGGGGAATGTTGGGGGACCCATTGATGAGCCAAATTCCTTGCGGCTGTGCCATGCAGCGACAGAATACCGGGTTTTTAGCTAGTACTTGTGCTGTTAGTATGGTATCTTGTAACACTAAGATTTGCAGATCCGCTGCCGTGGAACGAACATGCGTGGAAAGGTGCCCCTCGTGACATCATCAGACATGACTACAACCGTATCAAGGACAGAAAGGACACAGGGGATGGATAGAGTTGAGTGCACTTACCTTCACGAAGAAGACGAATACAATGTACTTGAGGACGGGCCGAAGTCGCAGCACACCCAGCATTACATGGTAGGTCTGGATTAGGGAGAGGTGGCGCTCCGTCTCCTCGTCTTCCTTCTTGTCCCCCTCCCCATCACTGGTCGTTCTCCTCCGCCTTTCCCTCTCCTCCTCCTTATCCGTTTGTAAAATCAGCCTAGACTCATTTAGCATGCTGGCATGGTTGCAGTTATCGGAGAAGTCCACACTTTCCCGCCGTTCGACCTGAGGTGATGAGAGGACCGCACCGTTAGCAAGACCGTCCTCCTCCTCGTCCGCACTTCCATCTCCACGGGTCGTTACCAGAGGCACTCTTCCCGTGACTTCATCCTGAGCAAGGAGGTGAGACTGGTCGTCACCGGAGGAGCGTCGTCGTGATGAGGAGTCAGCGACCTCGGACTTGAAGATGGCCACTACTGTGGTAGACAGTACGAAGACGACGCCCCAGAAGTAGAGGAAGCCTAGAAGCATGAAGACCAACTGCGTCACAAGAAGACAAGTTGACAGCGCAAGCAACCAGCATTCCAGTAAGGGTTTTACTCGAAGACGGGCAATAGAGGAGAATGTCGCCCTTGGTTTTGTTAGTATTCTTTCTTGCGTCAATACTAGTGGCCTGCTAGGGTTCTATGTCAAGCCTCAACGTGCAACCTGGCATAAACGTTCCGTAACCTGGTCGACGAAGATCGCTTTAGCTATGGCTATTACTCCTGATCGCACCCAACAATGGGCTCGTTTGATAACATGGCGTTTGACCCCTTAACGCTCAGTGGTCAAGGACTTTGAGTCTGAATCGCAGATCATCCGGGTCTGAAGTTTAATGTGACTGGCTGACGATGGTGTCCAAGCCCGAAATAGTCATCCCAGTCTGCCTTGTCTCTGCCTTGACTAAAAGGTTGCCGGAGATGGACAGACCCACCACATCCAGTACTGTTAGGCCAGATTGGTCGGCGCAACGCATGTGAGAACAACATCTTGGAACCCAACTTGGCGTAATGGCCAAGCAGCAGCTAACGGGCTAACCTGGGCAGCTTCTGCGAGTTTACGCATCGAAGTCTAGGGTCCAGTCTAGTTCAAACTCCTCTCCCAATCAGCCACTGCTTCAGCTGACCACTACATTTTCACATCCTATCAGCGCTATTTCGAGTGATGACGATGTCAAAACCAATCAGAGGATGCAATTAGGTTCAAAGCGTATTGTAAGTACAAAAGGCGAATGTTGATGCTTGTAGGTGTATCCGGCTAGATCGCAGTTGGTAGCCAGGCCCCGTATTACAGGTGGCTGGGGGGGGGGGGGTTGTTTACTGGGGCTTTTTTGTGGGGCTACACAATCACATCTGACCCATTTGGCTTCCGTTTCACGTTTGAGGTTAGGATTAGGGTACTGGTTGATGGTTTCCGATTTTCGGGTTAGGGTTATGCCTTTAGGCTTAGGTTTTCGGGTTACGGCTAGGGTTTGAGCGTACGATTAGGTTTCAGTATTACGGTTAGGTTTTCCAGTTACGGCTATGTCTAAGGGCTACGGTTGCGTTTACGATTTAGGTTAGGGTTGCCGCTAAGGTTAACGGTTAACGTTTAAGGTTGCGGTTAGGGTCGCCGTCCGATTCCCCATTCCTGGTTACCAGATGCAATCTAGCCGGGTATCCATATTAAAGTTCTGCAACTGCGACTCATGCACACCGACAGCCCAGTCTGCCATTTATAGGAAAGGTTTTTATTTTTCAGGATATCCCAAGTTGACGATTGTTTCGGGTTTAACAGCAAGCAGCAGCTAACGGTTTAACTTGGGCAGCTTCTGCGAGTTTACGCATCGGAGTCTAGGGTCCAGTCTAGTTCAAACTCCTCTCCCAATCAGCCACTGTTTCAGCTGATCACAACATTTTCACATCCTATCAGCGCTATTTCGAGTGATGACGATGTCAAAACCAATCTGAGGATCCAATTGGGTTCAAAGCGTAGTGTAAGGACAAAAGGCGAAGGGTATCCATAATAAAATTTTGCCACTGCGACTCACGCACACCGACAGTCCAGCAGTCATCCCAAGCCTGCCAGTCTGCCATTTAAAAGGTTTTTATTTTTCAGGATATTCCAGGTTGATGATTGTTTAACAGCCCATTTTCTCCCGTTCGTTCTCTTCCTTCTAATAAAAGTTACTGGAAGTTTGTAGCCCTTGACCCGAAAACGGTTTGGTTGGAAAGCACTAACAAGCGGAAAATTTTACAGGCAATTGAATAGTTTCAAAGTCGGTTATGAAGAGTCACAAAGCATAAAACTAATAGCAGCGAAGTTTTATAAAAGAGTCCGTTTTAGTGCACGGTTTGCGATTGTTACGTTATCTTGAAATTGTAATGCTTCGCTGGAAACATTACGAGTGGATGCATAAATTCCGAAGTGTGGCAGGGACATGAGACTTCCAAATCTGAAGTGAAATCTACTTCAACTCAACCCCGTATCAGTCATTGCTGATCATTACATTCTCACATCCTATCAGTGCAATTTCGAGGGGAAGCATACAAGTGACGCCGATGTTAAAACCAACCTGAGGACGCGACTAGGTTCACAGCAAACGAACTGTCAGTCGAGGTGATTGGAACTTACAAATGAGATGGGCTTCTGAGTTTGAAAACGACAGCAATCAAGGATGTGACGAAACGCACATCAGAAGACTGTTTATTGATTGCGTCAAATGGAATTAGAGTGCACCCGGCCCATATCGGACCAAACAAATGTGAACCGATACAGTTGCTGATCCAAATGTCCGCAGCTACAATAACGGAATAATGTCAAAGGGGTTTTCGGAATGTCTGGATATTTCCCCTTCTCTTCCACACTTTCGAACGTTTTCTGCTAATCTCCCTTGCAATTTTTATTGCCGTCACAAGGGGCATGACTGTACACGCCGGCTAATTCGGTTTATCTACTTGCTGGCGATGACTTGTGTTGGGGGCTGTCGGTTGCATTAATTTCTAACTTCTTTTAGGCGCGTGAGTACTGGCGGTGTAAGAACTGGACCGAACAGGCCGACGTTAACCTAGGTTTATCGTCCGCGCTGTATGTGATGGTTCAGCCGTCGATTTTCGACGATGTCCATCGTGTACTCCACAACAGGGCGGGAAGAGAGATGCTGACACGCGAACGAACTCCTTTGCAATGTCCTCTGCAATTTGAATTGTCGTCACACAAGGGGCGTGACTGTACACGTTGGCTCATTGGTTTTGTCTACTTACCAGCGATGACTTGTGTTGGGGGCTGTCGGTTTCATTAATTTCTAACTTCTTTTAGGCGCGTGAGTACTGGCGGTGTAAGAGCTAGACCGAATGGACTGAAGTTAACCTAGGTTTATCGTCCGCGCTGTATGTGACAGTTTGACTGTCGTCTCCGACGATGTCCGTCGTGTGCTCAACAGCAGGGCGGGAGGAGAGACAGTGATTTGCAGTAATGGTGGACCGCACCCTCTCCTACTCCCTCACCTGGGCCCGGTGTCACGAGTAGGTGGCTGGTACAGCAAAAAGCCGCACCTAGGCGTACAACCGCACCTCTTGGTTCACAACATTCACTGACCAGGACCTAAAAAAGAGGAGAGGTTCGGACCCCAACGTGCTGGGGGTGCCATAGAGATTATAATTATGAGTCATTGTAGCCTAAATCTCGGTTCTCCGACGAGACCCGAATTATCCGGTAGATCGGCAGCCTTTCAAGCCACGGCTTTTAACGCTCCGTTACAGACTCAAGTGCTTTAGATTGTTTATAGGGGGGGAATTTGGGATGAGACCGTCGAGCTCACTCTCTCTCTTCCCACTCCCGGGCACCAGTCCATTGTCAGAGCTGGTCAATTGTTTGATGTGGTGAGAGGGCGAGGTGGCTGGTAGTGCCACCTACACGACCTAATCCCCTCCACCCCCCGCCCCCCCCCCAAAAAAATAAATACACACACGAGAGTCCGACCGTTGATTTCGACGATGTCCATCGTATGCCCCACAAACTGCATTGTGGGAGCAGGGACAGTGACTTGCGCACGAGTTTATAGTGCCGGCAGACTTGCACTGCATCTACCACACTCTCTCCTCCTCCCCTACCTGAGCCCGCTGTCAAGACAGAGTCAAGAAGACCGGAGATGAAGGAGGACGCAGGTGGATGGCACGGTGGAGCCCGTTCCAGCACACCCCCTGGTCACTCGACCATGCCAGCCACCGCGCCCGTTTCGCGCTCCAGTCTGCTGACCGGCTCGGGCAGTGGCTGGGGTGTGGGAAGGGAGAAGGAGGTCGACGACTCAGCGCCCTTTCCTCGCTGTAAACAATCTGACGCACTTGAAGCTACCACAGTGGGCTAAAAGCCGTGGCTTGGAAGGTTGCCAACTGACGGGATAACTTGGACCTCGCAGTCGGCCCAGTACTGTGCGTTGTGTGGAGTGGTGGGCTGGAGGTCTGCGAGCCAGGCTGCAATGGCTCCGTCTTAGTGTGGCTTTTATGGCACTCCCACTGTGTGGGATCCGAACCGGGCGATGGCGGCACGCCTAGGTGGGGCATTGGCCGCGCCAGCCTCCAATCTCAAAACACACACACATCAGGATAACACATAAAAAGGCGTAGGCGGCTGGGATCTTACAGGTGTGCAAGAGTGTCATTAAGGAGCCATCGTAGGTTGGCTCTCAGTCCAGCAGTCGACCACTCAAGCATACACAGGGCTGACTGCGTGGTCTGAGTTGAGACATCAGTTGGTAAACCTTCAAGCCAGGGCTTTAAACGCGGTTTTTAATGCCAGATTGTTTATGATGGGAAACATGCGCTGAGAGAGTGTTGACCTTACTCGCTCTTCTCACTCTCTGGCGCCAGCCTAAGCTGGTCACATGCCTGATGCCGGAAGTGGCCGCAGTGGCTGGCACGTGTCACGTGTACGACCTGACCCTTCAAACACACAGCCACTAGGATCTCACGCAAACGGATGGACCGCTCAGATCTCACACGAGGTAGAGGTGCTACATAGGGCAGGAGCCGAAGCACACAGTTCCTAATTACGTAGGAGGTGTCGGTGGTGTTTGATATTGACGGTGTTCATGTGTGGTGCATGTGCTGACGGGAAGATGCGTGACCTCTGCGATGATATACTGCAGGCTTTTGAGGAGGCTCACGCGATGGCTGAATATGCGTGGGCAATTCAGGCAGTTTAGACGATGGTGGTGGGTGTAGGTTGGTGTTCCCGGACACTCGTACAAGAGTCTCTGTGCGATGGATTCGCAAGCGATGGGGATGGGGAGTTGGTGGATGTGGAGGGTGTGTGTCAGGAGTGCCAATACTGCGGTGAATTCCACCGTCGTGGATACGTATGTGACCTAATAGACCTATGGGACGAGCGATCGTGTGCAAACAGTGTGGATAAAGGAGGCGGATGCGGATGCGCAGTGCGATAGATTCGCAAGTGACCGAGGCCGGTGCGTGAAATGAACGTGCTATCGCAGTGCGGACAAGTTGGGACCATGTCCGACAGTTCGACCGTCTTTACCGACGATGTCCACCGTGTGCTCCACTGGACGGTGAAACAGACACGATGACTTGCGCAGCATCTACCGCACTCTCGCCTTTCCACTCCCCACCTGGACACGGTGTCGAGATTGAGTCAAGAAGACCGGAGGCGGGGGGGGGGGCGCAGGTGGCTGGCGCGGCACGATCCGCACCTAGGCGTGCCACTACACCCCATCGGATCATGTTCATTTCTCCCGACATGAGCACTAGCTAAAAATGTCAGACACGTATTTCGCCACCTCTTATATGCAGGAGGAGCCTACCTACAAAGACTAGGGGGACTGGAGTGGTCACTTCCGACTTATTAGCCGTCATCAGCCAGTCATACCCAACGCCAGACCCGCAACACCTCGCAGCTCGAACTCACACTCTTTTGATTTTTAATCCAACGCCCTAATCATAGGGCCACGTGCTCGCTGTGGTTGGGTATATTAACTATGACAAAGCGTGCTCACCGACCGCATGTACGGGACACGGTCCTCCCTGGATCTGGCTCAATGAGCGACCATGTCCGCCGCAACCCGACAATTTGCATAGGCAGTGATACCATGTCATCCATTTTGTCCTATTTACGAACCAATAAAATGAGTTTCACCTCGAACCGCAGTTATCTAGAGCAGCCAGAGTCCGCAACGGGCGTGTGCAGTACGGACGAAACGACCACTTGCACATTCGCGCCGTCTGCATCACAAACCTGGCACCGCATGAAACTCCATCATTTAATCCAGGAGTGGGCGGCTACGGGACAGAGACGGAAGTGACTGCGATCGATGACTTTAAAGGATGATGGTGCGGTGATTTGAGGAGGGAGAGCAGAGCGGGGGGTAGGAGCCAAACATACCCGAGAAGCTGATCAGGCCCTGGCCGGGAACCGGTGTAAAGCGGAGGTAGTTGTTGCAGATTTCGGGTGACTCCAGGGCCAAGAAAACGATGAAAGCGATGATGTAGCCGAGTGACTGGCCGACGGAATTACACGTAGAGGCCCAACCAACATTTTCCCTAGGCAAGGCAAAAGTGTTTAGGTTATCTAAGTGAAATAACCTGGTGGAAAACTGACAATTTTAAATGAAACAGGAGCCGAGGACATTCAAGGTATAAGAACGTCAAAAGTACACCTATATATGCATATAGAGCAATATGCGTTAAGAGTCGGGGTCCAGATATCTTGTTGTGTTCATTATCCGCCGAAAAAGAAGAAGAAGACGAAGAAGAAGAAGAAGAAGATGATGAAGAAGAAGAAGAAGAAGAAGAAGAAGAAGAAGAAGAAGGAGACGGAGAAGAAGGACGGGTTCGCGGACCGAAATAAATTTGGACTGAGGTTTCTGCAACTCTTTCTTTTCCATCATCAGAGTAGTGTGCGGCAGGAACGACCAACATTACGTCCGCGTCCACCTCTCGGAACGCATGCACCTTGCAGACTGGAATCACTAAGCCCTATTGCAACAACTGACCAGGCATGCTACTTAAGTAGTCACTTTTCACCGAGTACGGTTTCTACAGGAGACTGAAAAGCAGTGTATTCAAAAGCTGACATCTTGCCAAGTCCGGCATATTATAGGATTATGCCGCATGACAATCAGTATTACAACCGCGCCAAAGTAATCCTTCCTAATCGAGAACGCATTTCAGAATTTCAGTCAACATTTCATGAGGTCGGGCACTCACTGCATGTGAGGGTGTGTGCAGTGGTTGACAATCGAATAGGCCGTTTACGCGCGCCACACACGAGCTGGTCGTTAAATCCATTCGGACCGCTCTTCAAAGGAAGGGGGAATTTCGATACAAGTGGAAATGCCATAGTAACCACGTTATACAGTTCAACTCGCGCTCTAGAAGACCAAGGAATCCCATCACATGACACGCCTCCAAGCCACGACTACTTGTGCGTCAGATTTGCCATACAAAAGAATACGCTGGATTGTCGTGAGGTCATCTCCGTAGCGGGTATTACTCTCTCCTCCCTCTCTTATGCCCCCTGTCGACCGACATGTGACACACGCATACCCGGCAACAGTTAAGATCCTACACAGAGTTAGCGCGACCCGTTTCGGTCAAAGTGGGTAGCAGATAAGAGAAAACATCGTCAGAAACAAAATTCGCCTCTCGCAATGCTCAGTTCTTTATATCACCAAATATTATGGTTATGGGGCATAAAGAGTATAAGACAGTAAAACATCAATCTTTAAAAACGGGGATAATGTATATTGCACGCATTACAACACTCGCTTAGTCGAAATCAGTAAGTCCGCTCATGACTGGGGTGATATTGAGTAGCTGTCGGTGATTTCCGGACAGGCAGTCCCCGAACTCGCTAGATCAAAGGCCCAGTCAACAGGGTCCGTACGAACTGTTCGAAGAAGCTTATTTTTTACTAATGTTGTCAGTTACTCGGTGCTGATATGGCTCAAGACGGCTAACGCCTGTAATAACAATACCGTAGCTGGCCTACCTCATGAAATGTTGGCCGAAATTCAGAAGTTTCTTTTAAATACGAAAGGATTATTTAGGGAGGATTGTAATACCCATTTTCGTACAGCATACTCCAAAGATATTTCAGTCACGCTAGGATGCCGGCTTTTGAATGGGTTTTTTTCCGGCTACATGCGAAAACCGCACTCGGTATAAAATGACTACTTAGGCAGTATAAAGTTCTGTCATAAATCTTCGATGCCTTTATGAATTCAAGCTTATTTTATAGAAAACATGCACAAAAATACCCTCTTATGTACTCAGTTGGTAGCAGACTAAATCTTTGAATCTGATACTTGAAGAGAGTGTACCTTGAGATTTCAAAAAAAACTTTTCTTTGGTTCAGCGATAATTAAAACCCGACTAGCAGCTGCGCTTGTGCCTGTGGTTTGCAAGTTACATGCGGAAAATCATATATTTTTCTACATTGCTAATAGGAGACCATATAGGGCTCATAAAATTCTACAATGGATGAACACCATGTCGTAGGCATAAGCAGCATTAATAAACGAACAGAATGAATGGACATTTAACGGTTTTAAAGATCTAATAATTACAAACCTTTGTTGAAGTCGAAAGATAACTTTTCTTCAAGACGTAATTTTCTACCAAATGAGTGCAAGAAAGAACATTTCTGTGCAACAAAATATGTCTGAACTAAAAAGGGCATCGAAATTCAAGTGGAAATTCTCGTACTGCCTAATTATTTATTTTATACCGAATTTGATTTTCGCAGACGACTGGAAATAAGGCTATTGGAGAGCGTGAGTGAAATATCTCGGAAGTATGCTGCTCGATAATCAATAGTACATATTATATTATAATATTCACTTAAGTAATCCTTCTATCAAAAAACCCAGTTCTCAATTGAAGTCAAGATTTCATAACACAGACCAGCGACTGCAATAATCGGCGACGATATCACGAAAACAATAAAATACGAAAGGAATAGGGGAGGGGAGAGAAAAGTCGAGGGAAAAAAACAGGGGAGGAGGGGTGCAGGAAAAATAAAATTACAAAAAAGCCGAGTGAGAAGACGAAGATAGGGAAGACGACTCATGCGGGAGGAAGAAAATGTGAAGCGGATACGAGGGGTGGAGCTCGAGATGAATGAAGAGGAACGACGAGAGCGGCAAGGTGAAGAGGGTATGAGGCGACGCCTGACAAAATTCGTAATAACTCACTTTGAAAGCATGGTGAGAGCCCATCCATCGACAACAATATCCTGTGTTGCGGCCAACAGCGTGAGTCCGAAAAATGCGCAGGTGAGTGACCAGATCTGGACGTCACCGGCCACTCCGAGGGGTCCCCAATTTTGGCCAGCGGGACGACCCAGCCAGGCATTCACCTTGCCGGCCAGGACAAAGAGGTCGATACCGATGGCGTATTGGATGGGAATGAGCCAACTCTTTCGGCGACCTAGGCGGCGGAAATACAGGGAGTCCACGATGGGTGCCCACGCGAGTTTGAGAGAGAAGGGCCAGAAAACCCATGAGAATATAGCCTGGTACTTGTAATTGGCGGTGTGCGCATCTGATTGTAGAAGATAGGGAATGGCTGCAGCGAGGCCCAGAGGGATACCCTATAGGAAGAGAGACGATAGCCAAGAGTAAATAGGCTAAACGGGTTAAGTCTCAAGCCGGACACCTCGAAAATTGAACTGGATAAAAAATCTGTGATAGTTTACGGAATCCAACGATGCAAGGTGTCCCCTCAGAAACTATCTGACATGAATGCAAACACTGGGAAGAGTTTGGGCGGCTACAGTCAGAACTTCCATGCCACAGATGTGGACGGGCAGAAATATAGATAAACATTTACGAGGTGTGGAAGAAATTTCCAAGGGGCAGTCAGAAAGCCGATAGCATAATACCGTCATTTACCAGTTGGTTGGTGATGCGCACAGCGATTGAGAGGTCCTATGGATGACTTCAGTGGTTTAAATCACAATATAAGTAATATGTGGGATCAGTAAAAAGTATTGCTGCTACTGCTGCTAAATACATCAAAATTATGCTATGCTTGGGCAGTGTGACTGGACACAAAGACAAACTATAATGCCGGTGGTGAAGTGGCGTTTAACTCTCGGTGGGATGAGGCCATTGTTAATTTTGCAAAGTATTTGGCAGGCTTAAAGCTTCCGAAGAAACGATTCACGATAGGGACCCTTCTCCCGTCAGGTCGCCGCGGAAAGTGCCACTGTCGCGGAGGAGGAAAATAGTCCTCGTCGTGAAACAAGCAGCCCCTCACGAAGCGAAGCCCTGTGGGTACAATCATGGCCAAATACAGGCTTAAATACTGCTACTACCGAATTGGATTATGCATGTCAATCATACCGAAAAACATGTGGAAACATGCGGGAAAGCGTGCTCTCGGTAATTTGGCATAGCAGTCAAATTATCAAAAAAGGAATGCAAACGTTCACAGGGTAGCTTTAATTTTGAAAGTGAACAGGGATTCCACCGCAACCTATGCAGCGGAAAGGATCCGAGTTGACCTGTCTTCAATGTACTTGAGAAGGTAGTTGCCATACTCTACCTGACTGCATCCATGTTTTAGGATAAGTTCAACAAGGACGATTGTCTTAAAATAAAGTAGGTCGGACAAAGCTGGGTCAATTGACATTGTAGATCACAGTCGCTAACGTATTTAGCTGACTGCCAGAACGTTTTATCAGTCAGAGTTGATATGGGCTCTCGAATAGTTTCGCTTTCGAGTTAGCGAGGCAATAATTAATTATCCCGAGCGGAGGGATAAGTGCTGATGAGTGGGTACGTTCCGGACGCGATGGGTTGGGGAATTGAGAACCATCGATAGGTACAAGACTGCATGCTTGCAAAGGGACTTGCCAGTACCACAAAATCAACGGCGTGGCTAGAGCCACGACTTACCGTAATATAGGAGTAGTCTGTCAAAGCGTGTCAAGGAACACAGACCTAATAGAAGTTGCCGAGAAATCTATGGAAAAGTTCTATACTCCGTCACTCTCTGCTCTCTGACAGCAGGTTTGATTCAATCGCAGAAGACGTAGCGGCATGTCATCACGCGATATGACTGACATCGGAAATTTTGACGTTAAGTCGAATGTAGTGCCATGATCGCCAAGACAATAGAAGCGAGCTGCTGTCACCTCTCCTACGACGAAAATTGTACTGATAATTCCTTATCAGCTCATTACAGCCCAATTAGAAGTTGAGGACTCCTGCAAAAACTTTAGAAACGACATTAGGGGCTAATGTTCCAGATTTTACACGATAATTGAACGGCTTGCTTAAAAATCTCTGCAGCCACAGGTAGGCTTAGTTAATGATTACGGTCTACGGTAAAAAAAATTTGTATCACACGGTCCTAAAATCCGTCGATAAATATGGATTATCACTGGGAGACAAACTCATCAAGTGTTTAACTACTGTTAGGCCCTGCGATTGTATGCAGCATCTTAGTAGTCAAAGGTGCACCCAGTTACAGTTTAAGTTGTAGGCCGGGCCAGGCAGTCATTGACACAGACGATGGCTGAGGGACTCAAGCATGACAGGTTCATGTATATAAACCGCTCCTTTCGTCGGGAAGTCGTATTTTGCAGTGAGCCAGTCCGAGCGCCTTGACCTCCTCAGATTGCTGAGAAGGGTATAGAATTGGAGTGCTATGTCAGAACAGATAACGCCCCTGGTATCGTCGTTATTTCAAACAAAGTCTCCGTCAATTTTTGTTAAATATACATTGCCAAAGTGCCTGAAGTATGTTTAAGCTCAAGGCGGAGCAGAACCTATGTCATCAGCCAGTGGGATTATTTCATGAAAGATCTGATATTTGCTAGGATGCTTCCAGGCGGCTGGCGTGTGTGAGACGCACCAGAGCTAGTTTATTTCCAGCCAAGTCTTTTAAATGAATGTCCCAAAGACCATTTTCGTCCACATCAATGAGGCGAGGAGGTTTGCAATGTCCGAGAGAAGCACGTGATGGGATCTTTAATTGAGCTAATTTGCCGTTTGCGCCACCTTGGCGATGCGTAACTTGGGCCGTATATCGCAGTGATGTTAAACGTGGAACCCAGCCAAGTACGCGATCGGTGCGGGGAAAAAGACTTCTGACGACCGTGCACTTAAGTGACCGACAAGACTCCCCATTTGCTCAACTGTTTGCTACAGGATAGCTCTCAAGGCGGGGCACCTAGAAGCATCACATAACATTCAAGTCTGACGCAACGACAGATTTCCACAGTGTAAAGCACCTACCTACCGTCCGTAACTGTTTGGAGGCATCCATATAAAGCAAGTGTCAGGACGTGGACAACACACGTATCGCAACTAAGACTAAGGCCCGTCAAGAGTCGATAATATAGCCCTTCGTGGCGCCGAGTATCAGCTCTCAGGTGGATATTGACTGGTCATAAGGGACGACTGAAATACATGTTGACGTTGGTTGTTTGGGCCAATTGCAATAGAACTTGTAACAGCGGTCGGCTGTCAGAACCTTAAAAAGGCTTTGACCTGTGCAGTGCACTGCGCTTGGTTGCGCTTTCCGAGAGTAATAAATAGTCCACAATGCCTAAACTGCAAACAACTGTCTTCGTACTTACCACTGACCACACAGTGGGAAGCGGACGAGTTAACGACAGCACAGCTGCCATTCTGATATCATTAGTGCGCAAAAAAGCTCTGCGGCAACAAACGGAGTTGAGGCTAAAGTCTACTCATGATGGCACCAGCCACCATTACTATCGTTTAAGGCCCATCCTGTATGGAAAAATCGAATTATACCCTACGAAAAATCGGCTCAACTCAATAAGATGCCCAAATAAGCAGTGATTCACTGCCTAAGCTGAAAAGTGTACTTCAGAGAAATCGATGCGGGGTTAATTTTAGAAAATCAACACACCTGAAGAATGTAGAGAAAAGTCAGCAGCAAGATTCCACTCAAGTCATTTTTGTAGTTCGGTGTTTTGTGCAAACACTCGGATTTGCAACACACTGCCCTGGGTTTACGCATAACTTTTCGCCGAGTGACACGCATCTGACCGTCGCAATAAGGTCAGGCGCTCAACCAACTGTCGCCCAATCATAACACAGCATTCAAGGTTCAAAGGGCTCGAGCACCAGCCTAGACAGCTGATTTCACGTAGAAGGATATTCAAATGAATTTGTACAACAGTTCGCAAATTCGTTAGAAGGAAATAGGTCGTAGAGTGTTAAGCAGCAGAGGTAGTCCGGTTTTTGAACAGAACCGAAAACATTGAAAACTTTTCAGTTTAGTAAACGAAACTGAATACTTCGTTATAAAAATTAAGCCAACTTCACTGTTCTTTCGTGCTTTAAATAACTATCTTCAAACTCACACCAACGCATGTATTTAAAACGGGGAAAGAAGATTTGCATCAATTGTTGAGCTCAGTTACAAGGAGAGAAGCATTTTCGTCTGCACTTGGTTCGCAGTGCATAAAAACGATTCCACAATTTTTTGACTTAAATGAAAGTCTAATGAACGGCGGAATGAAACTGTTACACATCACATACTGATTAGGTTGTTTGAGTGAAGCGGAGGACACTGAGTCGCGGACCTAGAATGGGGATGTTGTGACGAGGTTTCAGTAAAGACGCCGGTACCCCCTCCATTTTCAGTTGCTGACCCACCTCCCTGCAGTTATCGTCGGTTTGCTTCGTCTTATTGTCTTTCTCGCTCACTGTCAGAATCACCACGTACCTCCTCCGCAGTTGCCTCCAGCGCTGCACTCGCTACCGGAGGTCTAACAGACACAGCAAAAGACTCCCCACTCCAAAGGCGACTGTAGTGCATGTATGCCCCTTTTCTATTTCATATTTTATCCTAATTACCCGTTAACACAACTAGTATGTAAGAATAGCCTTCTTGTGTTTACATTTTTTATGGTGTCTGCATGCGTATTCGACGTGCTCCTTACCAAACCTGTTTAGTATTCTTACGAACGAGGAGTCGACAGCCAATGCCTAATATCCGCGTTTGTGCCAACCTCTACGTCGACGGCCGCTACAAAACATGTGGTAGGTCTTACATTTATAAGTCGACAATTCAGTCCACAGAATCTGGGGCAATACGACACTTTTTACGAAACTGCGGGAGTAGTAAGTCTTAGTTCTGCACTGGAAAGCCAATGAGAGTTCAGGAGGTTATGGTGTTGTGGGCGGTGGAACAATCCGGATAAATCGTGATCACTTATTTCCTTGTAAAATTATACGACGTAGAAAATATTATTATTCTTTCATTATGGCACCGCCAATAAGCAAATAGCTCGTGGAAGCACGGACAAATATCATACAGCAACTAAAAGTTGCGATAGTAGTTGTAACGGCTTACCGTGTGCGCTCGAGCCCCTAAAGAAACCTGAATTCATAGGCGCAGAGGTATTATTGAAGAATAAGCAAAAATTCCACTTATTAAGGTGTACAATAATACATCACGAAGACCGGTATATATATATATATATATATATATATATATATATATATATATATATATATATATATAACTATACGAACGACTGTAGAGAGATTTGTATCAGAGTTCAGACACGTGAATTGTTCGAGGAATCGAAACTTGCTTGATTGATTCTTTACTCCGTGAGCTGTTTAACTTCCACAAAGTTTGGCTTCTTCTCTCGAAATCGCGCGCACATTCTGCGACCGATTAGTTATCTAAAGCGTAGATATATTGGTTTAGTCGCCGTAGACGCATAGCGTATTGCCGGTTACCAATCAGCACTACGAACCCGCGTTAACCACCTCCCAACTTGAATTCTATTGTCCATTTTAAAATGCCTTTTATAGCAGTTTGTAACTTTGATCACTCTTGTGGTTAATCTCCTGTGTTATCCTAACTTTCATTAGCATAATTTCTCATACCTACCGGCGTTGTCGGGAGGCCCCACAAATACAGAGGACAACTGATGTCCAGGCACCTTGGCTTGAAGAACACCTACATGACGTCCCGCAGACGCCGTCGTCGCTCTTCGGGACTCTTTATTCGTCCTCAGAGACTAACCCCCACCCTGGCTCATACCCGCCGATGGACCTCTCAGTGCCCTTCCCCGTCTGTCCTTCGTCCTAATTCCCATCCTCCCACAACCTTTAAACGTTTTCCAATCTCACTCTTAAGGAAACTTCTTCCTTCTTTATTTGAGTTTATCAATACGGTTAAGAAGCGAGCCGACGTAACGCTCACTGAAGTTGGTTATAAAGTCATTCATATCCAAGTCCAAGATGTGAGCTGGATCTTTTATAAAATACAGCCCTTACTTCTGTTTCGATATTTATCGCAATTATTATGTATTATTGTCTGATTAACAAAAAGTCAATTACTTGTTATCGTGCATAATTTGCGTCCGGCTGGTGAGTCATGATAAAGAGTCTGATACGTTTTGTTGCTATTCGCGGTCCAAATGCATATGTAAACCGTATCAAGCTTTTTTCGCTGATTGCTTAGATAAGCACACCTGTATAAATAGACAACATTTGGGTTCCTGCCAATTTAGGAAATTTTTCCAATAAATTGAATTTACCAAAAAAATATTAGCTAAAAGACGGAACCTTGCAGCCTCTTCACATTTCTGAGTCTCAGAATTATGACTGGATTGTTTCCAGAGTAATGCTTTGCAAAGCCTCGCCATAAGAAAATAGTGAATGTCGCCAATAAGGGTTTCCTTCCTTTATTATTTCGGGAAGACCTTTTAGGCCTTCCTGACGTTTACTTTTGCAAAACAGTATTTCAATTTTGCCTTTGTTTCACTGAATTCTTAGTAGGTCACGAAACTCCAAAAAACGACTAGCCGAATTGAATAGCTTTACCGAAAATAATTCGTTTACTGTCGCGGTACTTTTTTCTAGCACAATTGGAGCTCACCGAAAAGCATGACGTTGCATTTATCGAGGCACTCACGGAAATCCAACAACGTGCGCCAGGTTTGCCGCTGATAGTTTTAATTCCTTCGTGACCAAAATTTTTTATTGAGAACCCGACCGCTCCAATTGCGACCACCCAGGTTTGGATAGGTACCATTGTCGAAACCATCATCTTTTCTATCTGGGACTTAAAGGTAGCTATGTGATGCTTTAGGTGTTCTCATGGTTCGGACACAGATGTTGTCCTTCTGTGTAAGATATTTAATCTTGCTCCCGGAAGTGACATACTCCGCATGCATGGAAGGCAACATAAATTTGGCTATTCAAAAGCATGACCATTCTTCATCATTTGGCGATCACCGGCCAGTAAACATCCGGCAGCCCTGAAAGTCACAGAGGCCTTAATCAAAGATATAATGATGCGCACTTAACAGTTAGTAACATTCTGAGTGCGGTAAAGTATAGGTTCTTTAAAGTCCAGTCCCTGAACACCCGCCGGCCCGCTCTTTCCGTCCACGTTTAACAATTTAAGAACGATGGTTTCGCCCTATTCATAGTCTTTTCCGAGTTCACTAGGGCTTCTATCATGTATATCACACTTTTCCTCCCGCGAAGTCCTCTTTTTTTCGGAAGATCTGGTAAACATTAGAGTTTAATACCTTCTTCCAATAGCTCTTGCACCCAGGCCCTAAGGATTTCCAGTGTTTTCCTCAGCCCCACTTGCAAGAGGAGTTGACTTATTCTGGTCAGTTTGTCTGGCCTGATTCGGTTTTTTATATCTGTCAATGCTGCTTTCAATTCATTCTATAATGACAGGCCTTTTATGCACGCGGATGGGTAGAAAGTGGTGTATCAACACACGGGCAGATCTCGACAGCGTGCTTGTATTCTGGGAGAGCGATCTTCGGGCTTTCGGTCCTTGCTGTTATAGATGACGCCTTGCCTTTTTTTGCAATGAACGCGCGGACATAGTTTTTGGCGACGATAATCAGCCACAAATTAACACTGACAGTCACAGAATAAATGTGCTAGGAGTCATTAAGATCTAGAAATAACATATCCGTGCGTCACAATCTCTCAGATCATTGATTTCTGACCGCCTCCAAAGCACTCAGAGCGATCGGGTTTATCCTAAGGAATTGTAAAATCAGCGAAATTTTAATCCGCCTATATAAAAAGACCTATTATACCTAGTCTGGAATAACATTCATAAGGCACAACGGAACGAGTGAGTTCCGTATGAACGATCGGTGAGCGTCCCCTACCACCACAATATATATATATATATATATATATATATATATATTTCGGTTCTGACCCTAAAAAGTCATGTCCCGGAGATTTAACTCCAAGTTCTGCACTGATTAATTTCTGAAATTATTCACCTGATATATATATATATATATGGATGTTGTATCCACCAAATTCCCATTTCGTAATGGTGGAATTCATGGTCTTTAATCTCTCCGCCTGGTTTCAATTCGAGGAGAAGGATAATGACGCCGCAACCCACCATCGAGCGAGTAACTTTTTTTAGCTTGCAGCCAGAAACCATTCGTTCAGGCATCTTCGTTTGGCACGGTGCCACAATTCCATGAAAAGAAGTAAAGGTTGCGACAATTTGCAGAACTCGTGTCAACTATTCCCGTCATTTTGCGGGTTGTATTTTTTCCCCGGAATAAGCATATTTATCCTGCGTCTTTATCTTAATACTGATTCAATTAGACCGCTACCTTCCTTGTCCTTTCCGGGTAACTTTTTCCATGACTTTGAGAAAGGCCCATCGCGAATTTAGGACGTCGCTGCCAAATGACTGCATCCGCCCATATTTCTCTCACTGCGTGTGGTTTCGCTCTTTATGATCTCTCGTCAAATATCTGGATTTTTTCGATTTTTCAGTCCATGTATCGATTCTTTCACAAAACGCGATGTTCCCTGAACAGACCTCTCAGAGAAGTAATTGAGGACATGTTGATCTACTCGTTCTTAACCGTCTCCGATTTAATTATCGCCAACCCTCATTAAGATTCCGCTCGAACTCCCACCACCAATGTCGATCGCACCCTAGGCCTACCACCACTTACCATCCCCAGGTTCTCATCCCACCTCCATGAAGAACTTACCCTGCTCCTCTAAATCCTTTCGCGAACGATGATTTTTGCGGATTTTCACATCATCTTCCCATATTGACACACGACAATCTGTTGACGACCACGGTTGATTACTTTGTAGGTTAGTGCAATAGATGTGCTACCTCAGGAAATTTTAACCAAAATTCTGAAATGCGTTTTCGACTCGAAAATATTACTTAAGTTGAGTACGTCCGAAAAGGATTATCATGGGCTTATCTCCCATCATTTTGATGAACTTCGCAGCCTTTCATGTCTTCCAAACATATGAACTCCAAACACACCGTGATCGATTGCGTTGGTTCCCCCCCCCCTGTCTCGCCACCCTGACGGCTGCGTCCTCCATCTACCCAAAAGTATCAGGACCGCATCTGCAGTAAAGAGGCTTACCTGGTTTAGGAATGTGACCTTGTGAGGACCGTTATGAGCCTTTATATGCTCTCAATTGCGAGGCGGTCTTCTCCGACTCTTTTATTTTTCTTCTTATGGGTGACAGTTGTTTTTCTCCCAAAGAAGGAATTAAAGCACATCCGTTTTGATTTTTCGAAAAACTTGAGGAACTTTTCTGCGTTATTACCGTTTTTCATACCAGACCGCCCACTTGATAAGCCCAAACTGAGCACTGTGTAGCGTCTGCCTACTCGTTCTGAAATTAATTCACAAATTCGATTTAGTCTCTATTAAAGTTCCCCTCTGGGTACTAAATAAAACAATGTATTTGTCCACAATCCAACTAGCTGTGCGCATTTCTACCGATACTGATTTGTTAGACGTGTTGGCGTGCGGGAAAATCAGTTTGCGTGAAAATATGATTGGTGTTAGGGCTAGCATTGGGGCTAATGTGAAGGTTAGGGTCAGGGTTTGGGTTAGGGGTATGGATAAGGTCAAGGGCTAGGGGTATATTTACCATTCGGCCAGGGATTGGGGTTAGGTTACTCACTCGTCTTGCCAGGCTGGATTTAACGTCCGCCGTTCCGTTAGTACTAGGGACGGGTCGTACGGTGTGGTTTGGCTACCTGTATTACGTTTGCTTGCATGGTTGCTGGCTCGACATTAAGGTAATACTTATGTCCCTTCACACTGCTATCCTTCGCTTTCCTTATTGTATTGCGTTCTGGCTCCACCTTTGTCTTAATTCTTACGGCCCCAGCGCGTTGGACTATGCGCCGCTCACAATGTGATTGCTGAGAGTTGGGTGTTTGTAATACAATAGGCGCCATTTACGGTCAAGAAGCATTATGGTATTTCTAGTTTACAAGCCGTCTCCCTCTAGTACGAACGGGTTAACATCGTGCAAACTTCCCCGTTTTTTGACACCAGTTCCTTCCATCATAACAGCCTGCATAAGAGATTACACAGCGCCCGCATTACTACCGGCTTCTGTTGTCCTGCAGCTGTCATTCGGCTCGCACGGCTACCGGGTACGCTTATCTAACCCCCTTTTGCTCGTTGGTGTGCTGTCCGCGCGCATGCAACTGATCAGCGACTGGGGTGTTCACCGCAGGCATGCACCGGCTAATTGTTTGTGAATGGGCGTTATGGGATAAAAACGTCCCCACCGAATATGTGCCTATTGTTGCTTCTACAGGTTTACATACCGCATTTAGTGACTTAAACGACTTAGCCTGCTACACCATCGACGAGCATACTCCGCTCATCCGCTAACCGTTTAAAACGACTTTTGCATGCACGTCGTTCTAAGATTAACGATCTGTGTTCTTCTTCACGTTATGATACTCGACTTATCTTTGGTGACTACGAGGGTCATGGCAGGCGGCGGCATCCGGCCTCCTGTGCTTGAGAGATTTCTATGTAATTACAGCTGATAGTATGCTGGACTGTTTGCCACTTGCTTGGCTCGCCGCAATGTCTGCAGGTGTTTCGTGTTCACCGTCAACGGGGACAGCCACAGCAGTGGTGTTCGAGTTCACTTTCCGCCATTGATCCTCCTTCGTTTTGTGCTTCACGTATCGACTTTCTGTTGGCAAACAGGTCATACTGACTTCGGGTATTACAAAAATAATTTATTTAATGCCAGTTTAAGGCATTGTCAAGGGAAGCGATTAAACACAAATCCGACCAGCAGTGAAAAAAGCTCCTGAGGTAAAGAAATAAAAATAGACTTGATGGTGGTTTTCATGATTTGGAGGGTTCAGGAGAAAAAAACATGCTGGTG
Source organism: Spirometra erinaceieuropaei (assembly GCA_902702965.1). Classification (NCBI taxonomy): domain Eukaryota; kingdom Metazoa; phylum Platyhelminthes; class Cestoda; order Diphyllobothriidea; family Diphyllobothriidae; genus Spirometra; species Spirometra erinaceieuropaei. The sequence goes on along the minus strand of CACRXP010000354.1, from coordinate 395,674 downwards.
GTAGAATTTCGACCATCAAGAAAGGGGAAGGGGGGGGGAGTTGCACGGTATCGGAGATTATCGGACGTCAATTCCTTTCATGAAGTTGGGGATAGTCAAAGTAGAGGCGTTGAGGAACAGATGGTGAGACCGGCCATAGTGTTCAGAGACCACAAACGCAATCGCTACGGTAGAGTCGATCAGTGGATTCAGAACGCACAATTTGTGGGAGCTTTTCTGAATGCAAAAATCGAGTAATATTTCTCTTAAATAAAGGGTAATTTTGCAGAGTTTTCACATTCATGGGTAGTTTATTCCAAATAGCAATTGCATTTACAGAAAAGAACAGACGATATTTAACAGCACGTGCCAGAGGCAGAAATAAAAAGACCTCACGGTGACTGTTACGTCTTGGGTGGATATGATGTCTTAAAGAGGTGAGTGGGTTAAATGTGCGATTATATAAGAGTTTAAATAGCAAAAATAGTCCCTTTTGTAATCTACGGAACCATAGAGGATCAAGGCCCGTAAGCCAGCAACGTTCTTGGAAAGACAAATGTCGGTGTTCCGAGGTTAAAACTGTCTTGGTAAAAAAGTGCTGAACGGATTCAATTTTCTTCCGCTCAGTAGCACGCATGAGGCTAAATTAAAACGAACAGTATTTCAGGCCAGGTCTAACGTACATGTTGAAAAAGGCGCATTCTAATGTCCCTAGTTTTAAAGTTTCGGAGGATAAACCCGGTCGTTCTACGTGCTTTGGAGACTATCAAGGCACAGTGCTCCGAGAGATTGAGACTCTTGGAGTATGATACGCCCAAATCCTTTATAACCCCTGGCACATTTATGGCGTGACCTTCAATACTTAGTTGAGGTTGGCGGTCGTCGCCAACCACCATGACTGAGCACTTATGCCAAGAAAGAGAAAGGCGCCATGTGCGACACCACTGGGCGAAAGCCTGTAGGTCGATCTTTAGGAGCTCAAGCACGATGTCATGATCTGCCGGCTTATATCGATATGCAACTTTAAGATCATCGGCATACATGAAAGGCTTACCATTCTGAAATAAATCGGGTACATCATTAACGAAAAGGCAAAGTAAAAGCGGGCCGAGTACACTACCCTGAATGACTCCACTCCCCACACGTGTGGGGTTGGAGATGGTATTGGAAATCTTAACTCATTGTGTACGGGTGCCCAGGTAAGAGGATAAAACATTCAAAAGTTTGCTACCTATTCCGAAAGAGGACAGTTTCAAGAGAAGAAGAGCATGGTCAACACGATCAAAAGCCTTAGTAAAATCGAAATATACTGTGTAAAGTGCAAAACCATTGTCCCTAGATTGGAGAACATAGTCAAAGAAAGAGAGTTGACAGGTGTCACAAGATCGAGCTTTGAGGAATCCATGATGAGCAACACTCCGTAGGTTATTATCTGTTAAGTGACACATCATCTTGTCTTTGATCAATGTCTCTAAGATCTTCGAAAATGCGGGGAGCGTGTTTATTGGCCGAAAGTTATCGAATGACGTACATTTGCCATGCTTAGGAATGGGCAAAATGTGTGATTCCTTCCACAAGGTAGGATAGGTTTCACTTTCAAGAGCAAGATTAAATTTCTTACATATGAGGGACGGGAAAATCGTATTTGCATCGGCTTTTAAAATGCTTACTGGGACACCATCAGGTCCTGGACTATAAGATTGACGAAAACGCCGAATCGCAACAGTCACATCCCACATAGTGAAAGTTATAGTTTCTAGAACTGCCCCGGTCAATGACTGGATTGTCGGAAACGGAGTGGTCGAGTCTTCAATGAACGTTTTGGACAGGAAATCATTGAAGCTATCAGCGGTTAACTGGGCATTAACTATGGAATTTCCGAGGGCATCTCGGAGGGTGGGATGCTGCGTCTTTCTATGACTTCGTATTTTTCCAGAGAAAAGTTTCGAGACATTTAACGAAGGGTTTTCGGTAAACTGGACCTCTTCGGCTAGCTGTTTTTATTCAGACAATCTCTTAGCTCAATCAAAATATCACGAGTCAAGAGCAGGACAGAAACATCGTTCTGAAGATGGAAACGACGATAAAGCCTGCACAATCTGCGACGAAAGGGTAGGGGTAGAAAAACCTCATCCCCAACATTAATAATTTTCTTACGGGGGACAAAACGGGTAATAAGCGGATCCAAAATTTCGTACAGATTTGCAGCGCAAACATTTACATCCGAACTAAGGAAGAAATCAGTCCAGTCGTAGGAATTAAGATGTGTTAATAATTCGGTTGAGCGAGTTAATGATAAATCGCAGAAAAAGCTATACCTTGGGGGCTACGTTTTGTCAGCCTCGAATTCCAACATTGAAACAACTATGTCATGGTCTGAGCCCCCGAGTGGGCTTAGGGAGGACAATGACGATGGCATGCAGCCTCTACAGAAAATTAGGTCAATTATGCTTGAGCCTCGGGTGGGTAAATCGACAACCTGATTCCACATACCAACATCTACAGCCTCAAGAAAGTCTTCGAATTTTCTGGGGCCTGAAGGCGAAGACCAGCGGACTTCAGGGAGATTAGAGTCACCCGCAACCAATTGATACTTAAAGCTTGAGTCGGCCGCAGCATGAAATGCCTGTGAGAGTAAACGATCAAAATTGTCGTTGGTGTTGGGAGGGCGATAGACGCAGCCAACGAGTAAGGAGAATTTATTTTTTAGTACAACCTGCTGTTTTTGGCGGCGCTTTCGGTGTCATCGTCCGCTGTCATTCTACCGTCTCACGCAATTCCGATACTCGCTTTGAACAATTGATCGAAGACATTATTTGGGATTTCAAGACTTTTTCATACAGAACACCAAAACATGGATAAGTAGCGAACGTGCGCGTCGAGAATTACGGAAGAAAGTATGGACATTTTGCTCGAAGATAGAGGTGTATGTAAAAAAATCAGCAAAGGTATGATCAAACTCAGTCCATAATTATCAGGTCCGCGTTTGTTCCAGCCTGCTTCAGTCGGCGGAGAGCTTCTGTTCTCATGGCGTTCCCCAGCAGGCCAATCGGTCTCTCGATCTCTCATTTACCGTTGGTTTCATAAACTGGGAAGACTTCTGCCACGTGGTCCAGGAAGGCTTCCCTTGTCTCCGGCATATTGTTGGTTTTTAGCCCGAACCACATTCGATACTGTATTTTGTCACTGTGTGCCCCTTCCGCCTCCTTAGACTAAGGATCTGTTTCCTGCAGCCTCCGCCTTAGCCTATGCCATCAGATCTTAATCGAATTTGTGTGCTTTACTGCTGTTGGAGTGAAAAGGGTTACATTGTGGTTTCAGTTATGGTAGCCTTTGAGGGGCAAGCGAGCGTACACCTGCCACTCGTCTGTTATAAATACGTTACCTTTGGCTACCCATTTCTTTGTCAAAACCTTCCGTGCCTGCCAACTACGTTGAAAGATGCGGGAAGCTACAAAGACCTGGGTGTTTTGACCACCGAAAATTCGGTGTTATCAGAATCAAGTATCAGTATCAGTGTATTTCAGGGAAAGTTGGTGTGTACCTTTGAAATCGCTGTTGGTTACATGTCGAGGAACTATATGGAGAAAATAGGAGAGAAGTAACATGAAAGAAATACAAGGGAAGAACAAAAACTGTACAGATTAACACAGCGTTAACAGCATTTCAAGGCATTTGAACTCGGTTTCTTGATTAAATACAGCAGACAGTTGAAGCACACCTAAGATACAGAAAAAGAGGTAAGGTTTTTTTAGCCTTCAGGCATCGTGGTGAATGCGAACAGCGCTGTGCGTCGTTGTTCAAAATTAATAAATTGCATAAACATATGGTACTTGAATATTGGTGGTAGCATCTTCATAACACTAAATTGTCAACGTTGGATATCAATGTGGCTGTAGTCCGGCGTTATTGTGGTGCGCGCTCCAATGTTGATCTAGCCTCCGTTTAAAAGTGTCTAAGTATCCATACAAAAAACATCCTCAGTCAAAGAAGGTGATCCAAAAGTCAGTTAGTACATGGCAGTGGATTAGGCACGCGCTTAAATCGTTTCCTCACAAACTTCTCGGACGAATTTTCGGTGTCTTTGCAAGGCTCTCTTTGAATTACGTAGTACCATTGTAACCGGTTATTCGGTATCCTCGAGTAAAGTGTGTATCAAAACAAAGTAAAGGCTGCCGCTGAGTTCTGAACGGTACCATTTACAAATAACCAAGAACAACCAAAAAACGAACCCCGAGGTAGATACTCGTACAGGACAAAGGAGACGGCCGAACTCTAATACATATATATATATATATATATATATATATAGGCAGAATGATATTACCGACAAAGACAAGGGAGACTGGAATGGCCATTTCTGGCTTATTAGCCGTCGTCAGCCAGCCATACCCAAACCCGAAGTGTGGAACACCCGAGCCTCGAACTCGCGACCTGTTGGTTTAGAAGTCAACGCCTCTACTCACCGGGCCACGAGCCCGTTGCCCTGTCGGTTTTCGATCGGGAATATACAATGTTAGGGGGCGCTCACCGATCGTTCATACGGAACTCACTCGTTCCGTTGTGCCTATATATCATGCGCCGCTGCGCGGCTGCTGGTTGGGCTCGAGACAGAGAGCCCTTAAGGCACAACGGAACGAGTGAGTTCCGTATGAACGATCGGTGAGCGCCCCCTAACATTATATATATATATATATATATATATATATATATATATATATATATATATATATATATATATAAGAATAGGCGATCTCGGGACCCATAGTTATATTGCCCTGACGTTTCAAAATCAAACAAGATTTCATCGTCGGAGGTGAGTTTTGTACCACGCCTCACAGTATTTGTAGGCGGTGACGATCTTGTTACAACGGGTTTGCGTATATTCGGGGGCTGTCGTTTGGACGCTAGGTGTCATCGCACGTGTTTGCATTGACCTTAGCTCTCGTCCTAGGCTGGCAATCTTCTTTGTCACCCTGCAGTCACTTGTGTTCTCACCTGCCGCATGAGTGGCAGTGATGATAGCACCTTCATCGGGTCCGTTGGCGTTACTG
>CACRXP010000354.1:357378-389797 GCA_902702965.1 Spirometra erinaceieuropaei | reverse complement strand
CGTGTCTCCTTCTTCACAACCTCTATCTCTGTGTAGGAGGAATATGAGAACCATGGAGGGACCTCACGACGCCCTCCGGTTTCCTGGTTTTGTGTTGAGAAACACCTGCAATCCCCTACTACTCGGTCAGACCCGCCAGAACGGCCAGGAAATGGTGACTTGTACGTTGTCTGGCGGGCGTATGGAACCTTTCGTGCTGACTGCGATAACGAGATGTGGATTGCCGGTAGAGATCACATGATGGCGGCGCCTTGGATAAGTCGCCATATGTCTCTAACTTGCTGTGTTTTATGCGTCCTCTTCGAGCAGTACTTTAGGCATTCTAACGTCTGTGCTACACGGAGTTGATTTTATGCTGACCTTCCAAACTGCTCAGCGCTCGACTTCCTTAAATGCGGCCTAACGCAGACAGCTGTACTGGAATGGCATACTCACGTGGAGCTGCGAACGCGCCCGCTCCAGCATAATGTCGTTGTAAGGCCATGCTCCGGTCGCATTTCTTGTCACCGGTCTTGTTGCCTCACCGTGAGCTGACCTTCACAGCGCCAGTTGATTGGCGGATCAATAACGTGACCTTCGCGCAATCCTGTCCCCTGCTCGGCATTAGTCACCATTGTTCGCTGACTCACTAATGACTGTTCATGCGCAGCTGGATTGAGGAAGATGTATTCAAATGGCCTCATGGGCTTTATTACTTGAGAGTTAATCCGAAAAATTAATTTTCATGGGTTTTTTAGGAAAACTGATATTGACCGAAGGAAGGTGCAACAATAGAAGCATTTGATTTCAAAACTAAGTGCAGCATTTGCCTGTACGGTGTCCGTCGAAAAAGCTATTAAAATTATATTCAAGCACCCAGTTCGTTTTTCCGAGACTGCCTTACATCATACATATGAACGCGATTGACTCGGTATTCATGGCAAACTACCACGACTCTGGAATCTGTGTTTTGAACTCGGGTCGCGTTTTATGAATTTATTAAAAAATACAGATGTCTCACTCCTCACACACTGTTGTATGATTTTTCGGTCGGATGTGGTTATATAGCCCCACCTAAAGTAAACAAACCCCATTCGCCTCTAATATGGGACCGGTGGTAATAGGGGTTTTTATAGGTGGGGCCGGAGAACGCAAAGGCGACAAGGTCAAGTAGTTGTATGCAAAAGGAAAGCTACTGGGAGTGCGCAGTTGTACTTTGAGTGGTTGAGGGATGGTTGCTCTAGCTCCTAACCTTGACCCTAACCCCAACCCCAACGGTATTGTGTCCATCAGGTGGGACTACCAAATCACATCTAACCGATTTTTCGATCACGCATTTTTCAGCCAGGTCATCCTAGAGACTGAGGCAGAAGCTTAAAGAAACTCAAGTTGGAAAAATAGTTCACATTTTACCATTTTCCAGCTGCCATGATGTCCTTTCTTCTCTGTCAAAAAGTCATTTGTTAAAATGCTCATTTTTGCCTTTTCGAATATGCGACTTTCATTTTTTTTACAAAAACTAACAAGGTGGTCAAATATCAAGAAGCTACAGCTTGTTGTAAACGGACAGTTCCATTAAATGCAAGCATTACTCTCCTAGGATATTACATGGAAGTTAATCAAACCAGACTGGCTTCAGAGGTCACTTATCTCCTGTCACGTTGATGCCAACAGACTATAATTTGTATATGAATTGATATATAGGCGAAATGGTATTACCGACAGTCTCTCTTATCTTTGTCGGTAATACCATACACACATACAGTTCGACCGTCCTTGCCAATGCGGTCCATCGTATGCTCCACAGCAGGGTGTAAGTATGGATGGTGACTTGTGCGTGAATTAGTTTGTGATGATGGTAGACTTTCACAGCATATACCGCACTCTCTCCTCCTCCCCACCCGGGCCCCGTGTCAAAGCAGAGTCAAAAAGGCCGGAGGCGGGGGAGCGCGCAGGTGGATGGCACGGTCGAGCCCGCACCTTTGCGCCCAACTCCACACCCCCTGGTCCACACAACAAATAACCAATAACAACAAAAGGGCGGTTTGGACGGCCGAAGCCGCACCTAGGCGTGCCGTCACACCTGGCTCGGATCCCGCGGAGTGGGAGTGCCATAAAGGCCACATTATTCAGGAGCCATTGCAGCCTGACTCTTAATTGACCAGTCGGCCGCCCACACAAACACAACACTGGGCTAACTGTGAGGATCAAGTTATTCCATCAGTTGACAACCTTCCAAGCTACGGCCTGGAAGTTACTCACATATTTCATATCACACTTATCTGAATCGTGACAATACCAGTAGATCATTGCTTCAGTTACACTTGGAATTCCGATCCTACGTTAATGAAATCAGGGGCTTCAATAAAGAGCCTATCTGAGAGCACAGACTTCTATACTACAAATAACTGTAGGTTTCCGCGGCACCTGGAGGTGGAATTTCGATATAAGTCCCCATAACTATGCATATTATGCTTCCTTGGTGTTGAAAACGATCTTCCTTCTAAAGTTGGCTTAACCACTGCGAGCGCGCTCAAGAACGCAGGACCTTTATTTGGTCTGTATCCGAAATGTTGGGAAATTGGGGACTGAACGTCGAAACAATCATGCAAACATGAATGCATAGATTTAGCCGTTTTCGGTTAGTAACATGACTGGGGCGGCTTCTGTAAAGGACATAGGTTCTCAGACGCCTTTCGGCGCGCAGAATAGACATTAGCAGTCCGGCCGATCATCCTCGGTCTCGTCGTGCCCATGTTTGTCCTTAAAACGAACACAAAGAGGCGTGAATCTTAAAATGATTAGAGACCACCGACCATCGGTGTACCTTAATTCCCTCTCGTCGCGATCAAAATCCAACGACTCAGCCAGTTCAAGGATTTGAGATTCGCTACACACAAGCTCGCCTCGCTTAACCAGCGAGAACTGGAACAGGGGATGCAGTGTCATGTGACAATTACCGGGGGTTATGTGCGAAGAAGACGCTTTTAGGAAAGTGCGACAGTTGAAGAAGTTCGTGAAATTTCTGTAGCCGTTGTCAGGTTCTAGATTTCATTATATTGCTCGCTGTATGTAATGTCCACCGAGTCGCCACGACTCGTGCAGTCTAAACCCCCCATTCTCTGCTCGTGTGGTCACTAGCTGAAACGCCCGACCAGACCAATGCGGGAGCCTACCGACGGTCAGCAGAAAGACTGCCCTTGGACTTAAATAGTACTAATTTATAATAAGTAGAAATTATAATGCCTTTATTCTCCGATTCAGACTACAGGAACATGAAACGCACACAAACGAGAAACACAGTCAGCTAAGGGAATTGTCGTATAATTGACCCAACCGGAACGGCCGGTTTGGGCCTACTAGCCGTCATCAGCCAGTCATACGCAGCGACGTCAGACTTGGAGCACCTGGGACCAGATCCCGCTCTCTTGTGATTATTGGTTCAACGATCCGACCTCATTCTGCCTATAATAGTTGTCGCTGTGCAACTGCCTAAGTGTCTCTAGGTCGAATCCCAAAATACAACTGAACGAGTATGTCTCGTAACTTGATCGGTGAACAGCCTCTACCATAATTAGTCTGTCCAATAGCAACCAATAATGGTCAGGGCTTTGGACTTATAACCAACAGGTCGCGGGACCAAGGCCCAGGTGTTCCGCACTTTCGGGGTTGGGTGAGGCTGGCTGGTAACCGTTGATAAGCCCAGAATAGTCGCTACGGCCTCCCATATCTTTGTTGGTAATGTTATTTAACACTTATCGCCATCTTACGAGCAGGTCGAACGTCCTGCGATAACGCAGAGTTCAGCACAGTGAAAAGACACAGTGGGAACAAGTCGGAGGGGTATAGCTACCGAATTTTGGGACGACTGGGGTAAAGCAAAATCAAAAGCGCGTTTGAGTAGGAAGTGAACTTCTGAGGACAACCAAACGTTAGGGCAATGTAGTCCCGGTTTTGCAGGCGCCAGAAGAAACACGCCAGAAATCGCGGAGGCCAGAAGGACCGGTAACGATCATGTTGTGGGCGTTCTCCGGGTGAGCGCCTTTCGCCAGGATAAAGTCGTGGAGGTGAGAAACCGGATAAACAAAACGCAGGATCGACACCGCGACACGGCATTCAGTCTTAGCATTGGACGGCATGCACTGCGAAGACAAAATTCCAGGACGCGCTCACAGCTGGCAATGGAGACAACTAAAGAACCCGGTCGAGAACAGAACATAGGACATGATGCGCAAATATGGTAGGCCGCCCCATGTGGGGAGGGTGGGCAGATCAGGTGAGGTTGTGTTGGACGGCAAGAAGTCTGAGAAAGGAGCACTCATGTTATCAGTGAGGAGGCATGAAAAGAATAGTTGTCTTTGACGCACATCTTATCGAACGGTCAAGACGGTCAGTAGAAGACTGGGCAATAGAAAGCTGATAGAATGCCAGTCATGTGGCCGCAGACGGGGTGTTGGCACTGTTGTAGGGCCATGCGAACAATCGAAACTGTGGGATGTCGAAGGTGAAGGAACAACCACTGAAAGTAGTGCTACGAGAGGAGTCGATGAACTGCGGAAACCAACCGCAGTTCGGAAGTGACGGCCAGCAGATGTGAAGGGAATGGCACCGACCTGAACATCGACGTAAATGAGGAAATGTCTGCACCTTCTGCGGTGACGGACAGACTATTCGGGAGATCCGGATTTGCCAGAGGGATCATCAAGGTTTACGGCCTGCTCAACCCTTTGCCCCGAATTTCCCCGTTTGAAGTTAACACAGTTGAGGGGATTTTTTAATGACTGTCGGCGTTTATGATTATATTACTGTCAGACAAACAGTAACACATGTCTGCATGAAGGAATAATCAGGATTTGCGCGTCCATGGACGAATGGGTTTTGAAGCACATGGGCTGGACCCCAAACCACTCATTAGCAAGACAAACTCTGGCGCGACAGCGCTGCGCAGAACGTCGTTACTCGGGATGCAGCAGGTACCACTCGCTCCGAACATGGTCTCAAGGCTACACTCCCTTCCGGCCTCAGAGAAATAGCGCTGGGATTGCAGTGGCAAAAATAGAATTGAAGTGGGCTAGATGACACTAACAATTGAGCACAGATCCCCTTTGGCTATCAGTGCTTTCCTCATTTGAATAAATGTGGTTTTATTAGGCTTTCCTCCTTTAGAACATGAATCTTAAACTAAAAAGGTATCATAATTACATTTCAAGGACATCAAAAATTTCGGTCCGTCATTGCACCCCGCATAGTTCTTGATGTGCTGGCTCTCAATACATTTAAATGGTGGAAAGCGACTTAGTCAGCTTCCTCTGACTAAGATCTATTGTCTCGGATGACCTCAAAGAGCAACTTGGCTAATTATAGCTGACGTTCCTCTTTACGGAGAAAGTAGGGCAAAGAAGTTGACCAGCAAAAATACCTGTAGCTGTCTTTTCACGCTCTTTTTAAGTAAAAATAAACAAAAAACAACAACGAATCTCGAAACGTCAATGTCCTTCAAACAGCCGAGTCATGAGTAATCGGAGCACGCCTGCCCCCTGCGGCGTATGTCACAGCGTTGTCGGCTGCAGTGGAAGTCAAAGGAGCTTGTCTCAGGCTGAGGGAAATCACAGATCCGCCAACATCGCCACTGACAGCTGCAACCACCATACCGGACTCCCCATATCCGCTTGTTGGAGGCCTCTGCGTTTGTAACTGTTCTCGTAACTTCGCTGAGGCCACTGCTCCCGACGTGCCGGGAAACTCCGTCTTCTGACCCAAAATGGGTATGGAGACTCCAGATTCCCCATGGAAGGCAGAACTTCTGGTACCCAGGGCGCTTGCACCTGGCATCCCTCGAGAGGGTCCACCGAGAAGAGAAGATAGACGTCCCGGCGGTGCCCCGAATTGGCCAACTGAAGGCACCGAACCGGTGAGGAAGAGAGAGGGAACGCCGGCGTGGGACTCCAGTCCCGGCCCCGAACCTGGACCTATCTCGAAGCCAGACCCTGATCCCAAACCGTAGGCCCCCGAGACGGCACCGCTGGGTTCGCCAGCGAGTGGAATGAGGCCTCTCTCGGCCAGCAGTTTTTGGTAGATGCGTTCGCTGTAATCCGCAAGTTGGTCCACAACGAGGCAAAAGATGCTCAGAAGAGTCAGGACGCCAGCGGTGGCAGCGAAGGCGAAGCCCCAGGAGACAGTGTTTCGATCTGAGTAGGGCATCCATTCGCGGTCCTTGGACATGATCCCCACGTACGTGGTAATTACGGTCAAAGAGCCAACTTAACGAGAATAAAAATAACGAGGATTTAAGCACACTCCTTCATCCTGCTATTTCTCATACAAGTTGGGAAAAAGACTGAAGGAAGCTGAGGTGTCGTACAGGTCTTCAGCGGCATCCTTCGACAGATATGCAAAAATGAGCTTTCCTACCTTGGCTACGTTCGCACTTCAAACGAAGGCGAAAGTGATAACAGCGACTGTCTGAACTAGCCCCTGTTTGGCAGACTAAATCAAATCGTCCCAGTCGGCTAGTTAGCCGAGATAGTAGTGCGTCTTATTTGTAATGAAATTATGTTATGCCAGATATTCTGTCAGAATGAAATATCTGCTGGTTGCTGAGAGCTTTATGGTTGTCATGTACTTTTTCGATGCTTCTTCCGCGTAAAATGCACTCGGAAACGTGTCGACTGCGCCCTTACCCATTCAGCGCCGGAAAAAATCAGGCAAGTATATACGTGCTTACGTGTCAGAGAGGAGGATTTCAAACATTTAAAAAATATCTCGGAAATTGTCAGCAAAGTGCTTCTCTCGACTGTGTATGGGCAGATTATGGGAAGAGTTATTTCAAAGAGAGTATATTCTTTAATTCCTCTACAACAGCGTTTCAGTAGTTTTCTAATGGCCACACTATTGTAACCTAAAGACAATCTGAAATATGTGGTTTATACAAGGTTGGAATCCCTGATGTCATGGCGATTGTATCTATGAGATTGATCCCTACCTTCCGAATAAAATCAAGACATTCATTCAACTTTTGTGGGATTTTTTTGAGTCAGTCGGTATTTGCTGAATTCTTTGGCGCGGTATTAAATGGATGTTCGACAGATTTGAAAAACTGGCTCCTGGGTACACTAGTTGAAGAACGAGAGCCTAAAAAGCAGTTAGTTTATCTGCTTCGTTTGGAGTAAACATGAAATTTAAGTTAAAATACGAGACTTTGACGTAGGCTAAAGTAGGGTCAGCTTACACCGGATAACAAAATAGTGCAGCAGCTTTCGCGAAGTTCTAGATTCCCATCCAGTTTCACGAAGTAAATAAAATTCATTTGTTTGGCTTCACTTGGAAGGCTAAGAATTTCACCGAATATTTTAAAAAAGACAACCGTAATCTCAACTGAGGTACTCCAAAAAATCTCATTCGTTTTCCAAAATCCTACTGGTCCATTTGATCAACATATAACTGTTTCCACAGTTCCATGCCCTATAAAAGTGATTGGACTCGCCAGGAGACAGCAGTTGGTCTTCATACTAAACGGTGCCTAAGTAATTTCACTTTGATTCTATAGAATCGAAGCTACCCTGGTAGAATTCTATGCGCCCAGGGCTAGCCTGGTCGCCTGTTCGTGGGCTTGTTTTGTGTGAATGGAGTTTGCGTTCGCAGGCATACATCGAGTGCGTTTTGTGGAGCTGAAGTCGAGTGCTTTGTTAAGCCAATGTCATCAGAAGGCGAAGGATTCCCATTCAAATTCACTTATGCTTGCCTACTCCAGCTGGAGGGCAGAGCCGTGAGACACTGAAGGATCTTGGAGGTGGGCGTCAGACCTAACGCGCAAAATGCATGGGGTAAGCGTCGGGGCGAGGGTGTGGCATTAAGGATCATTTTCGCGCGAAGGCTGTACACCGTCAGCCAATTAGATTGCTGACTCTACAATAGCCAGCAAACCAAAGCAGACAGCAGATGTCTAGCCCTGTGCACCATGATGCCATCAAGGTATAGCGGTTAGGTGTGTACGCATATCTAGCGTGCTCCGATGCCGTTTGTGGTGGCCATTTTAGCTTCAAAATCAAAAAAACGTGACCGATAACAAATAAAAACATGTGTTTAAAGGATTAAGGTGGTTTTTTTGTGCGTACGAAACATCGTCGTTGCAACGACGATGGATTCGTGAAAAGTAAATGCAACAAATAGGCAGCCTCACCCACAATTGATTGAAGGATAATAATCGGCTCATTTGACAGCTTGCAAAATAAAGTTTCCACCCCGGCTGCATTCTGGAGTATAAGCACTAGTCCACCAAGGCTGCACGTTATATTGAGAATTGAAAGAAGTTGAACAGTAAGAAACCATCCTAAACGTCAAAACCTTCAAAAAACCGTACTTGGGACGAGCCAGAATCTTATGTATTTAAACTCATCACGGTAGATATACCAGCAGCCGCTGTAAGCTTTTGAAATATAGTCTTCAGCGAATATGAAATTGTTGAAACAGGCTTCCCATAATCCAAGCCTCTGGAAGCCACTATTAGTGCCCTGCCTAGCCACAATCCAAAATGGAGAAATGAATCCGATTGTATTGAAAATATTTGCTAATATGGTTAAAAGAATGGCGATTAGGAAAGAAAGCCGATATAGCAGTCGAATTTTTGCACACATTTCCGGGATTACAAAAAGTTGTACAACGCGAATCAAATTATAATGATGCGAAATAACAAAACTTTAGGTCGAGCAAATATCTTGAAGTGGGAAAGTTTCCAACCAAATTATTTATTTTCTGACAGGCTCTTCTAGCGTACAGAGCCAAAAAACGCCTCTGAGAACGTGGGAGAGTGACAGAAAGGAGAGTTCGTATGCTTTGTGGAGTCATGGAAATAGCTTGAGGTGAAAAATCACATGCGGCGGGTATCCCAAAAACCGAGAGGATACAGGATTATGAAACCCGGAAGTTATTATTTAGGGCTGTTCCATCTGACTTCCGGTTCATTATATGAATCCATACTTTTCCCGACATCTGTCGTGGAAAGAAAGCTACAGAATCCGAAAGAATCAACATCGTCGGGTCCGGACATTATACCGGCCCACTTCTTGAAATCATTGGCTAACGAACCCTGCAGACTACTTGCGCACTTCATTCATACATCATCCGAATTGTGAAGGCTGTTATTCGGGTGGAAGGCAGTAAATATCTACCCGATATACAAGGGTTGACCTCAAATTAGTGCTTACAATTATCGGCCTATCGGCCTCACCTAAATTTGCCGTTAACTAATGAAAATTATACTAAGGAAAACAACAACGGAGTTCCTGAAGGAGAACCACTTACCCTCAAGGCTCCAGCGTGGCCTCAGACAGAACCTCTCAAACCTTTTTTATTTTGGTGCTCTCGACCGAGCGGTGGACTCGCGCACTGGCTGAGGATGGTACTGTCGATGTCATCTACACGGAATTCAAGAGGGCATGTGACAGCTTTCCACGCAAACGTTTACTCTTAAAGCTGTCTGAAGTTGGAATAGGGGGAAAGCTACTGACATGGATCACAGATTTTCTCACAGGAAGACCGAAAACCGTTTGCGTTGATGCCTCAAAGTAACCCCTAACTCCATTCTAATTGCTGTCCCCAGGGCTCCGTCTTAGGGTCGTTACTAATCTTAGTTTACATTAACGACTGCGCTGACGACCTGGAATGCAACGCCGTCATGTTTGCTGACTGTGTTAACCTGTGGAGAGCCATCACACCTGACGTACCTAGGGGCTTGAAGAAGGAGACACGATCGCTGGGACAAGAGCTTTATTAGCCTGACGTTTCGGATTCCTACTCGAATCCATCATCAGAGACAAAAGAGAACCGGATCTGCGAATACGTAGAGGCCTCCCGAAGGGCGAAGGTTTCCCATCGCCGGGCCGATCGGAGCGCATCGCGCCGATCGTGCGCCGGCTGAGCAGTTGGCCAGCTCGTGGAATCCTAAACTTTAACGTGGACAATTGTGTAGTCCCGAGACTCTGCACTAGAAGGACCAGTGAGGAGGATGATTCCTTCCGAAATCTCATTTATTGGCAACCCCTTCCAAATGTTTTGGAACAGAAAAACCTCAGCGTCCTAATGACCTCCTCCCTTAAACCATCGTCATTTGTCGAAGGACAGTCAAGCGTGCGATAGACTATCATTTGCGCTGCGCAAAGATTTGTGCAGATCGGTAAGGGGCTGTTCGGAAAAACCCTTGAGCATTCGTTCGGTCTCACTTAGAGCATGCCGTCCAAGCCTGGCGTCCGTGGTCCAAGGGGGATTATAAACAGTCGGAAAGAGTGCAAACGATGACTTCGAAGATGGTCAAGAATCTTGGTCATCTGCCTTACGAAACCAGACCGGCTGAACTAAATTTGCGAGGCGTGCTTGCTCAACCCTACCGAATTGTCAGGGACCGTGAATGTGACCTAGTCTTTGACGACTTCTTCTTATTGGCATGGCCGGACCGCCTGCATGGTCATCACTCTAAACTACAGAGGAAGCTTTTCCATACAGGTGTCCGACGGAACACCTTCTCACAGGCGGTCTTTGGGGCAAGGAATGCACTCCCTGACGTGCTGGTTCTATCCCAAGGTGTTTACTCCTTTAAATGCAGACTAGACGCTAATTGGTTGAGAAACTACTGCACATATGACCACGACTGTTTTAGTGGCGGCAGTTTGCGGCTCGCTCGTACATACCGATGACCTTTGAGTTTTCAGAATTACTGCTGTTACGATCGACTATTTTGCTGTTTTTGGATATGAATAGGGAGCTCAAGGGCGAAAGTCTTATTCCCTTGATAGACTGACTTAGACTGATTATCCTGAGTAGACACAGCTTCACCTGCTTCAGAAGAGATCTCCCAGAGCACACATTTTAATGATTTTCTTATTTAGATAGCCATACGTCCCATCTCGCTTGAATATGCGTGTAATTATTCAGGCGAGCAATTCACCTACGACTTGTAATTAATAAACTAACCATAGCCCACTACACGGGAAGCTACAATTTTTAGGGATTTAAATACTCCGTCGACTTCTTGATGGTATTTGCACACAAGTTATAGTAAAGTCACTTAACATCTATCGGAAAGAAACTACGTAGCAGGGCCTTGAAAGTTTTCACACATTTCTGCTCGAGTCACTCTTTATCCTGTATCAAATAGGTGCTCTTGGCAGTAGACAGACGAGTAGTTATAATGGCAGTCGCTCTTCCTCTAAGTGGAGCTAACTATGACGTATAGCCATGTAGCATTCTGGTTGACCTTTACAGGTCTTCCCAAGCTTGCAATTTTATGAGGTTCTACGGACACTTAAACACGAACGCAGAGGCCCCACAAAGAGCCCTTACTTATTCGGAATATCCACAAAGAATCTGAGAGAAAAAAGATTCGTGGAAACAAACACCAGGTTTTCCTCGCTAATCGACTTTTCATTTGTCTCTTTCATAGCCTAGAGATTTCAAAAATCATTGTGCACCAAACAACCACTATGACGTCGCTCACTCATCCAAAACCCATTTTTCATATGGTCTAGTGTAGGCCATTTTCGCGGTCAACACGCCAAAGTGTGCAATCTGTGTCAGTTAGCAGGTAATGTACATACCGAGTTTTCCTAAATCTGGCTCATCGGGAGGTTTTTCTTACGTAGCCATGGGTTGATCAAGACTCCTGTTAGCATGTGAGTGAGTAGGTTAACCTTCCCCATAAGCGCCATTTGCAGATGACGCAATTTACACTTAAACGTGCCAAACATTAACGCATGTGGGCTCATTAAAATGACCGGGCTTGATGTGAATATCTAACAAACAAACCTGATTAAGTTGTTCTGGCGGAAAGCTTTGAGACATTTAAACGAAAGCATGATGATATTTTATTTGATGGTCATGTGTTTACTTGATAAGACATGATAAAATATACCCGTATATCTACGTAAGCATCTGTACGTTTTTCAGTCTATGTCTGTAAATAGGGTTTTTGAAGTCTATGCCTATCTCCCTTATATAAACTGAATTATACTGAATTAATTATACTGAATTATCCAGTCGGCGTAGTGCACTCGGGATCCCCATATGCTCAGAGTAACCTATCTCCAACACTATTTAGTGTGTACAAATTGTCGGCTTTATTCGTTTGGCCCAAGACTAGAATGAACTTGTAGCATCTATTCCTGGGTAATTTTGTCCTATTCTTTGAGCAGCAAAATTAAATAAAATCGTTTGTGTTCATGTTTCGGGGTTTTAACGGCGTGGTAATTGATGCTACATATTCGCCTCATGTTTCCTCTCCGTGATACTACGGGACTCCCTACATATTTTTGGGGTTACGGACAGAGCTCTAGAGGAAAACATGCATGTACAGTTGGGACCGTAAACACAATTATGTTCAGGCAGCACAAATGTGGTCACTTGCAAAGTTTACGGGAGCAATTTACATCAAACCTGCGTGGATGCGTTGCATAGCTAATGAAATCACGGAGTTTAGTTCACGGCTGGCCGTAGATAATCCTGCATCGATGGTTGCCGACCATCAAAAACCCCACAATCTGACTGTCTTTCAGTGCAATCATGGTATCCAATGCCATTATTTCACCTGAGAGTAAGTTACGCGGTCAAAATACGCGCTTGCCGAAAGAAAAGTTCCGTTTGTCTAGGACCTTGTTCGGATGACCGCGCAATAAACTCATATTTGCAAACTATGAAAACCTCAGGTTTGTAGAATAGGGAAGAGAATTGGGATTGAACAGTCTTTCTGGATTCGCCAGTGTCCTACAATCGCCCACCATTTTTGTCGCCCTTCGTTGTATTCGCTCAGTGAAGTCACTGTCATTCTTCTTCCAGGACATCAATGGTGCCATTACATGTCTTAAATGCCGTGTAAAGCACGTACCAAAGGGCTGCACTGGGAGCTCGAGAGCCGAGCACATTTCCACACAACATGCTGACTGCTGATACTACAGTCCTGTGTAAAGGGCAACTGCGTTTTGTCACTTACTGTACATCTTCTTTTCCCTAATATAATAATCCATAGCCATCGCCGAAGTCCATATTCTAAGTTGTATTCCTTCATATTTTTTTCGGTTCAGTTCGGTTTATTGATGAAAACAGACGTGAACCATTGAGAACCTATTTGCAACACGAAGATGGGTGTAGTATGTAAAGAAACGATAAGTGTTCGAATGGCCTGAAGGCGTCCATAAAAGTGTGAAAATGTGGGCGTTAACCGCAAGGGCAAAGTAAAATCTTCCATCAATTCGAGGCATTTTTGAACATCAACCTCCTAAGGCTCCTTTTAAAGCTTTCTAGCGATATTGACCTCCCACCATTTGCAGGTAGAGCATTACATGCTTTGCCCGCCCAGACGCAGAAGGAGAACTTCCGCACATACAGCCTTTCCTGCTGAACGCGCAGTTTGATTTGTCGACCTCCGAGGTTGGTCATGGTAGCAAAGTCAAAAAGGTTGTCAAACCCAGACTTCCAACCAACTTCACAAAACGGAGGATTTTAAGAGATTCCGTGAGTTCGACTGTAACCCAAAGTAAAGAGACTTAGGTCGGTTGCATCAGACAAGGAGCTGTGACACATAACTATTTTAATGGCCCTCTACTGAATTCTCTCGAGACTGTATTGATCTTGGACTTCGCATGGTCTCCGTGTTCGTGTGACTTACACCACACGCGACCTCGGAAATGTTCTAAAGATATTGGAAGAGAGGCTTTCATAAAAATCGTTAAAGCCTCTTAAATAAATAAATATAAATTAATTTTTATTTAATGCCAGTTTACAGGCATTGTCAAGGGAAGCGATTAAACACAAATCCGACCAGCAGTGAAAAAAATATAGTTGATGGTGGTTTTTGTGGTTTGGAGGGTTCAGGAGAAAAAACTGCCGGCGGTGGGAGAATATCGACCGTCAAGAAGGGGGGAGGTTGCACGGTATCGGAGATTATCGGACGTCAAATTCCTTTCATGAAGTTGGGGATAGTCAAAGTAGAGGCGTTGAGGAACAGCTGATGAGACTGGCCATAGTGTTCAGAGACCACAAACGCCATCGCTACGGTACAGTCGATCAGTAGATTCAGCACCCATAATTTGTGGGAGCTTTTCTGAATGCAAGAAATCGAGTAATAGTTCTCTTAAATAAAGGATAATTTTGCAGAGTTTTCACACTCATTGGTAGTTTATTCCAAAGAGCAATTGCATTTACAGAATAGAACCGACGATATTTAACAGTACGTGCCAGAGGCGGAAATAAAAAGACCTCACGGTGACTGTTACGTCGTGGGTGGATATGATGTCTTAAAGAGGTGAGTGGGTTAAATGTGTGATTATATAAGATTTTAAATAGCAAAAATAGTCCCTTTTGTAATCTACGGAACCATAAGGGATCGAGGCCTGTAAGCCGGCAACGTTCTTGGTAAGACAAATGTCGGTGTTCCGGGGTTAAAATTCTCTTGGTAAAAAAGTGTTGAACGGATTCTATTTTCTTCTGCTCAGTAGCACGCATGAGGCTAAATGAAAACGAACAGTATTCCAGACCAGGTCTAACGTACATGTTGAAAAGGCGCATTCGAATGTCCCTCGTTTTAAAATTTCGGAGGATAAACCCGATGGCGTCCAACGCGGACACTGCTCTTTTTATCACCCTCGAGTAATGGGTAGACGGTTTTAAGGAGCTCGTCGTTAGCATGCCGGGGTACCTTGGGGCCTCCATGTCCTGTAAAATAGCACCATCGCGAAAGATTTGTTTTGTGCCGGCGGATATGGTTGGTCAGTTTAGGTAAAGTGTGATAAACTTACCGATACAGGATCGCGTAAACTAGCGTTTCGACCGCTTATCCGGTCTGCTTAGATTGATATGCAGTTCGTCTTCGACGGACATGCCCCGGATTACCCTCCAAATTTCAATGTCGTCAGCAAAACCTTTTAACTTCGTAATCTAAACATATTGCGCAATCCCCATTTGTATTAAATAGAATGGATTCTAGTACTGAACCCCGAGTAATACCACTCTCGATGACTCTCTCTGTTAATGCCTCTAATCCTCTTCGGATAAGGTTTGAAAATGGATATTTTTATAGGCGGAGTCGGCAGATCCTCTGTGGAAAAAGAAGGAGCTTTGCATCGTGTATTCATAGGGATTGGGAAATCTGCGAAAAATACTCAGCTTTATTTCTGCTTTCAACGGTTTCCACGTCCCGGTAGCGTTTATTAAGGGGATTTGATGCTTATTCCGTGTAATTCTTCCGAGGCAGTTGTGAAGTAATTAGGGATTCTGCGTCGCATTTGTAGTAAATTCTTCTCGTATTCCCAACGCGTTTTAATAGTCATGCTTCTGCGCTGCATCAAACAACACACATTCAATAAATTCGAACAATATGCAACTGCCTACGTTTTATACTGCCTGTGTATAAGTGTACACAGTACCATTCCCACTACCCTCAAATACGAAAGTATTATTGCTGTATTCGTCGTCGGAGACGTGTTCACTGTGCGGACTTGGTGGTTTACAATTTCCATGTTAGCATTTGAGAGAACGATGACACGAAAACCTGCATCAGACCGTCGAAAAAGTAGATAAATGGAGATTTTCCAAATTTCCTTTTTATGCTATGCACAGTGACAGATATTTCAAATGGCGACATGTGCAGAAAGCTCAAATGGTGTGAGAATGCGCCAAATGTTTTCATGTTGAGTTTAATGCACAAGACAGTCCGCGGTGTATATTAAATTAGGCATCCTTATTGGTGGAGTATTTTAAGTCTTAATCGTCTATTAATAGACGATTTCAGTTTTCATTTAAAAAACTGAAATCAAGTCGAGTCAAAGCTTCTCTTCCGATGTAACGTATTGTCCAGGATAGCATAGGTATTTTCAGTGGTTGTATCGTCTGTCCGTTCTCATTCTTTTACTACCTAACTGTGATAAAAAAGCTCTAAAATTGAGTGGTCTTGAGTCCTTTCTATCATTCTAGCGCAATGATCCGCCCAGTCAGTAGGCCGTTCGGAGGTTAATGGACAAAATGGTTTATTAAGAAGTTATATGATCACTAATGATAAACTCATCAATGAATAATTAATAGGCTGAGGAAAATGTGAAAGTCTTCAGTTCATGGTCGACTGGGAAGTGTTGTCCAGGTAACTGAGTCCGAATCAGGTACGGACGAAAGAAAGGGAGGCAGTTATACAGTTAATAAAGGATTCAGTTATATATTCCATAAGCAAAAAATACAGAGGAAAAGGTGTGTGTCTCCTGAATGCATATCTGTTTTTACTCCTGGCTTCAATAAAGCAGAAAAAGACAATCGCCTCGATTTCTCTCACAATTTCAAAGCTTTAAATTATCATTAAAATTACTAAACTCCGCAGACGTGTCAGGATGGCCGAGCGGTCCAAGGCGCTGCGTTCAGGTCGCAGTCCACTCTGTGGGCGTGGGTTCGAATCCCACTCCTGACAAGATTTTCTAGGCGCCAGTTTGTGTATTCCCCAGACGTCGGTTGCCTACGCGCGCTGTTTTGCAGCCTCCTCGTGCCTGAACTCCCTGCCGACCCTAGAACTCTTTTGGGGGCCTCGTACGATTTGCAGGTAGCCCCGATGAGTAGCGGCGAATACTTGCATAAAGAACTTGAAAGGCAGCTTTGCGAATTTTTGCGCTTTCGTAAGTATTCTCATTCCGCAGCAAATGATGTGCACGTTCAGTTCGCTATAGACGGCCTCCCCATCTGTAAGAAATCAGACTGAAATGTGGCCCATACTAGGCAGAGCAGTCCGTCGGTTTATAAGTAATGTCTTCCCAGTTGGCATCTACAGCAGTAGATGCCACATGTGGCGGTGGAAAGCCGTCTGATGTTCACGAGTACTGTCGGTCACTAGTTAATGAGATTAGGTACCTTCAGGAAACAGGAATCTAAGTTGACGAAATGATCCATCATGCTAGCGTTCAAGGAATAGCCGTTATCTGTGATATCTACTCGATATTGCGGATCGGAAAATAGATATCCAATAGATATCGTCTCCATATAGTTTGCTACTAGGGGGGCACACAGCAACAAAAGGGTCACGTCGAGGTGGATAGCAGACAGACCAGGAATTGGCGTCCAAGTGTGCGCGAAAAAGGAAGTAGGTCGTCCGATCGATTAGCCTATCAGCGTGCGCTCATTCGATCGTCGCGCACGTGACTTGAGTGCAAGGCGCACAGCCACCAGTCAATATTAGGTCCGATTGGAATGAGAAACTTGGGGCTCGCTTCTTTGCTACCAGCATGTCACAGCCTATTCCCAGGTATTTATCAATGACTAGCCACCTAACATTTCTGGCGGTTGCCGTAGGAGACGCCGTCAGCTTGTTTTTTAGACCGCTGATTTCCATTGTAATTGTGTACCCAGTTAGCGTACGGTAACTTGCACGTGCAGTTGGATAAACCGGTATTGCTGAAAAGACCAAGAAGATTTGTTGGTAATGGCACTCAGAGTCACAGACTGCGGAGTAAATGGACGTTGTTAGAAGCATCATAAAGTGTTGCATAATGTCAGACGAAAGATTGCTGCAGATGCCCGCATGCAAGCATGTGCCAGAGACACTGTACAGTATTGTAGCAGTATTTTCACGGAAACTATATTTATCGGATTTAGTATCCACAGAGATGCAACTTCACCGTCCCATATGAACGTAAATAATAGATTTGTACAGTTAGATCTTAAACGAGCTGATTTCTGTCCCTCGAGGGACAGATCTTGACTGCAACTGACCCCATATTCACCTGAACCACCAGAATCGGACTTCAGATATCTGGGTACATGTTGACCAAAACGTTAAAATGGCTTTGATGGAAGATATTGGGAAATAAATTAGCAAAGTTGGACATCTGAAGAGGTTGTATTTTATCGTGGCAGGTTAAGCCATACTCAGACCCTAGCTACTACAACCTTCGTGCCTGGTGCCAAATAGGAAGAGAAATTTGACGCCAGTAGGGAGAGCAGAAGAAACGGAGAATGGGTTAGTGTAGACTGGAAAATGGACGTGAGAGTAAGCGTCCGAGTGCCGCCGGGGCAGGCATCAGAGCGCCTTCGGTGAGGGCACATCTGCGTCGGCCTTGGAGTTGATTGGCCGGGTTGGATAACTGTAATTAGCCAATAACCAAACTATCACTGATACGCAAGAGACACGCAGTGTTGCAACGGGCGTCCGGACTAGGATCACTATCATCTGCCTCAGTAACCTTTTCAGCAGAACGGTGGAAGCGCGTGCTCAAAATCTGATGATGGCATTAAAAACCGTTTCTTGTGCAGTGTTTATCATTTTCAAATCTTGTGTGACAAAGGACTTTGAACTGCCCAAAGAACTTATCGTTTTTTACTTCAAATTCGAATACTTTTCAAAAACGAGCGAATGGTTTGGGGTATGCATCTGCGACCGAGAGATCGCAAAGCGAATACCACGTCGGATGTATGTTGTGTTTCGAAGGCGGACCAATGGTAGGACAGCACAATCTCACTCAACATGCGAAAATGTAGTACCATATAACTGCCCTACCCACTTTAATTGAGTAGCATATATAAAGAAGCCGATTATTTCATCCGAATGACAGGAGATGGTCTGCTCTTTTAATTTGGAAGTTGGTACGTTTCTCACTCACTCTGTTGAAGAATACTTCCTCGGTTATGATTTTCCAATCGAACACCGGCATTTGAAGGGAACGTCTGTGGTCAGTCTACTCTGAGCGCCTCTCGCTGCAAACAGAACAGGGACGAAGTGCCTTCAAGTTGAGGCCGAATGAGGGTGATTACTTCGCCCTCGTCACAACAAAAAGCTTGCGTGGGAAATATCTAAAGCCTAGAGGATGCCGATGCTGCCTGGACGTTCGCAGATACTCTTTTTCACAGCGAGTCGTCGGTGCCTGGAACGGACTTCCCGAGGACGTGATAATGGCGGACACCACGGACACATTCAAGCAAAGACTAGACGTATATTTGCTTGGAAAATATCGCTTGTCTGGACAGAACAGCTCTGTTGTGCCAAAGCAACGCCTTGCATACACCTACGGCTAATTCGGATGATTTTCATTTCATTTTACCGATATCATCTACAACTGAATGTTCTCGAGATTAGGTCTTGCAATTTCAAAGAAACATATTCTGTTAAGTGTATATATTACTGACAACATTTTAGTACTATGTTCATTGAAAGTTACATATTGCATGTACCGTTTACAATAGGGTTTTCAAAGGCATTGCCTATTACCCTTAAAATATACTTACCTAGAGACAAGGTTCTTGAGTGTAGAATCGATCACTGAACCTAAACGCCGACCTCCCTCTGACCTGCTAAGTCTTTCGAAATGTCTTTGTCGTGCACAAGGCAAAGGGAGACTATCTATGATGTGTAGGTACTACCTAACGCAAAAAAGGCTATGCGAGCAGTGAGCAAAATTTCGTCTGCCTGAAAGATGGGATACAAGTCGTGTTGGCGCAGTTACGTAGAAAATAAGACTCAATGCATACAAATTTTAGGGTTTCGGAATGTTTTTGCGCCTGTGCTTATCAGCGCAACGAGGTAAATCTACAAAAGTTTGTCTTAGACACAGTCAGCCTGCAGTCTCGTAACAAACGACTTGGGCCTCGTGAGCCTGCTGTTCCGTATAGTCTGCTCCAATAATTGTAACTGAAAAGAAATTGTCCAGTGAGACGGAATGCGGACAAAGAGAGTATAAAACAAAAGAAATTGGGGCTAGATCGCAGTTGGTAGCCAGGCCCCATATTACAGGTGGCTTGGGGGGGTTGTTTACTAGGGATATTTTGTGGAGTTCCATAATCACATCTGACCCTTTTGGCTTCTGTTTTACGTTTGAGGTTAGGATTAGGGTACCGGTTAATTGTGTCCGATTTTCGGGTTAGGGTTATGCCTTTAGGCTTAGGTTTTCGGGTTACGGCTAGGGTTTGAGCTTACGATTAGGTCTCAGTGTTACGGTTAGGTTTTCCGGTTACGGCTCTGCCTATGGGCTACGTTTACGATTTCGGTTAGGGTTAGGGTTGCCGGTTAAGGTTAACTGTTAACTTTTAAGGTTGAGGTTCGGGTTAGTGTTAGTGTTAAGGTTAGGACTAGGGTTAAGGTCGCCGTCCGCTTCCCCATTCCTGGCTATCAACTGGGATCTAGCCGAAATTGGAAACGTAACGTACTGCGGGCTAAAAGGCAGGGCTACCAGAAGGAAAATAAAGGCAGGAGAGTGTACAAAATGAGGTAGCTTGAAAGTGCTCCCCGATATAACGTTACACCCTCACCGTGTCGGTCCAGCAAACTTCCTTTACGTAAAAAGCAGGCAAAAACACATTTGATAAGAAGTAGACGCGATCGCTGGCACAAGGGCTTTATTCGCCTGACGTTTCGGATTCTCACTTGAATCCACCATCAGAAACAGTGACAGAAATGGGTGATCCGTGCACAGGAAGTCGCAGTATTTATAGGATGCAGTCGCTATGCTACTGGATACCTACGATAATTAACCACACTCCCCCTTCATCAAGAATTATTGTCCGCTGGTGAGCTAATTGCTTGATGGTCGGCATGCAAGTTGTTAATTTTAGGGTAAGGTGATACCATACTAACAGCACAGGTACTAGCCAAAGGCCATACATGCGTGTTTCGCCTTGTGCTGTTAGTATGGAATCACCTTACCCTAAATTATACTACTGGCAGCCTGTCGGCAGTTAATGAATATTACGCGGCTATCCGCTGTGTCTGATGGACTTCAACCCA
This sequence comes from Spirometra erinaceieuropaei, assembly GCA_902702965.1. Taxonomy (NCBI): domain Eukaryota; kingdom Metazoa; phylum Platyhelminthes; class Cestoda; order Diphyllobothriidea; family Diphyllobothriidae; genus Spirometra; species Spirometra erinaceieuropaei. The sequence goes on along the minus strand of CACRXP010000354.1, from coordinate 369,087 downwards.
AATATTCATACATAAAATTCTCGGTCTGTGCCTATAGACCTTGAATAAACTGATATACTCCAAGTTAATAGATAATTCCTGAGGAAATTAAAAAGTGACAAGTTGTTAATTGCGGAAATCTCATCACCGGTGTTGGATGCTGGCGTGATGATTGCTCGGCCGTCTGGCTCACCGGCTTGCGCGCTCCTCGAGTGGTCACGGAATATCGAGTGGAGATATCGTTGCACTTGTTGATAGACTGAGATCCCGTGAACTGTGACTCAAGCAACCCGCGGCTCACGCGATTATCCCTTCTCGTGAGAATTTCGGCCTCATCGAACTTTAATGTGTGGCCGGGTCTCGTCAAATAGGCCGCGACTTGGCGACATTTCTCCGCACCGCTGCCGCGTGTTCGTCGATTCTGGCCGGAGCAGTCTTCCAGTTTCTCCGACGTTGTTGCCTTACCCATAACTGCACCAGATCAGGTAAACGACTCCAGACGTTTCCTGCCGTGACAGTGGGTCTTTTTTCCCTGATGGTTGCTTCCGGCCTGTTTGTAACTCCAACCCCAAGTGGCGCGAGAAGGCGACTAGCGGCCTCAGAGACGTTCTTGATGTACGGGATCGATCGCCAGAATTTGGGATCGGTACGATTTTCTCATACAGCGGTCGACGAAGTTGCGCCAATGGTCATTAGTTTTGATGACCAGTCGAAAGTATTGAAGTTCAGCAGTATTGTCTTCCGGCTGAATGTAATGCGTTCTAATACGCCTTAGAGCGTCCCTAAACACTAAGTTTGAAAAACATGAACACTGCAAACAAAACGGCTTGCAATGCCGTCAGCAAATTTCGCACATGCGCTTCCACTGAAAATGTTACTGAAGCAGGTGATAGTGATCTTACTCGGGACGCCTGAAGCTCTGATGTGAACAAATAATGAATAGTCAAAAGCCAGTTCAGTTTAATTCCTGACTGCGACCCTCTCCTAGTCTTGAACTCCTTGACATCCTTTCCAACGAAGTATCCACTTTCAGGTACCTTGACGTTACTTTGTCATCAAATCTTTCATTTTCCCTTCATATTAAATCCCTTTTCACTAAAGTTCGTAAAATTCTTTATTACGTTCGTTGTTTACGTTCCTACTACACGCCTCAACCCTTAGTCTGGCGATTCATAGACGTCCGAATTCCTCCTCCTATCCTTTATTGTCCTCCTGTCATTTTTCCTGCCTTGCACAAAAAGGATCTGTTAATTTTAAAACGAGTCCTCTGAATGCTCTCTTCCGCTACCATGTTTCTTATGCCTTTCTTAGTCAATATTATCCTGCAACGATATTTCAAAATGGTTAAGCAATTTGCTTATCGAATTCTGGATGACGTTGCACATCCCTGAATTCTGAACTAATCTCTAGGAAGCCTTCGACTTATCTCTTGTCATACGTCGGCATATCAACATTTCGTATTGCCATTCCTGGCCCGCTATCTTGTGTGTGGAGGGATATAAATACATAAGTTAAGATTCGAATTGTCCCCATAATAATCGTACCTTTCGTGTTAAACTTTTTGACTCTTGAGTAATTTATTAACTTATTTTTTGTCCACAGTGATTGGAGCCCTTTTTTGCTGAGAATTATGAATTTATAATTTCGAAACAAAGCGAATTCCTCTCTCTCTCTCTCTCTCTCTCTCTCTCTCTCTCTCTCTCTCTCTTTCTCTCTCGACGTAATCCCACGTCATGTTGGTCGCCGTCGGGAGTACGCGAAGGCGCTGGTGACTGGCGTGCACTGATTCAATCCGACTGCACGACAGAACGCAGGTCGATTCCACTTTGCCCCTACTCTGGCACGTGGCCTCACCTATGCGAGGGAGCAAGACGAGGAACATGGACACCCGCTCCCTGACGTTCGGCTTGCAACGATTCTGTCTGACAATTATGACACTGACGACAATCAACCTAATACCGCGCCTCCGCCGCTATAGCAACCACTCGATGGCTAGCCAATGGTGCTACATTAGAACTCCCCCAAAGAGTCAATATGGAAAGTGGACAGCAGAAACTCAGTGTCTATGCAGACAGTTCCCAGGGAGCGGTCATCTACAAAACCTCACAATCCGATCTCTTTTTATTTATCCAAACCAGACGATCTGAAGAAACTCTCCAGGAGTGTGCCGCTTCCACTGATAGTTCCAAAAGGCTCATGAGGTAGAAGAGCGTACTATCGTAGAGTCCGATGTAACTCACTGGTCAGAAGTTACCGAGCGAATGGGATGTATTCTGAGCGGAGGTTCAGTGACATCTGGTGTTTTTCGTCGGAATCAGTGCTGTAGATTTCGGTTCACTTACTGAGGTCCGAAGATGCGTAAATGGGACTCCTGATTACAGAAGCATGCACCTAATGATATCAGCGTTACCTTGTGGGTGCGATAACTGACGTAAACTTGGGGGGGGGGTCGTGCTCTCTAAACGAAATACTCTAGGGGTCTACTGAAGACTACCAACCAAGTCCATTGGGTGGCCTCGATGTTACGTATACGATTAAGTTCAATAAAACAACCCTGCCGATCATCGCATAGTAATGAGCAGTCAGTAATTCAACGAATTAGTCGCAACCATACGTGAGTCGGAAAGGTTAAGTTCCGGTTCGTATAAGCCAGAGGCTCTTGCTGTTGTGTGACTCCGAATATCTCGATGGCTGTCGGCGGAACGTAGACCTCTAGCTATTGACTCAAGACTAGTCGAAATGCCGCTGAAAGCGTGAGTGTTTTTGACCGGATGTCGGGAAATGTCTGCCTGACGACGGTCATTGGGTCGAAAACGGTCACTTCAGCCCCATTAACACTGTGCGCAAAACCTTTTGGTCGTAGATTTTAACAACGGTCTTTTTATTAATTATCCGCGAGAATGTTATCTTTTCTAATGTCCCCGTAGCTTTGAAGTTGTTCTTTCAAAGAGGCAAATACATATGAACATACATTTGTAATTCCAGCTGCATTGTTCATGACCTTTTGACAAAATTACACACATCGTTTCCGATTAGAATTAAATAGTGTTTGACAACATCGATTTCATGTTGTTGAATATTCAGTATTACTTGGATAGAGAAATTATAAGGACAAGTTAGTGTATGCGAACGATTTTTCCCAGAAAAACATCATGTCAGACAGCCTGAGGTTGTACGATTAAGTATAAGCGTGTGTTAAAAGTCCCATTCGGCTGGCACGTTTTGTAGCTTCCGGCCATGGAAGCTGCGAGGCCTGCACGAAGATTTCTGATGAGCATCGGCCTTCTATTCTGGCCGTTGTCAACGAAGGGATTAAAGGCCGGTAAGGTCTCCATCTTAATTATATTTCAGATTAGCACTGTCGAAGGAAACTCAAAAGATGCTCATGTTAAATCAAGGTAAAATGAGCAACTTGAGGTTTTTCTCACGAGGTAATGGTCGCATGAAACTAGGACAAGGCCGCCAATGACTTGACTGAATAGAGGGAAAATAAAATCTAAGACTGAGTTTATTTAATAAAACACAATATTTTTTAGCTAAAACTGAAGACAGAAAACACTTGGCTGGAATCTTTAAAACTAATCAGGGAAAATAATCAAATGCTTTGGCGCCAAGTGTGCGTACGTGCGGTACAAACACCAGCCGTAGACCTCTGGCTATTGACTCAAGACTAGTCGAAGTGTCGCCAAAGTCGTGAGTGTTTTCGACCACCCGACGACGGTCATTGGGTCGAAAACGATCACTTCAGCCCCATTTAGCACCGTGCGCAAAATCTTTTGGTCGTAGATTTTAACAACGCTCTTTTTATTAGTTACTCGCGAGAATGTTTCCTTTTGTAATGTCATCGTAGCTTTGAATCTGTTCTTTCGAAGAGGTAAATGCATATGAACATACATTAATAATTCCAGCTGCATTGTTCATGACCTTTTGACAAAATTACACACATCGTTTCCGATTAGAATTAAATAGTGTTCGACAACATTGATTTCATGTTGTTGAATATTCAGTATTACTTGGATAGGGGAATTATAAGAACAAGTTAGTGTAGGCGAACGATTGTTCTCAGAAAAACATGGCAGACCTCCTGAGGTTATACGAGTAAGTATGGGCGTGTGTTAAAAGTCCCATTCGGCTGGCACGTTTTGTAACTTCCGGCCATGGACGCTGCGAGGTCTGCACGAAGATTTCTGATGAGCATTGGCCTTCTGTTCTGGCCGTTGCCAACGAAGTGGTTAAAGGCCGGCAAGGTATCCATTTAAATTATATTTCAGATCATAATTGTCAAAGGAAACATAAAAGATAGTCATCTTAAATCAAGGACCACTTGACTAGCAGGCAAAATGCGCAGTTTGAGATTTTTCTCTCGAGATCATGATCGCATAGAAGAAGGACGAGGTCGCCAAAGACTTGACTGAATCGAAAGAAAATAAAATATAAAATTGAGTTTATTTATTAAGGCCTAATATTTTTTTTAGCTAAACCTCAAGACAGAAAAAACTTTGCTCATTTGAATTAATTGCGGCTCATTCGACGAGATCCGGCCACGCATTCAAATTCGACGAGGCCGAAAGTATCGCTAGAGGTGACAACCGCGTGAGCCGGGAGTTGCTTTAGTCATGGGTTACTGGCCCCCAGTCTATTAACAAGTGTAATGAACTTCCCCTTCCATACCCTGTGCTGAGACGTCGCCTAGGCGGAGTAATTAGCCACGTGGGGATTGCATAGGTGAACACTTTTCCCAACATCGGGGTCGGTGCGTCAGATGGTCGAGCAATCATCACACCAACATCCAACGCACGTGTTGAGATAGCAGCAATTAACGACGGAAATATCGGCCATTAAACAGCCATCACACCTCGTGCAACGATCCCGGATGAAGGGGGGAGCCGTGAGCATTCATGGGTATGCGGTGGCATGGTGACTGCATCCTATAAATACTGCAGTCGCTTGTGCATGAACCACCTGTATATGCTTTAGTCTCTGATTATGGGTTCGTGCAGGAATCCGAAAAGTCAGGCTAATAAAGCTCTTGTCCCAGCGATTGTGTCTCCTTCTTCAAGACTGCTTCCTGGGACTCGTCTCTTCGCTTCTATTGGCAAAACTGAGTTTATTTAATAAGGCCTAACAGTTTTAGCTAAATCTGAAGGTATAAAAAACTTGGCTGGAATCTTTAAAACTCCTCGGGGAAAACAATCAGATGCTTTGGCGCCAAGTGTGCATATGTGCGGAACAAAAACCAGCTACATTTCTAGAGATCGTGCAAAACCTGGTGGAAATTTTGAACATTTAAGGAATAGTCTTTGATCTTTTCCAGGTTTCACAGATCTTTCTCTGGTGCCACCAAGTACCTTCGTTATAATTATATTGACGCAGTTGGCGTAACGTGATAGAGTCAGGGGGCATTTGACGGTTGAACGGGGATCCGGGTTAGGTTCCTCTCGCCCTCTCCAATCTCTAATACACCAGTGGTGTATCCGGACCAAACGGACTGAGACTAAAATTGAACCACATTACCTGCAGGGGAAATGCGCAAGTTGGGATTTTTTCTATCGAGGTCATGGTCGCATAAAAGAAGGACAAGGCCACCAAAGACTGGACTGAGTTGCACGAAAATAAAATCTAAAACTAAAACTACAGGCAGAAGAAACTTGGTTGGAATCTTTAAAACTCCTCAGGGAAATAATCAGATGCGTTGGCGCCAAGTATGCATACGTGCGGCACAAGCACCAGCTACATTTCTAGAAATCGCGTAAAACCTGGTGGAAATTTTGGACATTTCAGGCTTGGCAGACCTTCCTCTGGTGCCACCAAGTACCCTCGTTATAATTATATTTACGCAGAGAACACCACGTCCGACGGAGTTCCTGCGTTCCTCCAAGGCGAAGGCTACGAGTGATGCCGGAACAGTCTGGAACACGACATGAACTCGTTCCATCTTGTGGATCGATGCTTTGGCCATTGCTGCATAGTCAGGTGGTTGAGGTCGGGACTTGTTTGTGGAGTGGGGTGGCGGCTTGTGCGGCACTTATTGCGCTCCCCCTTCCCTCACCGCCCGCGCTCCAACGGCAGGACGAAGTTAAGACCACTGGAGGCGGACGTGAATGCAGCGGTTGGTGGGGTCATATATCCCGTCTACGCTGACCGCACACAAGCTGGCTCCTGACTCCCCAAACAGCAGGCGTCATTCGTAAGCGGCTCGAATCCCAAGTAAGTGGGAGTCCCATTAAAGCCACTGAAGCACTGAGTAGGGCTGTGTTATGCCGTCGGCTGGCAACTTTCCACGTCAACACTGTTGGCGCAATGTGATGGAGTCAGGGGGCATTTGACTGTTGAACGCAAGATTCGGGTTAGGTTGAAACGGACCAAACGGACGGAGAATAAATTTGGGGCATACAGTAGATGTGCTAAATCATGAAATGTTAATCGAAATTCTGAAATGCATTTCCAACCAGAAAACATTACTTAAGTACATTTGTAATATTAACCACCATGATCATTCAGTTAGATTAAGATGCCGACTTTTGAACAAACTTCCTTTTGCCCGCCTGCGAGAACTGGCCCCTGTAAAAATGTCGGCTTAATTAATATGAACTTTGTCATTCATTTTCAATGCCCTTGTAAAGTCAAGTATATTTCGTCGATAACATGCATAAAAATATTTATTCGTCGACTTACTCGGTAGAAAATTAGTCTTCAAATTTCATACTTAAAGGAAGGGTGTAATTCGGTTTTAAAAAATTTATAATCATGGAATTCTTCAAGACCGTGAAATGCTTGTTCATAAAACATCACGTGTCTGCATTTGCTAATGTTGCTTGTAAAGTTGACAATATGGCTCAAATCAATTGTCATTTTTTTAAACTCCACATGATCTTCACTAAGTGGCAGATGGAACTTTATGGTTTTCGTACACAGAAAACGTAGCACTTGCAGTTTGGGAATCCTGAATGCAAGTGTGACGACAGGCCGGATCTCAAATTGTTCGAGGGTTTAAACAGTTTCTAAAACGGAATTATACCCTTTCTTCAGGCATAAAGTTTGAAGAAGACAGAATTTTATATTAAACAAGTAGACGAGTGAATTTCTTCATGCATGTTTTCTACGAACTATATTTGAGTTTATAATGACACCGAAAATCGATAACAAAATTCATACTACTTAATCAGTCATTTTATAATGAAGTTTTTTGCAGGAGGCTGGAAAGAAGTTCGTTCAGTAGCCGGCATCTTGAAAGGCCTGAAATATCTTGCGATTATTTTGCTCGAAAGTTAGTCATACAACTCTATCTAAGCAATCCTTTCGGATGGAAAATTCATTTCAGAATTACGGTTAACATTTCATGAGTTAGCTCATTTACTGTAGTGACTGGCATAGCGCGATGTCCCTCTTCAATGTACCCTATACACAGTCAGTGACCGATCTCATGAAATGGCAACCGAAATTCTGAAATGCATTTCCAAGTTAGAGGGATTACTTAAGTGAGGTTGTAAAAGTGGATATTGCGCAGCATAACCCCATGATACTTCAGACTTCGGGTTTTTGAATTTTTTCTCTTCGGCCGTTTGCAAAAAATACACTCGGTAAAAAGTAGCTACCTAGACAGTGTAATTCCTTACTTTTGACTGAAGATGTTCTTATAGATTCAAATATATTTTGTGGGCAAAATGAAGGAAAATATGTTTTCTTATATTCATTTTACAGCAGGCAATTTCGTCCTTAAATTTTATGCTCAAAGGAAGGGTATATTTGGGTTTTAAAAAGCTTCTAATTTTTCAAAGACCGCTCCATGTGCATCCGTTCTGTAATGCACCACATGAAGTATACAGCACAGTCCCCATCCATTACAGGATTTTATAAACTACACGATATCCTCTCAAAGGCATAGAGGAATGTGTGATTTTCTCTACGCAGAATGTATACACACCCTAAATGCAGATGCAACGGCAGGCCGGACTTAAAAGAATTGGAGAGCTGAAAAATTGATTTAAAACCTAAATGTTTTTTTTCCATTGAGCATAAAATTGAAGAAGAAGCGATTTGCTATCAAATGAGTACATGAAAGAACATTTTCGTACATATCTTCTATAAAATATATTTGAAGTTATAATGGCATCAAGTATATTTAATGGAAAAATGCAGGAAAATATTCTTTTTGCGTTCATTTAATAGAAAATCATTTTTTATTCCTCAAAATCTGTGCTCAAAGGAAGCGTACATTTAAGTTTTAAAAAACTAATAATGAACCTGTTTAACGCCGTCCCATATACATCCAATTAGCATCAAATCTATCTGTTGGTTAATGCACCCTATGAAGTATACAGCATAGTCCACGCAGTCTGTAAGATTTTATAAGTCTCATATGATATCTTTTGAGCGGCGTAGAGGAATCTATAACTTAACTTAGACGAAAAGTAGGCAGCATGTGGACTTAAAACCCTAAATGCAAATGCAATGATAAGTCGGGCTCAAAAGCATTCGGGAATTGGAAAACTGTTTTAAAACCCGAATTTTTCCTTCCTGTAAGCGTAACTTTTGAAGACGGAGTGATTTGCTATCGAATGAGTACGAGAAAGAATATTTTTCATGCGTGTTTTCTGTAAAATATAGTTGAATTTGTAAGAGCATTGAAAATCAATGAAAAAAATACATACTGTATAAGTAACCGCTGTTTACCAAGTATAATTGTTTCAGTCGACCGAAAAAAAGTGCATCCGGAAGCCAGAATCCTGGCGTTTCTGAAATATCGGATGACTATGCTACACGATGTCCACTGTTACAGCACCGCTTAAGTAATCCTTACCAATAGAAAACGCATCCAGAAATTTCGGTTAACATTTTATGAACTTGTCTCGCATCTCATGGAAGTGGGAGGTGCCGCAAAGGAGCCTTTGCGATTTACCCCGGAGCTGTCCTGATGGCTGACAGCCATCGCCACCATGGCTTCTAGCTTGTCGTCATGTCAAATTTATTGCAATGCGTAATTCGCCGAGTTGCTGTGGGGAAGAGCCTCTCGGGGTCACCTTCGCCCTTCCTCCTTTCATCGATTGGTGGTCTAGCAAACCTTTCCGCCGACAGTTGATGAGATTTGGAGCAACTTTGCGCCTGCCTCCATCTGAGACGCGCTTCTCAGATGCATGGCAGTAGTTAAGGCCACGCACGGACTCAAAGCAACCCGACAGACGCACACCGCGAGCCAATATGGTCCCCGTTGTGGGTAAGAAGCACGACCGCGCAACCCCATTGGAGGAGCCGGTTCTGTGGACCACGCGACCTTGCACGCGCGAACAGGATTGTACGCCCTCGCCATCGCCCTCGCGCTCCACCAACCAATCAAAGCTGTTGTTTTTATACCTTCACGTGGCACGGCGCACGCGCATTTTCGAGACGCCGACGACGACGACGGCGGCGGAGTTGTTTTTTCCTCACACGCACCCCGTCGGCGTACTGTGGAGGAGGGTTGAAGCAGGTGATGAGAGCAGAGTAGTCGGCAGAAATGAAGCCTACTGCCAGGGAATCTCGTTTGGGGCCTTACTCCAACTCCGTGGAGACGGAAGCCACGCTCAGTCTCATGCGGAGGGGACTGGTGCAGTCTCTGGAAAGCCTGGACGTGGAGCTTTTCCAGCGAAAGTTGGAGGCCCTGCTAGAGGGCGACTTTGCTGACATGGTTCTACAGAGTGGCCTGGGCCTGGAAGGCAAGACAGCCCTGCATCTGGCAGTCGAGTGTCGATTCCAAGAAGCGGTGAGTCCTCAGTGTCCGTAAACAAAGCGCTTAAACGTAAAGGACCTTGCATTCTTGCAGCCTATTGTGTCTCAAGCACGCACCTCCCGCACCTTGCCATTTTCACATCCCATATCGGTTACTACTACTACTACTACTGCTGCTGCTGCTGCTACTACTACTACTGCTACTACTACTACTACTACTACTACTACTACTACTACTACTACTACTACTACTACTACTACTACTACTACTACTACTACATTAATGCCACAACTGCCATTATTACTGTCGCCATTACCATCTCTAAGGCTGCTAATAACACTACTGTTGGTATATTTACAACTACTGTGGCTACCACCGCCCTCAACTGTGCATGAATACCCAGCCGACGCCGCATTCCCTCCCCATTTCGGACCTCTATCTGCATAAGGTCGACACGTAGGAAGCGGTAGCGGTTACGATCTACTTCCTCTCTTACTCGGAATTTTCTACTAAGATGCCATGGCGGATCACGTGTAGGATTTCCGCGTTTATGCACCGCTATTAGTTGCACCGTAAATTACGCCGGCAAGCGTACTCTCGGTAACCATTTGAATTCCGAGGCCAGCGGTACCCTATGACGCAACTCGTAGTAGACGGAAAAATGCGCGAAACCTTAAACAAAACCGATCGGACGCGAGGATATAGGCTTTGTGCTAAATCTCGTCTCCTAGCCGTAAACTCAACCTTCCTAGCCGTAGCCTTAACAATAATCCGAGCTCTATTCCCCCCTAACCTAGCCCTATTAACCTTAAACCTAAACGTAACCCTAACTCTAACCCCAAACCTAAGAATAAAAATGCCCCCTACACCAACCATAACTCTAACATGCAATGCGGGATCTAACCGCGTAACCTAGTAGACCCAGAAGTGGAAAAGATTTTTTGAAACTAGATTGAGACATAAGCCTAGCACAAACCACAATTTTAACGTCCTGGAAGTTGGCGTAAAACCACCTGTAATATGGGTCCAATTAAGAAACCCTCCTATACGTCCAGCAGTGAAAGAGATTTTTTGAACTAGATTGCGACTGTTATCAGCATGGAGTGTCATCATAAGCAGATTCATAAACCCTAACACGCTGGCTTCCAGGTCGTATCACTAACTACGCTCAGAAAGAATCGCTTCTCAGCCAGACTGCCCTTCATTCTGGCAATTTCCGACGATTATAAATATTTGGTCATATTTTTCTTAATGGCGAGATAGAGTTGATAATTTTTACACATTTTTTGCAACAGCAGGGTCTTTTTAGAAGTCATTGCATAAGCGGACGGTCGATGTCAGTTTTTAAAAGATTCCGCCAATTCCTTTGTTTTTTTTAAAAGGAAGATTGCGTTTTCCGTCATTTTTCAGGGCTTCAGACCGGACGACAGGAATTTTTGTTCTAAAAATCGCTAGCATTTCTTTTGTTCTCACGACGAAGCGCCCTGACTACATTAAATATGCATAAAAGGGTTATAGGTGAGGGTAGGGTCTGTAACCCCCCCCCCCGAAGGTGGGTGGTGTGTTTCCTAACGGTTTGCCTGGAAGTACGTTGCGAAACCGGTTATGCAGGAGACATATTTTGACCTCCAATAGCGCCATCGACAGCCAAGTTGCCTGTTTTGGGCTGAAGTTTAGGGTTTGGACAACGGTTAAGATTGGTGATAGCTGGGTTATTCCTGAGAACAAGTTTTCCAGGCTTGCGATGGAGGCTAGGGCTGGGGTTTTAGGGCTTGGCTTATGATTGCGGTTACGCCCGACTTTTCCTTAAATGCTTACAGGCTGAATACTTTGCCAATAGAAGCAAAGAGACGAGTCCCAGGAAGTAGTCTTGAAGAAGGAGACACGATCGCCGGGACAAGAGCTTTATTGGCCTGACGTTTCGGATTCCTACTCGAATCCATCATCAGAGACAAAAAGCAGAAACGGGTGGTTGTTGCACAAGGGGCTGTGATATTTATAGGATGCAGTAGCCATGCTACCGC
>CACRXP010000354.1:328427-347644 GCA_902702965.1 Spirometra erinaceieuropaei | reverse complement strand
AGAGAATGTGGTGGATGCAACGCAAGATTACTGTTACCATTGGGGAAACCTCGCGCCAGTCACCGCCCCCGTTCCCACCCTGCTGTGGTGCACGCGATGAAAATAGCCGATAGCTGATAAGGTCGCCACAGCGGACTAGTCTGAATCCGCACTAGTTCACATCTACTGTCGTTGACATATGCGGCCTTGAAGCACCAACTCTCATCACTATCGGACAGTCGATGGATTTTTGGGAGAGTGAGTGATGTCGATACTGCGAACAATCAAAAACGAGAAGTATTACTAGAAATCGATCACTGGGACGGTAGATTTATTGGCGTTCGCTTTCGAACTCGAATTTGGAGTTCATCATCAGAGACTGCTGGAGTGCTGCAACGTGTGAACATTTATATTTTTCCGTGAGCGGGGGGACTTCTTCCGTGGCTAGGTCTGGTTTGTGCCGCCTGGTCCACAATAGCACCCTGGCGTGGTGACGCCGATTGTACTTCGCGGCGACGTGATCTGCGCCACCTGGCTGGGTGGGCGGAATGCGTGATAACACACAGGAAAATCACTGTGTCTATTGATAGACTTGGCGTCCGACACCCACGCCTCCAACAGTTCTCGCCCCGTCTTGTTGCCGGCTTGCGCCAATATCCGCTTGTTAGTGAAGTCGAACTCATGGCCTTCCTCCAGCGTGTGAGTGGCGACTTGAGATAGTGGGTCGCCTCTCCGAACGGCCCGCTGGTGCCCTAATATTAGTGAGCTGAGACGTCGTCCTGTTTGGCTTGTTTAGTGGCAAGGACAGTTATGGCACGGGATTTAATGGAGTTTGAGTTCGAAAGCTAAGGCCAATAAATCGTCGCGAAGTACAATCGGCGTCATCACGCCGGGGGACCACCGTGGAACAGGCGGCACAAACCAGACCTAGCCACTGACATAGCCCCTCCGCATGGAACTGCGATATAAATGTTCACACGTTGCTGCACTCTAGCAGCCTCTGATGATGAACTCAAGTTCGAGTTCGAAAGCCCAGAACAATAAATCTACCGTCCCGGTGATCCTGCCTTCGTCTTCTTTTAAACAAGAACCTGGGATGCGCATATTCTTTTCCATTCGTGATTACTAGAAATGCACAGAAGACTGTCAAACGCTGGCGGACAGACTGGAGGCCAGGCTTAATGTGGCCTTCGTGGCATTATTACGCACGTGGGAACCGGGCCGCCTTCTGTGAAAGTCTGGCACATTTCACGATAACCAGTTCGCGTGAGACACGCGTAGATTGGCTGTTTGACCCTGACGGCTTGACACTGCCTTGTCACTGAAGCCCACTGGACGACTGAGTTGGGAGTGTGATAGACGCTACGCAGGTCCGCTCCATTGTATATTAATTCGCAAATTGCCGGCGCCTCGCCCACTCCGAGGGGCGTTGTCGCTTGCAACGGTTAAAATGTCGGTCATATCCACGGACAGAAAATTGGTCTCCTCTAAAAACTACAGACTTTTCGAAATCAACGGTACAGACATACATGCAAAATACGAGGGCAGGACGAACACTGAATATAAGGTTGAAAAGCCCGACTGGGTACGTGGATATCCGTTCTAGGGTTCTTGCATTTGGTCGTTTGGCGAACTCAGTGTACTGGTGCCATGGTTCAACTGGGGGGGGGGGGGTCGGCTTCAATGGTCCAGGTTCCAATCTCAAGTCTTCCTAATCGCAGGAATGGACATTTTGATACGACTGACTGGTAATTGAAAAAAATGGTAGAGGGGCGTTCGCCGATCGTTCTTACGGAAATCTCTCGTTCCGTTGTGCCTTATGGGCTCTTTCTCGAGACCAACCAGCAGTGCCTTTATCGGTAATGCCATTCTGCCTATATCATGCGCCGCTGTGGGGCTGCTGGTTGGGCTCGAGGGAGAGCCCATAAGACACAACGGAACGAGAGAATTCTGTAGGAACGATCGGTGAGTGCCCCTCTACCATCGTATATTCCCTATCGAAACCGACAGGGCAAGGGGCTAGTGGCCCAATGGTTAGAGGCGTGGACTTCTAACTAACAGGTCGCGAGTTCGAGCCTCGTGTGTTCCACACTTCGGTGTTGGGTACGACTGGCTGACGACGGCTAATAAGCCAGAAGTGGCCATTCCAGTCTCCCATGTTTTTGTCCGTAAGGCCATTCTGAAAATAAAATAGCTACAACCGTCGCAGTCTTCAGTGTCTTTTCAGTAATACTTCTTGTTGTCGATTATTTGAAATATACACGTTGAGTGCTTCAGATGTCTCTTCGTAACAATAGGGAAAGGATTACGAGGTAGTTTTTTGGATAACGCACGTGTCAGTTTGAAAATGTGTAAAAGTCGGATCAAATTTTAAATGTTATACCAAGGACTGAGGGTTTTGAGCACAATGGACGATCGCATTTACGAGTACTATATTTCAGTCAACTTTGCTCAGGGCTTTCCGATGTCAGTCAGATCCTGAAGTAGTTTCGTTTTCTATCAACCCAATCTGCAAATAAATTATGACCTCGCCTTGAGTGCACTCTAAAGTAATCAACATTTGGTCGCAAGAGCCGTACGCAAAAAGCTCGTCCTGTAAATTGTGTAGTATGGGACCAACTTATTTATTTTTTTAAAGTTTAATTTTATTTTAATGGCGCAGATTCTTTAAGCGTTTTTCTGAGTCGAAACAGGAAAATCCGCGAGAAGGAGACGAAAGGAGACTGGGACGACAATTTCTGGCTTAATTGCTCCCTGCGGCCAGCCCTACCTGAGGTCCATCTGACTGTTCTGTCTGGCCGTGTCCAGGGTCTTTTTTTGCGGGAAGACGGCTCTGTGCCAATCGGATTTTAATTTCATACAATTGTCAGCAGTTTGTTTTAAACGGAAGCGCCGCTGCGCATTTATCTACGTCGGCTAAAATGAACTGTCAAACGGAAGCATTCGATTGGCTGCGATCTCTGATAAATAGGAGGCATGAACGAACATTTAGTATGCTACCAATCTGGCATTGCATTGACAAATCAGGTCACCGGCTACTTTCATCCATACTGTGACAGAGCTAGGCCTGTGCGCCACAGATAAATCTAGTCTTATAGGAAGTCCTGCTTTTCGCGCAATGCTCGCGTTACTTTGACTCATTTTACCTCTATTACCACATGTTCACTTCCCATGGCAGCAGCGCCTAAAATGCGCTTTTTCACGGACTAGAACCTTGTCAACAAACAAAACCCGCTAACGTGCCCGCGCTTCCAGTTGAAAAACGCGAGCAGGCCGTCGCTTGCGGCGATTCGCGCGTCCGACATCGAGGTCACCGGGTTTTCAAGGTCACGAAAACAGTTACCACCGGCCGCTCAAGGTCGTGCGCTGCATCCAGCCGGCGGGGCTGCGGCTAATGTTTTATTCCGGCAGGATGTTCTGCACTAGCGTGGCAATTTGGTGTCAACTCCTCTCCTCCTCGAAATAAGTAATGTTAGATCTGAAGAAGGCAGTGTGATCTTAAAGGTCCCATTCACGATGACATACCGGGCACGCGTTTTGATTTTTGAAGTCAGTGCGCTGTCCATTAGTGAGGACTCCTTCTCCCCAATGGCATTCAGCGTTTGCTATAAAGTTTTTGGGCTAACTCATGAAATCTCAACAGGAATTCCGAAATACTTTTTCGTTTCGAAAAGATTAATGAAGTAGGGTTGTAAAACAAATTCTCCCGCGGCGTAACTCTATAATAATTCAGTTACTCAGGACGCCGGCTTTCTGACAAACTTCTTTTTGGCTGCATCCAAAAACCATACTCCGTAAAAATGGCTAAATAAGTAGTATGCATTTTGTCATTGACTTTCGACGCCCTTAAATATTCAATTATATTTAATGGAAAACATGCATAAAAATATTCATTCTTTTGCTCATTCAGTAGAGAATTACGTCTTATTCCAATTTTATGCTCGAAGGAAGGGTATGATTCTGCTTTGAAGAAATTTTCCGATTCCCGAATAATTTTGAACCCGATCTGCCGTCACACTTGTATTCGGAGTCCCCAAACTACAGGCCGCATAATTTCCGCGTACGGGAAAACAGATTTCTTTAGCGTATTAAGAGGAGACCATATGGGGTTCATGATTCATGTGGATTCGAGCCACATTGTTAACTTTACAAGCCACATTGGTAGATGCAGAGACATGGCGTTTTATGAAAGGCCATTTCACGGCATTCAAAAATCTCACAATTAGAATGTTTTTAAAAACAGAATTAAACCCTTTCTTCGAGGGTAAAATTGAAAGAAGACGTAATTTTCTACTGAATGAGCAAAAGAATGGATATTTTTATGCATGTTTTTCATGAAATGTAATTGAATCTTCAAGGGCATTGGAAATCAATGAAATAAGTGCATGCTACTTAAGCAGTCATTTTTTGCGGAGTATGGTTTTTGGATGCAGCCGGAATGAAGTTTGTTCGAAAGCCGGCGTCCTGTGGTAACTGAAATATTATAGAATTGTGTTGCAAGTTGATTGGTTTTACAACCCTAATTAATTAATCTATTGGAGACGGAAACGCATTTTGGAATTTCTGTTGAGATTGCATGAGTTAGCCCAACTACTTTAACCTCTATGGATGCTTATTGGAAATTTACTGGGCCGATTCTCATGAATAATCGAAGTTAGGCATAAAACCACTCAAGTGAAATTAGTGCCTTGTAAAGACAGGACTACTTGACGTCTGAGTACTTTCCGACTGCCTCCCATGGGAAGATACGCAGAAAACTGGGCATATATCAGAGGATTTGTTTGAAAATGCGCACATGGTCATTCTCCAAAGACCACCGACTAATTGGAGACGGTAATAAATCCTGTTGACTAAAATGGCAATCTACGTCATCACGGATACATACATGCCACCGAAATACGAGCGCGCGAGACCACCACTGGCTGTCCGCTCGTTTGCGAACCACCTGACCCCTCAAAGTATGGTTAAATGCCTTAAGTCTGACTGGCCCTGGAGATTGGAATACGATGGTCAGGGGTTTTTAAGGGTTACAAGATACCATACTAGCAGCACAGGTGCTAGCTAAAAGCCCAGACACATGTTTCACCAATATTCTCCCGCTGCATGATACAGCTGCGAGGGGTTCCGTCAGCATTGCCTGCCTGCTTTCTGGTAGGTACTCCACCTATAGACCTTAGTATAGACTACCCTAATCCAAGTAAGTAGTCAATTTCTGAGGAAATTAAAAAGCAACTATTTCACAATTGGATTATCTACCAGAGAGCAGACGGGGAATGCTGGGGACCCATTGATTAGCGGAGCCCCTCGCAGCTGTGCCATGCAGCGGCAGAGTATCGGCGAGACCCTCGTGTGTGGGCTTTTAGCTAGTACCTGTGCTGTTAATATGGCATCGTGTAACCTTAAAATATACTACTAGCTGCCTGTTGGCAGTTAATGAATATTACGGGGTTATGGCACAGTGGCTGATGGACTTTGACCCAAATATTCATACAGCACATTTCGGTCTGTGCCTATAGACTCTAGTATAAACTGATTTACTCCAAGTTCGTGCTTAATTTCTGAGGAAATTAAAATGGAATAATGTTTAGAGGTCACCCCAACGCATCTGTTAACGCTAAATGTTTCATATTGACCCAACTGTGAAAAACTCGGCGCTTCGGTGGGATTCGAACCCACGCAGTAAGGGGAAGGCTTTAGCGCAGCCAACGCTCTAACCACCTGAGCTACGAGGCCCCGTCGGACGACGCGAGGTTAATCACTCTTGGGTCAAGTTACCCGCCCAACCTACTGCAACGTCTGGAATCCACCAAATCTGATGCAGTAAGTTGACTGCCCAAGCAGGATTTCCTAAGTAATTCACCTAGAATCCACCAGATGACTACCAGGCTCGCGTAATTCATTGATATTTTGGCAGATTTTGAATAATTCAAAATCTGCCAAAATATCAATGAACGCTAAATGTACTGAAACCACTTACTCCGACTTATGACAAATAGCTAGCTGCATGCTTTCCGATTATTTTGTTCATCGATATCTCATTTTGTATCGCGTACTCTAGACGGAGAACTAAACGCTATTCTCTGTCCCCGTGTCGGATGTAAATCTTCCAAACCAACTAGCCAATCGATTTCCCCTGTGAATTGGTACTATGGTTGTGCATTATTCCCGCGTCAGTACCAGCGAACCCATCCAGGCTACCGTTCACAAAAACATGCACCTTCCTTAGGTCCCTAGATATGCGAAGATGAGCAGATACGTGCCCCTAAGGCACGCTGCGACGAGCAAGTCCCGACCGATGGGCGCCCTCTACCCCAATCTGTTTGATAGTTTGCGTGCATTAGAAGATTCGCAGTTGAACACGCTTCACTTAAGCAGACCATTTATTCCAAACCACATTTAAGGAGTTTGGAATGGTTTGATATCCTTTCCGAATACTGAACAACTACAGAAGAAGCCATAGCTTAAACAGCATTTTTTGACATCCTTACATTTATGGCGGTCAGTGATGTGAGATCAACTTAAACCACGCACAATAAGTTCGTTTCGTCTAATGTCAAAAGTCAGGGACTAGTTTATTCTATACACGGGACAGGTTGCTGTTTGCTTGCGACAGAAATAAGCCTCCGTTCACGGAGAGTGTCAGTCGCGGTGTGTTGTTTACGCGGGCTTGAGTGTCTGGATCAGCAGGACGGGGTGACTGGCTGGATGTTGGTCGTGTGATTGGACAGCTTAGGGGAAGAATAGGGGGCGCATGCTCACAAGGCCTCACGAGAATCAAGCCAGAGCGTTAGACGCGCGTGAGGTTATGAAAGTTTGTAGTTGGACCGGAGGTGTTCCAGTTCTAGCCGGCGGGAGTGGCCGTGCGTCATCAGCTGTCGCGGCCACTGTTCGACAAAATGGAGCCGGAGAAAAGGGGGAACTGGAGCGGCTGCTACGCATTTGTCCACAGTTGGCCAATTAGAGTCGCCGTTCCTTTTTCTGCTCTCCATTCACGTGGCATTTGTCTTGATTGTACATCCGTCGGCGCATTTTGTTCGGCATATACTGATTTTTGTTCACTACGCCAGTGCCGTTCTGAGAGGAATACGGTCTAGCGTAAATTTTGCGTCGATCTCACCCACAATTGTCAGTGTTACCGACAGCTGCGATTTGCGGCCGAAATTTCGCATTTGGAATCCCCTAATGCTATTTACTTCGTGTATCCATATTTATCCACGGTGAATGGAAGATGTTTTGCTGGCCATTTTGAAATAAAACGTATTTCTGCCTCCGAATCTCAATAGTAGACCACCATTCTGCGTAATTGACAAAATATTCCGGTCACCTCGTAGGAACTTTCTCGGAAAATTCAAAGAACTAGGTGCCACGTTTTTCTATCCCACTGTTGACGTGTCTTTTCCAGAGACCTCGGAAAAACTTAGGTTTCATTCGCCGAACCCTCGGTGAGCAATCGCGTCACATACCGAAAGCATCTTTTGGAATTGTGTTCAAGTTTTATTTCGGGTTAGGGTTAGCGTTAAGGTTAGGTTTAAGGGTCAAGGTCAGTTTTGAGGTCACGGTAAGGGGCAAGGCCAAAACCAGGGCTGCTGTTAGGCTTCAGTGAGAAGGTTGGGGTTGTTGTCGAGGTTAGAGTTGGAGTTAAGGTTGAGGTTGAGGGAAAGGACAAAGAATATGGCCGGCGTCAGAAAAAGGTAACCGGTGAAGCGTGTGCTATTGGAATGGTGATAATACTCGTTATACGAGTGGGACCTCATAGAAGCGTACTGGATCTGCCTTAAAAAGCAAATACAGGAAGGAGACCCCGTGTCTGGCAGAGCGGTATGGGTCCAGGCGGACGAAGTACAGTAACGCCTTTGATTTGGGGCAGAAAAACCCGAGCCATTTTGCGGACGCCTCTGAAGCTTCCTCAACTGCGGAAAAATCCGTTGCCTTTTACCGAGGAGTTGCATGTGGGGGAATGCAGGACCTTTTTTCAGCACCACATTCTCCAGACGGTTCAGTTCGAAGAATGTCATGCAGCCGGTGTTAGAGCCATCGAAAGGCATGACTTGATACCGGTCAAAAAATCTACCAAAAACACACACATAATTAAATATAGTAGCCAGTTTTCGAAAGAGGCCCTACCTCCGTCATATTCATTATCTTTGTTGAGTTTTAAGATTTTAATGTCATGTTTCAGGGTTACGGGCGTCTTGCTTCCCATTTTATCATTTCGGCCGCATACGATACCGTTGCCTAAGTTCCACTCATCATTCCTCCCAAAAGTAAGTTCGTCACATGACGTAAGTACTGTTTGAAATTGTGCTTAAGTGTTAGTTCGAGATTCAAAAGGGTTTTGATGACAACTGCGGCTAACAACGAAGCTTCACGTTGTAAATTAAAAAAGTCGAGTCACATGCTTCTACAGCGCCACCGTGGTCGTTGTCAAAGTTGTCACTCTAATTCCTGCCCGAATGACTGAAAGTGTTCCAGAATACGAGAATTTACTGAAAACTACTAACGAACGAGTGAGCAAGTACAATTTATTCATTTCGACGCATGAAAGTACATGCTTTAAGGTTCTTCCAGGACTCCTGTCTAGGTCGACCATATCATTCCCTGCCATTTGAATGCCTGAAGACTTCTATAGCATCTGATTGGTGAAGCCGATGGAGATCGCATTCTATAGGAGGATGGGGGACTTACGGAGTTTCGACGATAGGAGCGAAGATACGAGTCCCAGGAAGCAGTCTTGAAGAAGGAGACATGATCGCTGGGACAAGAGCTTTATTAGCCTAACGTTTCGGATTCCTGCTCGAACCCATCACCAGCTCCCCCAGTGTCGGTATCTACCGTAATCTCTACAACAGGGTGAAAGCAGGCACGGTGACTTGCACCTAATTTCCTTTATAATGATGGTAGACTTGCACAGCATCTACCACACCCTCCCCTCCTCCCCCATCTGGACGCAGTGTCTAGACATGGTCAAGGAGACCGGAGGCGGGGCGGGCGCAGGCGGATGGCGCGGCCGGACCCGCCCCAGGCGTACCATCACACCTCCCGGTCCACAACAAACAATTAACCAGGATTTTAACCAGCAAAAATAAAAGCCACGGCTGGCGCGGTCTTGTGTATCTTCATTTTGATGTTCAGTTGAAGGTCGTGGCGACTCCACACGGGGGTTTGCAGTCGACTGGAGGTCTGGCTGACTTTGGAGAGCCGACGGGGCAACCTCGTCGTCGATGTTTGTGCTGCGCGATAATACGCCTCCTAGATAGACGAAGTTGTTCACGGTCTGAAGTTGGTTGCCGTTTACAATGATTCGATGAGTTATATTCAGCCTTCAGTGGCGGTTGATGCAGGGCCACTATCCCAGGAGACAGATGTCTAACTTCTAGCTGACATGCGTCGAAACATAAGAGATGCCAGACTGACTCGTGCCGAGCGTTATTCCGGCTACGCTGAGTCTGTGTGAGTTATCAATTACTGTCATTAGAAGGACACGTTTAGAATCCGCCGATTGTGATTTCGGGTGGCAAAGGCATATTTCAATAGCCCCTCTTCTGACAGGATAACACACACTTACCCAGTTACCGAGGGCAGGTGACATTTCAGGGATAATTTCAGCAAAACCCGATGCCGAATTCAATATGGAAACGTTATTCTACAAATTGAGGACTCCGTACTGGACGATGGGGAATGTGTCCAGTCTGTCGTGGTCTTCTCTTTTGCATGGTATGAGGGATCCTCAAGATGTTATCTTGGCGAGACGAATTCTGCAGGTCCCACCCGAAGGATGTGTCGATAGTCGAAGGTCTCTAATTTTGTCCCTCCTTCAGCACGCAATGTCCGGCATCCCCGCATGGCTTTGACTTTTGTTGAGAGAGGAATATCACGCCGAGACCATAGACATCGTCGAAAGCTTGTAAAAGGTCTGTGAGGAGTAGAAAGTCGGGAGTTGATGTCGTCCATGGTCTGTTACTTCGACGACGCACTCTTGATGGGATCTTATCAACCTTGTATTTTGTTTACACTTTCAGCCCTTTATGAGACATGTACTATCTTGGTCAGAGACGCTTTTTCTTAGACACTGATAGGCAAGCCAACTTGTCCGGCAACCTTACCCATTCTAGAAATCCCCTGCTAAGGGTTTTCTCAGCTTGGCCCTAGTAAGACAATAGTTTTAAGGTGGTCGAGCTTGGCTAGCTTCTTAATGCTCATTCCTCACAGCCAAAACCGTGTAGAACTTTTTCAGTGGCCGACCCAATGAAGTAATCATGCAGGACTGCAGACAATATGCATATATTTCCCACACCTGACCGAATCCCAAACGACTGTGAGAGCCCGTGCCGGGTAGAAGTGCATAAACGCAGTAGGTTATGATAAGACAAATTATTGGTTCTTTTCGGCACGCCATCCGGCTTTCCGGCTTGTCGCAGAACGAAATCAGACGTCATCTGCGCCTTCTCCCAGCTGAGCACTGTTCAAATGTGAACTTCTGGGGGGGGGGGACGCGAAATGACTCATTTGTCCTTCTCGCGCGCCCACCGACCGGTAGACGTTGTCCAATGCCAAGTAGGCACTGATTACGAACAGTACCGATCGGTACAGCCATTAGCGAAGGTGTTCGGAACGCCTGACGGATATTTGAGAGGTCGAGAGTTCCATCGCTTTTTACTATACCGACTGCATCGAAAACTAGTTACTTCACTTACCGGAAATTCGTTACTATTTTAGTACGCTCATATTGCACGCTTTTTGTCAACATACGGCGACCTAGTCTCCTTTGATAAGCTTACCTGCAAGCAAACTCTTGCGGTCGAAACAGGCTGACTTCCCAAGCGAAAACTCACACTATTTGTACTTTTGAGAACTCTAGCAGTAATCTCGAATAGTTCCTCTATGCAACAAGCTACTGTTGTTACAGCTTTTTAGTTATGCAATTAGAAAGTCTTCATCTTTTTACGGCTCTTCGAATAAGAGTTTATTGATACTTTAAAGCGACTGACAAAGTCATCGCTGTACTTTCTGCATCGTCCAATGCTTGAGCGAGGGGACGCTACGGACGTGAGGAAGGTTTCTTCTAATGCGGATGGATAAATGCCACAGTATTAGGCGGCTTTATATCGCCTTTCGAATTCACTACGAGAAATGCGCAGAAGTCACCGAGATAAACATATTTCCTGGTGAACTGACCAATCAAATCGGTTCTTTGCCACGGTACATATCCGCATCGACCTTGTCAGAAACAACCAATCATGAGGCAAGGTCAGGCCCGTCAGTCTGATTGCGTAGCGTTTGGCAAGGAGGAACTAATACCACAAACTCCATTATACATTCAGAGCCTGATTACCATCAAGAGGATCCGCCAATAATACAGTTCTCTCCATCGCATCACCCACATCTAAGAACCGTACGTACACTTCGTTGTTTACAGACAAAAACGTCTGCACATCCCTAACAGTGGATGCAACCCGCAAACGCGATTGAACATCACCGGTATTCCTCGTCTCTTAAGTCATTGGTAGGACGTGAAAATGTGATTTAACGGACAGTTCTGTCCTTCCCTTGGTGCTGTAGCTTATGGCATAAATAGCCGGCTACTTGAAATCAGACTATTTGTCGTGGTGACAGGGGGAGAATACACAATCAAAACGCCTGTTTTGTGTGGCGCGAATCGATCCTGATTGTAGAATGGAAATAAAGTTTCCTCTTTTGGTCTCGAGTTCGGGGTCTACACAGCGGGCTTATAAATTCCGTTCTGCCAACACCTGTGGCTGAGGAATGGTAGACTGGTTATGGGTAATAAGCCAGACATGACCGCTCCAATGTTCCTGGATTTTATCAGTGACATTTTTTGATTATTTTGTCTTCGTAGCTGTGCGGCCACCAATAGGGCCCAGACCCCGAGCTTCGAAATATGGAAGTCGCTCGTACTCCGTCCTAAAAACTGGGATATATCTCAGCGGACAGAGCACAATATCAGTGGTTCAAATGGTAGGAATGCTTGGATACATTTTCAACGGTCAGTTCGAACTCGGTTGCACCTACATCTTTGACTGATGGTGGCCATTGCGCCAGAAACGGTCAGCGTCCCTTTTAGGGTCACTTTCAATGCCAAAATAATCTATTCAGAATTAGATGACTAAGGCATTTCTATTAAATATCACTAATTTTCTCAGAAAGAAACAATCATTACCGGAATTCGTCGAGGCAGTGCGTACCTATCTAATTCAAATTAATGCTTATCTCGAGATTGATACTTAAGGGCCACGATGTATGTCCTAGAAAGTCTTTTTACAAAATTACCAGCTATTAGACAAGTCTTATATTTAATTAAGCAAAATACAATATCCTTCCGTAAAAAATGTTCGAAGGATGCTTTCTACGGAAGCCACTAAGATGGTTAAATTTTTTGCAAATGTACAAGCTCCTAGTTCTCTGGTTATTGCGTAACATTTTGCCTATTTTGAGGGAGCACTGCGCTCATCCTGCCTAGTATTTTATTCTCGATGAATAAAAACTCAGCCTTGGCCACGCATTTCATTTGGTTCTGCGCTCACAAAAACGAATCCCTTTTGCGCAGTTAAACCTTCCTTCACATGATAACGCTAAGATTTTCCTAGTGAGCTATTATAAAGGCTATTTTAACATGCCTTTTCAAACAACGGATCGAAGTTATGCAAGACCTGAATGACAACAGAGACATGGTAATTAATTAGAGACACATTGGCATCAAAACCTAGTCGTCACCTCGTGGCTACTTAATTTGGTCGGACACGAGTATGAAACCCCCCCGCCCCCCCCAGTACTACAGGGGACCCTTATGTCCTAACAATTTCCATAAACTTCACCATTCTAGCTCTAACCCTAGCTCAAACCCTACTAACCCTGCCACTTACCCTTAACCTGACCCTAACCAGCCCATAGAATTTATTGCCACCTTCAATACGGGAAAGTCCGTATTTCTGATCTATACGTGCGCGCTGGAAGGATCGGAGACGGATCGTCTAGGGTTAATAGGTCAGTATTTAGGTTAACAGGCAATGCCTTTAAAAACCCTATTGATAAGGTGCAATACGATACAATATCTTGCATGAACAAAACATGCCGCCAGAATTTTGTCAGTAGCATATACATTTTACACAATATTGTCTTCAGGGATGCAGGACTGAAAATTGAGAACACTCAGTTGTATGTGATAACGTTTGCTGTTGTGGCCAAAGCGAAGAAATCATTGAGGCGCAGGAGACAGTCCCGGTTCGTCACAGTCCGGTACGCCTGTGTGAGATCTCCATGGATCTGCCTGCACTCAAGACGAAACAGGTCAAGATCGTAAAGTCTGCAGTTGTAGAGTGAAGTCTTGAGGCCTTTCACAAATTTGGTCGCTCTCCTCTGAACTATTCCCAGTAACTTTTAGTCTTTTTTCAGCCACGGGTGTCACGTTTGGATTCCATATTCAGATGAAAACGAATGATACACAAGGAATGTTATAAAGGAGGTTGTCTATATAGTGGCGTAAGCCAAGTAAGCAGCCCTCTGTGAGGCACAAAAATATAAACAAAAACTGTACTTGATTGTTGCTAGTAGTATGATTGTATGTAATCTCAGTAATGCGCTGTTGAAGTATATGGATGTAGCTGGTAAGTGATAAGAGTGATGCCTGTCGACGTTGCCTCTAAGTGAATCCACACCCGAGGGGACAGTAATGTCAGTGGACAGAGCATTTCACTCTGCAACCACCCTGTTATCGAAGAAAAATTTGCGTCCATCAATCCTAGTTTTTCCTGTGTGTTGTTTTTGGGGATTACCGCGCAAGATGGTTGTGTTAACATGAATGCCAAAGTCGATGGAGACTAGGAAACAACCCGGGTCATGCGTAAGGCAAAACAAGGTTGAGGACATACCGTCCGTTAGCATAGGACAGTGACTCCAGCCTTTGATTATTATTTTTCGGCCTCCTTCGGACCTTCTCTAAGATGGTACAGGCCTTGACAGTCTAGGGTCTCCATGCCTGCATAGCGTATTCCGGATGTTGTTGCATGAAGGTTGCAAATGTTTGGAGAACCCTGTAGAGGCGTCTCTGGTAAATTTCAGTCAGTCTTCCTGAATCTCAGTATTGGCCTGAATGAAGATGTAATTCACACGCCCAGATCTCTCTGACTGTCAATTTAGAAAATAAATCCTTGGGCTGGAGATCCTGCAGTTGCCGATTCGAAGAAATTTGCACTTACTTAAACCGAAGGACACAAGTCAGCCTTTTGAACAGTCCTCAAACTGGTTTCATTTCGTATGCGGGTGGTCCGCGTCTGTCGCATTGGGATTAACATCCACGTCAGTAAGCGTAGGCGATGGATTAGAGACAATAAGAACTTCAATTTAAATGTTACTGAAATATAGCAAGTAGTATTACAGCAACAGGATTTGTCAAGGTTACAGAGGTCGGGTGGTAATTTAGTGGACACTGCTATACAAATCCAGCTTTCTCTTAAAGACCTCGACGCAGGCAGACATAACGACATCCGGAGACAGGGCGTTCTAAGCTTCAAGCTCTCTGTTAGAGAAGAAGATCTTTTTTTCTCTCCAGCCTGGCCCCGATCACGCGTAGTTTGAATGGATGACCTCGTAGGTTTGTGGTGGTTGCTAACTCGAAGAAGTCCCCCCGTACGAGGCCGCAGTCCTGACCGCGTATTATACGGAATGTTTGTATCAGGTCACCCAGTAATTGCCTGTAACTCAAGGAAAAAAGATCAAGGTTAGCTAACCGCGTTGCATATGACAGTGAACCCTGTACTGTCACAAGTTTCGTTGCACGCTTTGAAACCTTTCAAGGATTCTGAGGTCCTTCGCGGTCCAGGGTCTCCAAGCTTGGATAGCGAATTCCAGTTGCGGCCGCATAAACGTTCGAAAGACTTTAGCGAAGCAGTCTTCATCAAAGGCGGAGAAAGCCCGCTTGACATGGATAGAGGACTGACGTTGCAGACTTGGCTACCTTCGTGCAGTGCAGCGAGGGTTTGAGCGAGATCGTAATCCATGCTCCCAGGTCCTTCTGTGAGTCCACTTCTTGCAGTGGTATACCATTCAGGCAGTAGGCCATTTGGTTCGGAGTGCGGGCTCTGCCGACTAGTAGAATATTACATTTTTTTCTCATTGAACGGCAGGAGCCAGTCCTTTGACCACTGGCTTCTGTCGTTCAATGAGAAAAAAATGCACTGTGATTAACATCCAATAGCAAAGACGATAACATCAGAGTCTGGGTCCCTGACGCAGTCTTTAATGAAAACAAGGAATAAGATAGGCCTAAACCTGAGTTCTGTGGGACTCCGCTTACCACGGTCACATCAGTAGACTTCTGGTGCTCGACTTGCACTCTTTGGGGGCCGTGCAGTCTGGATCCATACATTATAGATAGGGGTTTTTGGAGTACTCTAAATCATCATCATCATCATCATCATCATCATCATCATCATCATCATCATCATCATCATCATCATCATCATCATCATCATCATCATCATCATCATCATCATCATCATCATCATCATCATCATCATCATCATCATCATCATCATCATCATCATCATCATCATCACCACCACCACCACCACCATCATCGTCATCAGTGAGTGGGAAAACGTTGAACTCTCTTGTAAAATAGAACCGTAGGAACTCAAATAGTATCTCAGTCTTATCCTTCGGCAGTTCGCAGTGGTGGAAAAGGATCCTTACTCCGCGTGTTCGACCACATGTAACTGAAAAAGACTTTGGGATTAACCATGGCATGGCTCAACATGTCTTTGACGAAGACCCGACGATATCTGGCGATGAGACTATTGACCCGGTTTCTCAGCAACTCGTAAGCCTTTATTGGGTCAGATCTTATTTCTTAGGCATACCTGCAGTAGAAAAGCCCCAGTCTAACCCCAAACCCCAACCCCTTAAACCTACCCTTTAGCCCCTAACAGATACGGCTACGAAATAGGATCTGGCCCTTTAGCGATTCAGGTGTCGCATCAATGAGGGATATTTTCCACAGTTCTCTCAACTTGTCGACTTGTTTCTCCATTTTGAGGGGGCAAGGTAGAACCGACGTAGATTTTCAATCAATATTTATACCAATGATTTTGTGCAAGGCGGCTACAAATATAGTCAGCCGAAATAGCTCTCATTCTCCAACATATTGCTGAAGTCACATTACCATTGGTAGTATTTTTTTTCTTCCAGGATCCCTCTCCCTTTTACTCTCTTCGTCCGTTGAAACAGAATCCTATTGTGCATATTCTTTCGTTTCAGTTGAAGTTGCTCCTCGCGACGGACAAGGTCAACCTCCTTGCGATCTCGGGTGAGACTGGCTGGACTGCGTTGCATACCGCAGTACACCTGGAGGACCCCACCGCGATACGCATCCTGCTGCGTTACCCCATTGAAACGCTTGATGCTGCTGCTGCCAGCAGCACCGGAGACGAGACCGTCGAGCACTGCTGCGAGGACCGTCTGTTGCGAGCGCGGGAACTGCTCTGGTGTCATTCAACCAATCCGATTGGCGCCACCGCGCTGCACATGGCCGTGCGCAGAAACAACGCAGAGTGCGTCCGTGTCCTGCTGGAGGACGCCAATTGGTTGCACAGTCGACTGGCGGAGTTCAGACCGAGCGAGTACGGCGCCAGTGACCTCGAGGGCTCCTGTGAGCTCTGCTACATCCAGGACAGAAACGGGGACTCCGCTCTGCACTGGGCTGTATCCAACAGGAGGTAATTTGCTGGCTGCTCGAATTCAACCAGTCTATCGTGGGGACTTAAACCATAGTCACTACGACCATCAGGCCCAGTTCTGAACAGGAGGGGAAGAAGTGGAACGCCCAGTTGGGAGGATTTTGGCGGTTTTGGAGGAGTTGGCAGTTTGGCGAGGGCACGTCTGACGCAGCGAGAGCTGAGGCCGCGCGCGTGAGGCAGTAGGGCACGTGACCAGCGCTTTCAGCGAGGTCATGTCTGAGTCGGCCTATAAGATGATTGGCCAGTTTGGACAGCCGCCATTGGCTGAGAACCAGACTGTAATTGGTGCGCACGTACTGGGGGCCGCCAGAGGCTCAGTGTCGCAACATGGGCCTGAAGTTGGGCCGATACAAGCCCCCCTAACCACACACGACGAATTATCGTGCGCGCCACGGTTCGTGAATTTGTGAGAAAATTCCTAACAGATGTTCGCAGATGATGCGTGGGTGAGGCAAATGAACAGATAGGACTGAATAGGTTTTCCATGCCCAGCAGATATTCTTCCTCAGAAAGACGTATGGAATACCGGTGGTTAACCCTTCAAGCGAAAATGCTGACCTCTCCTTCGTTTTTTTTACGAGTGTTTGTGATCTAGCTGCCCAGAGGAGCACTGGATGAAAATTCCCTTTGACTGGAATCGATTTTTGGGACATTAACTGGTGACCGAATACTAATTAATTCCCACACTACATCTTGGCCAATCACCATTGTCGTTCCCCTCGTTGTTGTCCACGCTCTCCCTTTTTTTTCTTCCTCTTCTTCTTCTTCTTGTCCATCATCATCATCATCATCATCATCATCATCATCATCATCATCATCATCATCATCATCATCATCATCATCATCATCATCATCATCATCATCATCATCATCATCATCATCATCATCATCATCATCACCATCCTCATCAGCATCATCCCCCGAGTGGGAGGTCGCACTATACGTGAATTACGAACATTCAAGAATCCATGAACTGTGACCATGATCCTCATTTTGAAGAATCCATACCTCACCGCAGTACGCTCTTTACCCTCGGCCCACTTAGACATCTGCAGAGAGCCCGTCAATGACGTCGTTGGCGGATAATCAAGACGTCTAGCACCGATGCAAACATTAGTTGACGGTTAGAGTAATATTCCATTAAAGGGTAGATACGTAGAAGTCAAATGATCTCACCATGACCGTCTACCTTGCAGTCTTCTGATGGCCATCCTCCAAAGAATGTTTTGGCACTTTTTTACAGAAGTTTCACAGGAACTACCGCCCGACATTTGAATGAGGCGCATAGTACAATCTGACAGAGGCATGTTGTCCGGAAGGCCAAGTTCCATTTAAATAGTCAGCTTGCACGCATATTGATATTTCACGGGGGTATAATATACTATAATAAAGGCCTGAAAATGGGTAAAAATTAGTCTCCTAAGAGGGTGCAACGGAAAGGGAAAAGAGAGCGGCAGTTCAAAAATGACACGAACTGTTAAACTGTTTTTGGCCTCGAACAACCTGACTTGGTGTTGGGGCTATTGCTGGCTCACATCGAGAATGGCCGTAGTCCTCCCCTCCCCCCTTTGATCTTCATCTGTACTCCTGGAGCTGTCGAAAAACAGCAAGCCAAATGTAACCACATTAAATAATTTTCGTACTGTGCAATGGCTGAAACCAGAGAGTTGTGAGTGTACAGAAGACGAAGATGCGATCACTGGAACAAGGAATTTATTGGCCGGACGTTTCGGACTCTTACTCGAACCCATCATCAGATAAGGGTAATGGCGGCACAAGGAGTGCAGTATCTATAGCGCGTGGCTGCCGTGGGACAATATGCGTACTGTAATTAACAGCTCTCGAAATCACTGCTGGGATCGTAGTTGGTGCGATGGTGGCTTGTCAGTCTGTGTCCGAGGGCAGCTCGCCGTAAGTTGGCAGTTTGCTTGTGGTCGTGCTTGGGTTGCCTATATTGTTTGCGGCTGTCCATATCGGCCTGGGAAGATGATTGGCTGAGCGTGCGATTGGTTGACCCGTGGCTGGGACGCGCGATCACGGGTGGGGTGGGGGTAGGGGGGGGGATGGCGGGCCAGGCTGATCCACGCGCCTGAGATGACGCCTATTTGTGGACACAGCCGCGACCCACCTCGCCGCAGTTGGACAATGGGTGCCTTTCATGTGCGTAAGCTGCACGCGCGGTCGTCGACTGACAGCCGAACGCAGAAAAATGGGACATTGAAGTGGCTGCTACGTTCCCACTGAGTCACTGTTCATCACTATCGGATTGGAGCCTTAGTTTGAGCCCAAGACAAAACGGATTAGTCATGGTCTGCTCTGATTAATTAATAGTTCCGAACAACGACCACATGATTCAACAACAGATTGTTTGGTGTAGTGTTCAATGGGCAAAGAGTCTGGATTCCAAACCCCGATCAGGGCTTGTGATTAAGGTCTACCTGGCTGACAACGATGACAGACGGGCCAGAGACAGCCGTCCTATTCTCT
>CACRXP010000354.1:305790-316959 GCA_902702965.1 Spirometra erinaceieuropaei | reverse complement strand
TGCCATCCACACGAAGATTGTCTGCTTTGAGAAGCCAGCGGACAGATGGGCGCCCATTTCTAAGTAAATATACAAATGAAGGCCTGCAAATTTGAGGCCCACACATATTATAGCGTTATTGTTCTACGAATAAGAAAAGGGGGATAATTCATAGAACAAACTGCATTTGCACTGATGTTTCGGAAACCTCGTTTCCATCCTTAGAGTGTTTCGATGGTTGTTCCTGTGGAGGATGGTAAGCGGGGGCATGAAGACGGCGTTATACAGAAAGGTCACCAACACGCAGCAAGTACTAAGTTATCGTAGTAACCGAAAGTCCCAACGCCGGTTCCGATGACGTCCACTCTGTGCCTCACAGCCAGGTGGTAGCAGGGACCTGCTTAACGGCATCTTCCCGGACATTCAGTTCACAAGGGAAGAAGAGCATACCGGACAGCTGCCTTTCCTTGACGTTCTCGTCACACGCACACCCGACAGCGAACTCAGCACCACGGTGTACAGAAAGGCGACTAACACGACTCAGATTCAGAAGATGAAGATGCGATCACTGGAACAAGAAATTTATTTGCTTGACGTTTCGGATCCTCACTCGAATCCATCATCAGAGACATTCGCAGATAAAGGTGATGGTGGCACCAGGAGTGCAGTATTTATAGCACGTGGCTGCCGTGGGACCGCATGCGCACAGCAATTAACAGTTCTCGAAATCACCGCTGGGTCGTAATTGATGCGGTGATAGCTTGTCGGTCAACGACTCAGATTCTCAACTACCATAGTAACCACCCAATGGCGCATATATGCAGCTGTGTTAGGACACTCATCCAAAGGGTAAAAACGCACCGCAGATAGCCAGAGGGACAAGTAGGAAAACTACGGCATCTTCGGGACCAACTGGCAATGAATGGATACCCGAACAGTTTCGTCAGTCGCTGCCTCCGCACGCACCCACGGCGAACAAACGGAGGAGAGCCGCCAACACTCTGGCACCCTCTACCATATATCAAGAACGTGTCCGAAGCGATGGAACGTATCGCTCACCGCCCGACAGCGACCATGAAAAACACAATAAGGCGAGTGAAGGACTGACTAGACGTGGGAGAACAATCGGGTGTCGTTTATCAGATCCCATGTCGGGACTGCCCTCGCCACTACACAGGACAGACCGGACGACGACTTAGCTCATGGATAACGGAGCATAAAGGGGCGATCCGGAGAGGCGAACCGTCTTTTCTGGTCGTCACACACCCTGGAGGAAGGCCACGAATTTAACTTCGCGAGCACGCGGGTAATAATGCGGGCTAGCAATAAGACAAGGCGAGAACTGTTGGGGGCCTGGGTATCTGACACCAACTCCATCAACAGACACGTTGACATACCCCCCTGCTACCACGTGCTCCGTTCCCGCGGCCAAGAGGCAAGACCCTATTTCCAGCCAAGGGTGCACGCAGTCACGCCGCCGTGAGACGGCTTGGGACTCAGCTTATCGCGAATACCACCCTCTGCACTCATACTCTGTATGAGACCGAAAGCTCAGACTAATACACCTACTATCCCAGAGATCGTTTGTTCATCTTCTTTACAACAAAAACCTGGGATTCGCATATTCGCCTGCATCTGGTGATTTGTGTGTCCATTCATACAGCATCGTACCCATACGTTTATCACTGTTCCTCATGAAGTGTACAACATAGTCCACATCCATTGGAAAATTTTCTGAACTCTATATGACATATTTTAAAGGCATAGAAGAATATGTAATTTCCTTTACGCGGAACGCATGCACCTTATAGACTGAAATCACTAGGCCCTAATGCAACGATTGATCAGGCTCCAAATTATTCGCGAATTTGAAAACTTTCTTAAAACCTTATTATACTCGATGTTCGAGAATAAAGTATAGTGATGACGTGATTCTCTATCAAACGACCGAAAGAAAGCATGTCTTAGTTCGTGGTTTCTATAAAATATATTGGAATTTGTAAGACTATCGACAACCAATATGATAAATGCATGCTACGTATGTAATCATTTTGTACCAAATACAATTTCTACAGAATATTGAAAAGCAGTGCATTTAAGGGTTGACATCCTACCAAGTCCGAAGTATCATAAGACAAGGTCGCATGTTAATCAGTATTAACCGCGCCTAAGTAGTCCTTTCTAATCGAAAACGCATTTCAGAATTCTGACCAACATTTCCTGTGATCGGTCACTCACTGTAGACATGTCTGTAGCCACTGGAGATTGAGGTGCCCCCGATTATCAGCTTGCAACGTTCGACGCTCAGTATCTGATATTACGAACGAACTCGGTAGACATTGTTTTAGTGTTAGAAGATGCCACGCTAGCGACACAGGTACTAGCTAAGAGCCCAGACACGCGTGTTTCGCCGATATTCTGCTGCTGCAGGGTACAGCTGCGAGAGGTTCGGCTCAACAATGGGTCTCCTAGCATTCCCGTGTGCTTTTCGATAAATACTCCAGTTTAAAAATTGTTGCCTTTTAATTCACTCAAAAATTAACTGTATACTTAGAGTGAATCAGCATATACTAAGGTCTATAGGGGCAAACCGAAATTTGGTTTCTCATGTCTGCACTGATTGTCCACACTTTGGAGACAATTTTCCCGGCGTTTTCACTCAAAGTATAAATCCGGATAACTTTCTGTCAGCACAAAAGAGAAATTTTGTATTCTGATTATTCAGCCCTACTGAGGGCTGTAAGATATGGCCCAGTCTTAAAAAATTATTTTCGGGTGGAGCCTAAGCTGTGACCTCCGAAGTACATCTGTGCATCAATGCCACAAGTGCAGTTTGGAAACGAGAACTAGCAAAATGTATGCATAACCAATATTAAAATCTAAATACGTGGCTTTAAAAAACGCTAAGGCGTATTTATCGTCTTCTTTAGAGATGACCGCTGATATTTCGCTACCAAGGGCTTGTTCAAAACGACCTCAGTTTGACAAGAACCTAGTTATTAGCGCTCAGCTACCTAGGTGCCTAAACCTTATAGGCCGCAACATCCACTCGAGTAATTTCGATGATTTATCGCCCTCGGCTGTACAGATGCATCAACCCTATCTTTCGTCTGAATAACTGAAAAATACCGTGTGTGTGCGGCGGTGGTTACCCCATCTCCCTGATAGATTCACACACCAGCAGACGTCTAGAATTTCGAATTTATTATGATGTCCTCACAACAGATAGGAGACAGCCCTTATCTACAACTCCTTGAGTTCTGATAAGGAGGCCTTTTGCCCAGTCGTGTGCTTTCACCCCGTCTCCCAATGGCTTGTTCCTTACTATAGTTTTCTTCACCAACCAGTTCTGTTCAAATTCCCGATAGGTTCATTTTACCAACCAATCAAATAGTGCCATGTTTAGGCTCAATGTTACCTGGAGGTTCAAGAACGCTGATTGGTTGAAAAATAGGCTCATACTGCGTTTTTAAGGTTACACGCACTAATAACTCCACCAGGCCCTCTTGCTCTTCACCGCGGTTATGGAAGGGCAGAAAAGTGCTTCAGACTGAAGTAAGAATCCCAGCGAGAGAAATTCCCTCAAACGCCGTAAGCAAATGTACATTTATTGAAAACCTGAACTCTAAACAAGAGTGATGGGGAGAGAGAAGAGGTCTAATTTGCCCCATTCAGTTTGGGTGAGAAGTAAAATCGCAAAATGTCTACCAACATCACAAAAGCAATTTCCTAGCATTGTCAGATGAAAAATGGATATCCGTAGAGGGTCGCAGATGGGTATACCATCATACGAAGCGCGTTTGCGTGAAAGAGGGGGGGAAGGGGGAGAGAAGGATTTACTGTCAGCAGTTGCAGTGGGCATACAATGCCCATTAGATCAAGGCGTATGAGGCAAAAAAATAAACCTCTCCCTAAAAACTTTGTTATTCTTTAAGGGGTGGTGGGGAGTAAATAGGATTAGGGTGCGGAGGGGGGGAGGGGGGGGTTGTGGTGATTGAGAGAACTCTGCGACACCAAGTGCCTAGTCTTCTTTGGGTGATTGTCTCAAAAAGCAGACATTAGATGCAGGTAGACTGAGAGAGGGTTCTGGGGGGGAAGGGAGTTTCAGGCAGGTCACCATCGTCATCAAGGCGGCCTTCTACTTCGCCAGCACCTCCATCGATCTTCGGCAGACCGTGCACCGACTCACGTGACGAAGAAGGTCGGACTTGTAGGTGCTGCCGACGGGTTTCACGAACTGGTCCTCAGATGAGAGCGCCTTCAGCCAGTAGGATCGGCCATCCTGCCAGTGGAAACAACGACCCTCGTTGTTGTTGCATTCGATGAAGGGCAGCGCACGGAAGTTCATCAGGCAGCTTCCGGGCGACTCCAGTGGCTGGACACCGCCTGAAATGGATGCGCTCACCACCTATGTTGGACGAAGGGAATGGGTGCATATTGACCGTACGGTATTTGTAGACCGAATGGTGTTCTAGGCGAGGCAGATGACAACTGTTTGACCGTCTTTGCCGACGATGCCCACCGTATGAGAGCAGGCAAGATGACTTGCGCTGCATCTGTCGCATTCTCCTCCTCGTCCCCCAGCCGGACCCGGTGTCCTGACCAAACCAAGTAGCACAGAGGCCGGAGAGGGCGCGACGAAAACCTGCACCTAGGCGCACCCCTACACCCCCACTGGTCCACAATGTACGCGGGCCAGGGTTCTCTAACAATAAGAGATAAGGGGGACGGGTTTGATCTCACTAGGTGTGAATGCCATGGGCTCCACGTTAAGAAAGAGCCCCCTGCGGCCTGAATCTCAACCCACCAGTCCGCTACTCCACATAAGCACACACTGAGCTGATTGTGAGGTTCGAGTTATCCCGTAAGTTGGGAGCCTTCTAAGCCAGACGTTTTAGCCAACCTTAATGAGCATGCGAATTGCTGTCACCATGAGGGCATGATCAAGTAGCAGAAGAACAACGAATCCACTTCATCGCACGAGAGGAAATAAGCCAGATTTTTAGGTCTAAGTAGAAGACTGTCTAGGCATGACTGAAGTGGGGGAAGTGGCGGAGTAGCCCAGCAGGGCTGGGAAGGACAGGCTTATGCTTAATTTGCAGACGACAATGCCTGGCGTCTTTCCTCAATCCCAATCCGTGCCAAGGTCCTTTACCGCCCCTACGCTTGATCGCGGGCTTACTGAACGCGCTACTGCAGAGCGGGTGCATTCCGATAGTCTTATGCGTCCGTGTATTATTTAGGCACCCTGGCACTCAAACAATGCAACACAGACCAGTAGACGATAGCTCGATCACTGATAGAAGCGAACAGGCGAGTTCCAAGTGGCAGTTCAGAAGATGAAGATGCGATCACTGGAATAAGAAATTTACTGACCTGACGTTTCGGATTCTCACTCGAATCCATCATCAGAGACATTCGCAGATAAAGTTGATGGTGGCACCACGAGTGCAGTATTTATAGCACGTGGCTACCGTGGGACCGTATGCGCACTGCAATTAAAAGTTCTCGCAATCACCGCTGGGGTCGTAATTGATGCAGTGGTGGCTTGTCGGTCCGAGTCCGAGCAGTTAATTGCCGCCGGGTTCTGAATACAACAAACCCCGCATCCTAGTATCTTCCAGCTTGTTGAGACTTGGCTTAAATAATGTGACTCTTCAAGTATGGTAAATTCTTGAGCCGCTACAAGGGTAAATGTTGGGGTATGATATCGCCGACGTACAGTAGGGGGGCTAACTCATGAAACGTCGACCGAAATTTGGAAATGCGTTCTCGAGTCGAAAAGATTAATTAAGTAGTACTGTAAAAATAGGCATCATGCAGCATAATTCTATAATGACCCAGTTACCCCAGGGTGTCGGCTTTCGAAAGAACGTATTTTCGGTTTCATGGAAGATCTATACTCTGCAAAAAATGACTACTTGAGTAGTATACAATTTTCTCATTGATTTTCGATGCCCTTGAAAATTCAATTATATCTCATGGAAAACATGCATAAAAATATTCATTCTTTTACTTGTTTAGTAGAAAATCACGCATTCTTCCAATCTGATACTCGAAAGAGGAGTATAATTCGATTTTTAAAAACTTTTCTAATTCCCGATCTGCTGTTACACTTGTATTCAGGGTTTAAAAACTACAAGCCGTATATTTCCCGTGTACGGAAAACCATGCATTTCTACATGGTAGCAAAATGACACCATATGGGGTTCATAAAATTAAGAAGTGGATTTGAGCAATATTATTAACTTACCAAGCCACATTCGTAAATGCAGAGACATGACGTTTTATGAACGGCCATTTCACAGTATTAAAAGTCTCACAATTAGAAACTTTCTCGAAACCGAATAATAGAATTCTTACGAGAATAAAATTGGAGGAAGACATGATTTTCTACCGAATAAGTAAAAGAATGAATACTTTTATACATGTTTTCTATGAAATGTAATTGAAGTTTTAAGGGCATCGAAAATCAATGAGAAAAATGCATGCTACACAAGCAGTCATTTTTAGCCGAGAACAGATCTTGCATGCAGTCGGAAATAAGTTCATTCAAAAGCCGGCATCCTGAGGCAACTGGATCGTTATAGAAGTATGCTGCATGAAGATTAGTTTTACAACCCTACTTAATCATTTCTTTCGAAACGAAAACGCATTTCGGTATTTCGGTTGACATTTCATGGGTTAGCCCAGCTACTGCACGTCGACGATATCGTACCCCGAAACTTACCCTTTTAGCGGTCCAAGAAGTGACCATACTTGAAGAGCCGCAATATTCAGGCCAAGTCTCAACAAGTTGGAAGATACCAGGATGCGGGGTTTGTTGTATTCAGAATCCCGCAGTGACCGCTGGCGAG
Source organism: Spirometra erinaceieuropaei (assembly GCA_902702965.1). Taxonomy (NCBI): domain Eukaryota; kingdom Metazoa; phylum Platyhelminthes; class Cestoda; order Diphyllobothriidea; family Diphyllobothriidae; genus Spirometra; species Spirometra erinaceieuropaei. The sequence continues at coordinate 310,123 of CACRXP010000354.1, read as the reverse complement.
GCAATGGATTGTGAGGTCGGCGGGGTACGATATCGTCGACGTAGTCTTCGGTTGACGTTTCATGAGTTAGCCCATCTACCGTAGTCTGCGTAGCTATCTACCTCACTGAAGGGGAGGAATCGGATCCCTGAGCGTGCTTACTTTCAACCATGTTGTAAACTTGCCCCTTTAGTGTTATGAAGGCAAGGCCGGCAGGGGGGGGGGGATGGGTGCTTACCATTGGCATGCTGAATCCCGTCCAGGCGTGGTCCCATCCCTGTGGACAACCGCCTGCACCATCGGCCCGCTGCGAGTGGAAGGCTAGCAGATTTGTTCGCGACTCACACACCACACACCTGCATCAAAAAGGGAGCGTGCTTTAGCCCGGGAACACGGCAGCGTGCCTTCTAGCAGAAGGCAGTGATAGACAATTGCAGGTAGCGCATACAACATGGGGGGGGGGCGAGAGAACGGTCTGTCCAGCTGCCGACTGGAGGACCAAAGTGCTTACCTGGAAATGTACCGCTGAATCCTATCCACTGGAAGTGGCTCCGTCATGTAGTGCTCCAGAGTGGACAACCAGTAGGAACGACCGTTGCGCATGTTGGCCTGACAGGCACCTGATGGTGCCTGTGCGAAACAGGAGGCAAAAGGCATCAGCGAGAAGGTGCGCATGCAGGATCCGGAGGAGCCTGCGAACCAAATCACAGCCGGAGACGGTAAAAGTTTTAGTAATAAGGAAAAACTATTGATAACAGCGTTGGTGAATGTGTTGGGCACGTCCGGCCTTTTTGCCATCGTCAGACCGTCATGATCAAAAAAACTGGGTTGCAGGGACATGAGGCAATCTATCGGTCCTACTGATTTGGCTCGATAATTTGCACAATAAATGCTATTTTTTTCCCAAAAGAATTTGGTCTCGTTATCATTTACTTTCTTGGGTCACCTGTTTTTAAATATCTACGTATATATAGGTACTGGAAGATGGGCATCCCAAGAAATATAATTCGAAGAAAAATGGGTTCTTTGGGAAGTCGAACAAACTTTACTTCATAGATTTTCGATGCTGGTTCCCCAACTCGTCGTCAGACGTGTAGTAAGTGTGAAGGAACAATCGAAATTTAAGCAAGCCCGAAAAATCGATATTGCTTTGTCAGTGCTGAGGATGGGTTGAAGCAATGGGCTGACGTCACGTTTTGATTGGCTATTGCCTTTTCAGTTTCTTTGAGATTTGTGTACATTGCGTCCAGATCAGTGCTTCGATAGGTGGTTGAATCATTAGAGTGAATGGCCTCTAGAAGTCCTCGGTCTTTCTTCTATGGGCACAAGCCGACAATGCGCGTTTTACCCCAAGCTATTTTTGTCAAATTTATAGAGTATGAATGGCGACTTAGAGACCAGCGTCGAAAATTTACGAAATAAAGTTTATTCAATTTCCCGAAGGACTCATTTTCTTCGAAAAAAAAAAAAATATATATATATATAAATTGAAAAACAGGCATCCCAAAAGATATAATAAGAAAGATGGAATTCTTTGGGAAACAGTAAACTTCATTGTATAAATTTTCGAGACGGGTTCCCCAGCTCGTCTTCAGACAACGGGCGTGCAAAAATAATTAACTTCTAGACTGAGCCTGACAAAAGGATTCTATGATAGGTTAAGGTCATCTTCTCGGGATTGGTTGAGTCAGTTTGAATCTGTCCGTAACGATTTTGTATGCGGCATCTAGATCGATATGTCTGCCCAATAAGGAAAGGTCGTGAATTCCTGGAGGCAAGGCACGCAGATGAGGCAAGCATAAACCGGCAAATCGATTACGATGGCACATACAAAATCGTTAAGGACAGATTCAAACTGACTTAACCAATCCCGAGAAGATGACCTTAACCAATCATAGAATTCTTTTGTCAGGCTCAGTTTAGAAGTTAATTGTTTTTGCACGTCCGTTGTCTGAAGACGAGCTGGGGAACCAGTCTCGAAAATTTACACAATGAAGTTTTCCGTTTCCCAAAGAATTCCGTCTTTCTAAATATATATATATAATACGTGAGCAGCGCACTGAGAGTACAAGAGGCCAGACGCAGACAGCTGTTTCATGGTCGTTGCTGGTCATCGGTACATTAAGCGTGTGACCCCCATTGCTTTGGCTAGGATCCCGCTCGTAAAACCTACGACGTTCTGGTGATCGGTAACGTCTTTGATCATTGAATCCAACGCTCTACCAATGAACCACGAGGCAGTTGTCCTGTGGGTTAGGATCAGGTTTATTACTTATCACGTGAAGGGCGACCGTCGACTGTAGAACGATGGACTAATTAAGCAAAGATCTCAGGCTCAGATCCTAGATACATCAAACCTCAGATCGGATGCGGCTGGCGAATGACGGCCAACAAGCCAGAAACAGCCATTTGGATCTCCGTTTTCTTTGTGAAAGCTCCCCAGGTCGCTATTTGACTGCCTGCTAGTATCCGACAGTGAGTCCCAAAGCACAACGAGACGAGGAAGTCACGTGACCCTGTTGGTGAACGTCCCTTCCTGCGGCAAATAGTATGTCCATTCGCATTCCAAAGGACAGTGGGACCGTGGGTCAGTGGTCAGAGAGTGCGACTTACTATGGTTGAGTAGGCCTGGCTGACGACATTTAATCCTAAAATGGGCATCCCGGTCTCCCATGTCCTTGTCGGCAACATCCTACTTGCATATACTACTAATCGCTGTGCGACTAGATTGAGCCGCAGAAGCGATTACCATATATCCTGGAATGGCCGTTCGTCGATCAGGTGACGTGATCTACTCATTCTGTTGCGTCTTGGATAGCGACCACTTATCATGGAGAAGAGATTATAGGACAAAAACGCGGGAGACTGAGACGGCCATAAACTTTTGTCAGCCACTCCTACCCAAAATCATGTTTAGATAACCGGGCATATGAGGCTGAAGGTTTGGGTCGGTGAGTGTTAAGTTTGACGACAGACCACTGGACCACTAGCCCACCGTCATACCAATGACGATCGCGATTATGAACCATACTGGGAAGGAGTGTTCAAAGATCAGGCTACGGGCCATGCTTATCTCGCTGCGCCTTGGGACTCAATGAACTGCATCAATTGGAATGGAGTCTGATGCCACTAAGTCGGGAAATCTCTGTTTATCTCTGTATATGACATTCAGCCTGGAGTGAAGAGACGGGACCATTTACCCAAGGTAGTCATGCACGCACTGGACGCAGGACGTATATTTGCATGAGAGAAAACCCTCATCGTTTTCGCCCGTGCAACAAAGAAGGGCGGCGAGTTCCTGGAAGCTATGCCCTCAGACGAGGCATATGTCGATAGGCATAGTGATTTAAATGCCGCATACATAATTCTTCATGACAAGTGCCTACGGACAAAACCATTCCCAGCCGGACAACTACGTATAGAGGACGCCCACTGGCATGATATCCAATCCATCGGTAGTAGTATTGATTACTGGCTGGGGCATGCTACCGGACAACGACTCACAATGGAATACCTCAACGTATGCAAGTGAAAGCAGAAGTAGCGCAAGCAAATTAAATGAAGCCAAACATGCCTACTCAAATGCTAACAATAGACAAGTTGAATTACACAAAAAAGCACGAATACGCCGTCACCTGTTTTCTTGTGCACTGCCCAATCGTCTGCAGACCGGGCGGGGAAACAGTTTAGAAAATGTACGCAGTAAAAGTTATTTAGTTCCAAAGGAAACTTCACCAACTTCTAGACATTTGTATATGCAAATGGTCATTCGTATGTGTCTCTTCATGGAATAGAATCCAGTAAAACAAGACCTTCCGGTCGGCTCATTTGTTTGTCACTTACCCAAATCCATGGTCATAGAGTTCTCGTTACCCTGCAAGGTGACCAAGCTGTAGCCCGTGTAGAGTTCGTAGGTAAATTCAGGACATGTCGGTGGCGAGTCTCTCTGTGAATGCACAGCAAAGAGGTAGCCACCGTCTGCGTATCCGATGGAACCATTGAGCCCGTCCGGACCACGGTAGCCCCTCGGGCCAGCTTCGCCCTTGGGACCCTCATCTCCAGGCGGACCCATTGAGCCCGCATCACCTGGTGGACCGCGGTCACCGACACGAATGCCACGGTAGCCCTTGACTCCCTTATCACCCGGTAGTCCCTCAAAGCCCGGCAGGCCTTTAAAATTAATATTTATACATGCATTAGCAATGCATATAAGTACATGGTTGACTCTAGTCGTGGAAATGAAAGATGCATATGCATATATCTATTATATTCGATGAAGTATTTAACTTCTGAAAGCAGCAGGTGGTTGCTACGGATGTGAAATAAAAATGCAAGGAGTGCTGAACGATCTACC
>CACRXP010000354.1:286965-302688 GCA_902702965.1 Spirometra erinaceieuropaei | reverse complement strand
CTAATTTGGCTGCAAACTCGCTCCAACCTGTTGCTCGTTCATCCTTCACGGAATTCAATGTTCTTCCTACTGGGGCACAATCTTACCCCTACCTCCCCTGAACATGGCTTCATGGTCCTAGTGGCTACTTATGACTTAAGATGCCGCGGTAAATTAACCGAGCATCAAACCAGATAGACCACGTTACCTACACGAGTTCTAAAGCGAGATGAATATAGGACACGGTAGCATCCCGAGAAACGAATCGTCGATATTTCTTTTTCGAAACATCCTACAGTAAAAATATAGATCTTTCCGCGAACACTTTCTCTTTCGGCTTAACGGATAAACAGACACCGGATAGGAATTTCAAGTTTCTAGATCCGGCCTTTCAAAATAAGGATATGTGGGCATCTCCTTGAACCGGATCCCGGTTGCCAAGGTATATGCACCTTCGACCTCTATCTGCGGAATCGTGGGCCTCAAGAACATTAAAAATTGCTTAAGAATTTAGTTTTTAATACAGCCGTGTTTATTTTTTATTGTATGCTGCAATAACCATTGAGGGTCGGTACGGAAAGAAGCTCTTGGCGGAGGTGAGTTCAACCTTTAACTGAGCTGTCCAATTGCATTCAGCCTTGTTAACGGGGTGGAGCAAGGGTTGGCGGCTTTGAAGGAACACATCGATTTACACAGAAGTCGCAGTCCCTCTTCATCTGTTACCACGACGTAAAGCGACGAAGGGAACACTAACAGATTGCGAAGGGCTGTGGAGACTAACTAAAGAGCTACTTGGGACGTGCCGATACCAAAGGCAAAAAATATGCACCAGCACTTTCTAAATGACTACATTGCTTCATGGCGCGGTTCTCCATGAGGCGTTAGCAGTATTGGCGCTTAAGCAAGGTTTCGACGGATAACTGAGACTGAAATAGAACCAGACCTTCGAATCCGGGGTGTCCTTGTTCACCTTTGCGGCCGACGTCACCAGGGCTGCCTTGTAATCCGAAGTAGCCCAGCAGAGAAGATCCCTTCCTGCCCTTGGGTCCTTTTGGGCCTTCCAGGCCTTGGTAGCCTGAAAAATATGAGGAAGAGGGCGTTGTATTAGAAAGACTGCGACCTCGAAACACTATACGCAATCTAGGCAACTGAGAACAGGGCGTGGGCTAGGCCGAAACTTCGGGAGAGAAAGACAGACGGAAAGAGAGAAAGAGAGTGAGGCAATTTGAAGTTGGATACATTTGGAGACTGAAATACTGATTTTGAGCAGCAGTCGTCGTCGGGCGATGACACCCTGAGATCTTCAAGCGATACCAGGTTGTCTTATTTTCACAAGTAATTTGTGAGGATGATTTCAGAGGCGAACAAGTTTCTTCACACTGATTCTACCCCTTAATGTTGTTTAATACATCGCCAACAAGCGAGCTAAGGATCGCAGGCTGACAATCCCTAGAGGCAGCCTAATGTTTGCACTAGACGGATGAGCTCAGCATAAATCAGACGAATGTAATTCCTGTTACAGTCATCGCTTCTCCTTCTTCACAACCACCGTTGGCGATATCCCAGTTATTCTGATTTAAATAGGAGCTAAAGCCTACATTAGCACGTGTCTGAGACAGTTTGGTTCGAGCTACGACGGTGACCATCACAACCGATATGCTTGTACGTATCCTGTTAGGTCGCTTACTTCCGCCAGATCCTTCAATTCAAAACATATGAGGAGCTCAAAGAGTAGTGGGCCTTGGTTGGTGTATGCAGTTCCAAGAGTATGTCTTTCGGGGGGGGGAAGGGTGAAATTGCGAATCAGCACAGGATTTCTCTTATGTGTGAGCTGCCCACGTAACACAGGGTTCCTTCGGTCTGTTCGGAGTAAATTATAACGAGTTAGGGGGGGGGGCGCTCACCGATCGGAACTCACTCTTTTCGTTGTGACTTACGGGCTCTCTCTCTCGAGCCCAACCAGCAGCCGCACAACAGCGCATGATATAGGCAGAATTTTATTACCTACAAAGACAAGGGAAACTGGAATGGCCATTTCTGGCTTATTAGCCGTCGTCAGCCAGCCATACCCAAGCCCGAAGTGTGGAACACCCGAGCCTCGAACTCGCGACCTGTTGGTTTAGAAGTCAACGCCTCTACTCACCGGGCGTTGTGGTATGAATAAAGAGGGTTTTTTAGATTCTGAAGACTATGTTGATGGATCAGAATGTATTTTTTGGAAACTAAATATTTTTAATTCAACAGAAAGGTTTGATTGAGTTTACACCTCCTAGGCGTCTATAACTGAGGTGTTCCACTGCAGAAAAAAATTGCACAAAATTGTAAAATTGTTTCAAAACTCCAGCAAGTATGTCGCTTTATTTGAGGTGTTAAGTTCTTAAATTGCGCTTTTTAATTCATTGTTTAACCTTATCCTAATGATCAAATTAAAACATAATTTGTCAGTCTTGCTAAAGTTATCCATCTTCAACATCAGACGGGGACCAATGTATGCCTGACACTTTGTTAGAACAAAATGAATTGGACAGGAGAGAAATTCAGAAATGATATAAATCTTCCTAAGTTTATCAGGTAAAATTGGATAAAAATGATAAAATATATCTGCACACTTTTGACTGCAGTAGTTTGCGCAAATGCATGCTCAAGCGGGACAGGTGCGTCTTCTTAGTTTGAATATTCTTTAATCTTCTAAATGGCATTTTAGATCGAGGTGAGTGCGGCAACTACCATTTCCGTTATCATATAACAAAAAATGAGTTTCAACACTGACTACCCCAAATTTCAATTTAAACAAAGTTAGCCAAAGTTAACATTTTACGCATATTTCGAAATGTAAGGTATTAAGAGTTGTTTTTTGCAAACGCCTTAAATCTGCGTCGATATTATTTTCTGTTTAACGACCCAGGCACAATTGCAGATTTAGACTAAATACGTTTTACAAATTCTGCCCGACTTTGCTCATTTTTGTAAAAGTGCGTTCAGCCGCGACCGAAATGTGCCCATATCATCGAGTGGAGTTATCTCTCCAGGAGATTGTTCAAAATCTACTAGAAAAAACGAGTGAGGTCAGTGCAACTCGGAAAACTGGTTCGGAATTTTTGACTCGTGTACACATGCAATTGCACAAGCAAGTTGAAGTGCATAACTGCACGACCGTCAAAGTCATTCCGCGGAGGAAAGTCAAACAGTTCATGTGCCAAGCAGTATTTCCCTCCGTAAACACGTGGTTTGTACATATGGTGCGTTTAAACCAGACTTTATTTATAATCTCTGCTAATTTATTAATAACCCAGATGATATTTGCTGTCAGGTTGTTTGCTTTTGAATACACTTCATTTTGCTGTCGGTAAAAACCGCTTTCAGTAAAAAACGACTATCTAATAAGTATGCACTTTACAGACGAACAGACGAATGTGATATTTATTAGTCTTGTTTAGCCAATACTAGTAAATCAGGTCGGAGATCGCAAGATGGGCTCGCCAGTACTATAGGTGGCTTCACATTGGATTTGAGGGGTTCATATTCCCATGTGTCAACCTTAACCCTTAATTGCCTCACACCAGATTTTAGGGCGTCCTTATTCTCGTGTCCAAACTTAATTGAACCCCCACCGCAGGAGTTAGGGGTAAGGTCACCTGTAGTGGTGGCGAGCCCAAAATCCTACGCCCAACCACAAATCAATACCTAAGACCGGCGCCCTGCACACAGTCTGATTTTCAGTTTGACTTCCCAAGGAGCCGCACTGTAGAGGCTACGGTGTGCCCGACATGCGTCAATTAGCCTGCGCAGAGTCTGCACATCTCATAACAAGAGCCGTGCGTGTATGCAGGACGAGGAGCGACACGCCTAGGTGCAGGATTCAAGCCGCGCCGACAACGTGTGCCCAATCTCCGCATTAGACGGACAGTGGACTGTCGCCTGGGAGCGGGAATGGGGAGTGAGGCGGGCATCTCAGAGCACGTCCCTCATTACAAACAATCAGACGCGCTTTCAGCCTATCAGGGTGCACTAAAACCGGGGCTTGAAAGGCTGCCAACTGACGGACGAAGGGTCAGAGCGGCATAGTTCTTTCTCAGTGTCGACTCTATGACCCCTCCACGCAGATGCGATATTAGCCGACCCTCGTTTCTATGAAAACGAGATCTGTCGCGCGGGATCTGGGTTGTGTTTGTGGCATGGGTTGTGTGAAATCCTGGTGTTTGTGTGTATGGGGGACCATGTCGTGCCGTGGCGCGCGCAGCCATGGTCAGTCGACCATGACAACCACTGCGCCCATTCCCCACTCCAGTCTGCTGACCGGCTCGGACAGTGGCTGGGGTGTGGGAGTGGGAAGGGAGAGTGAGGTCGACGACTCAGCGCACTTTCTCCTCACTATAAACAATCTGACGCGCTTGAAGCTATCACGGTGCGCTAAAAGCCGTGGCTTGGAAGGTTGCCAACTAACGGGATAACTTGGACTTCCTTCTTGACTGGATGCGGTCTGAGAGTCAGGCTGCAATGGCTCCTTTTTAATGTGGCCTTTATGGCACTTCCAACACAGTGTGGAAACTGAGCCAGGCGTTGGCGGCACGCCTAGGTGCGGCTTCGGCCGTGCCAGCCTCCAAATCTGTCTTGTGTTGGTCAAAATCCTGGCCATTTGTTGTGTGGACCAGGGGTGTGGTGGAACGCCAAGGTGAGGATCCGTCCGAGCCATCCACATGCGGCCTCCCTTGTCTCCGGTATTCTTGACCCTGTCTTGACACCGGGCTCGGGCGAGGGAGGAGGAGTGAGTGTAGGTAGATGCAGCGCAAGTCTACCGGCACTATAAACCTCTGCGTAAGTCGCCGTCCCTGCTCCCACCTCTGCTGCAGCTGTGGGGCACACGGTGGACATCATCTAAATCGATGGTCCAACTGTCGTGTGTGTGTGTGTGGCATGGGTAGACTAGCGTTGTCAGTCACTGCGAGCAAGCCCAACGCCGATGGTCTTGACTCTATCTTACTGTTGGGCCCAGAGGTGGGGGAGCGTGTAGCTGGCAGCCGTGTGCTTATGTAATAATGAACCCTTCTTTAAGACACAGCAGGTGAATGAGTTCCAGTTTCTTCTTCTCCTCGACGGATTCGTTAAACTCGCCTTGTCGGTCCTTTCATTGAATCGACGTCCGACTTGACAGTGCCTGTTCGATTTTCCTGAAGTTCCGATCTGTCCAACCTAACACCTCTTTAATGCGTGGTGTATATCATTCCTGCAACGCACCCAAAATGCCCGACGCCCGACCTACAATTACAGTTCAGTCAGTTTTCCAGCGATAATATCGTTTTTTTACTCGGTTATCCTGTTAAATTCATTTTTCCCCAGCTTTTTCGAAGGTTACATTCGCTGCCTTACCAGCAGTCCTCATTTTTTGTAGACCCCTTACAAAATCTGGTGCCCCCGGACTTGTTTCTCCACTGGGAACTTCGCCCGCTTAAAAGTAAACATTAAGCAAAAATAACTTTGTTCACGATTTGTTGGATTCAATTTTGCCTTATATACTGCTCCAAGAGAGAGTGGTCTTAGGGTATCATCTAAATTCAACTGACCTGATTGGGTATATTTTGTGCTTGCAATGCATTTACTTTGATAGTGAAAGTATCCGGACTCGTATCCGCGAATTTATGTTATTTCAGGACGCTCCATTGTCAATTTATTTTCGTTTTTTAGTGTTGATCAATTGTCTGAAAATATTTTAGAAAATGATGATGGCTTGTTCAATGCTGTTAAACAGAGATATTGTAGCGGGCAGTCATCAAGACCGGTCTGGTGTTATTGTTCAAGACCTCGCTGCCTCAATGTCATTCACCCTTTTGCAGTGAGCCGTTCCAGACGCGCTGACCTAAAGTCACACGGCCGACACCTCGGGCATACCTGCATCCGCACAGCTGCAGTTGCCCATGCGGCCACTTGAACGCACTTCCCCCCCCCCCGCAACCGCAACCTAAGCCATTGGAACACCACCCCTCGGTAAATGCAATACACACTGACTGGACACCCCTTGAGCTTGGCCCACGAGCCTATAAAAGCGGCTGCCACCACTATCTCAGGGACTCTCAGGCCTGACTGGACGCAGTCAACACCAGCCCTGGCTTCGCCACTGCCGCCTGAGAGGACAACTCCGGGTTCTGTGCACAATAATCCCCTCATTCTGGCGCCTTCCGTCTTCTGCTTCCAATCTAGGATTTGACTTGACACAGACTACACACACACCGTCTGCCGCAACAAGCGAATGGTGCATATATGTAATCTCACCATAAGCTAATTTACGCTCAACGTACCATGCGGCGTCCGTCATGCTGTGGGGGCACATGATGGACGTGTTCATACTTGACGGTGGGGCCGCCACATTTACTCGAGTGTTCGCGGTTCTCATGGGACGCAAGGAGTAACTGCCCGGTAAGGCATTAGCTGTGCGGTTACACTTACCTTCCAAACCGTCCAAACCGCGACGTCCAGGCTCACCGACGTCTCCGCGCTCGCCATCGAAGCCAGGGTAGCCGGGTTCACCAATAGGGCCACTGGGTCCGCGATCGCCGACACGACCCTTGATGCCCGGTCTGCCGTAGAAGCCTGGAAGTCCGGGTGCGCCCCATGCTCCGTCATCGCCAGGGAGGCCTTCAAGACCCATGTCTCCGGGAAGGCCCTCAAGTCCCAGACGGCCCGGTTCGCCCTTCTGTCCAATGAGACCAGGCATGCCTACGAGTAGGTCGGATACAATGTGTATTTGAAAGAAGCGTGCACAGAAAGATTACTGGTTGCTAAATAGAGCAGGCAATTGATTGGCTGGGGGAACTTGAGACTATTTCAAAAACTCTTAATCTGATGACTCAAACTGCTGTGCAAGATGCGCTCTATCAGAGTCAACAGGGAAGAATATTCGGGTCAAGTTTACTACTAGTGATCCAAGGATATTCAGAAAGGTCACCTAAAAACAGCCCTTGGGAGAGAGTAACTGAATTTATTTTAGTTCGTAATTATCGCCCCAGGATCATCCTCAAAAATCTGACATCGCCAGACGTCTGTAACACAAATAGGGCAGGAGTGAATCAACAACTTGGAGACCGTGTGAAGGTGGTTATTGGTCCAGACTTTAGCCTCTCAGACGAGGATTGCTGATAATTTTCCTGATATGTCAACTAGCCATAGCTCTTATTTTCGCTGCCTCTGCAGTAGCAATCACTTCGAGGCCTGGTAATTGGATAGGTTGGATTTAGCCTATAGGTGCTTGTTGTTCGACTGGACATTTAAACAATCACTAGCGGATGTACACACTTTTCTTCCCATGCAGCCGGTATATTGAATCAATAAAATACACCTACTTGCACAAAATAAGTAGACGGATAATAAACATATGAGTGCAAACGATTTAAAAGATGGCCTTACCAGGTCGACCGGTTATTCCCTCGATTCCACGCTCGCCCTTGAAGCCCTGGGGACCGGCCTGACTTGGGCCCTGGATACCTTTTGGACCTTGGACTCCATCGAAGCCTGGGGGAAGGAGATAATCGGATGAACAGTTAAGTTATAGTACAGATATTTCGAACATCTATCTGTCAGTACAGATTTCATCCTGGGAGACAGGTCACTCTTTTCTAATCCAGTACAGACTAGAACTTCTGACAGACTAAGTGACAAATATGTAGGATTTAGGCTGAAGTGACGTTGAGCAATCTTTTTGTTTTCAAATAATCTTCTTTAGATAGTACTATGGACGTGTTCGTAAAATCCTTTGTATATAACTTTGTCTGGTAAGTCAAAAATTGTAGTATCGTTTATTGGAAAACAGGTTCATGAAGTTTTAAGTCAAAACGTTCGTGAGTTTAGCGTTTGCTAACGTGAATTTCTGTTGATGAAGCTACTGTCTATATGAAGGAAAAGTTACAGAATGTAAGTAAACTAACTTTAAAACCTCTCGATACATGCCTTGAAGAAACTTGAATGAGAGCATGGTGTCACCTAATGAGATCTCAGACCTAACTTTAAGCAGGCCGATTGGTTGGTCTAAATGGACAAACGAAAAATCTGTGGAAACAATCCAGGCCATCTGAGCAGTCGAGATATCCAGATATCCAGGAATGATGGTGCATTATACTCAGCATTAGAATTCTGCCTAAGTAATCATTTCTGACTAGAAACACAGGCCAGAATTTTGGTTTATTTTTCATGAGCTTGTAGCAGTTCGCGTATCCTCGCCCTCCGCCTTTGTCATGCTGCCGTTCTGTCCGCCTCAGACTCCATGTCAATACGCTGCTGGGCCGCGCGAGTGCTCGAAGCCAATCAACGCTGTCCCCACTCTGATTGGCTGGCGGACGTGGAGACAACGAAGGGCGCACACACGCGCTGACACAACACCCCGAAGGCGGACACAGACAACAGCTTGCTTGGAGCGCGCTCGCGGCGACTGCCTACAGAGCCCTTGTGTACGCACTTCCTCAGGCAGTAAAGGTTGTCCAACTCAAACCGTCTTCCCTGACTTTTGATTGGGAATCTTTATCCTGTCGACCACCGCACTACTTCGACCATTGGTGACCCCGACGTGATGCGAACACGCAACCAGCTATGTACATAGCATATTACATATGCATTCTTGTTTCATGGGACGTACTGTCCGGTGTGATTATCCATCAACTTTAATATAAATGAAGACATAACTGATTCCCTCTGACTGGTGTAATTACAATTGCTGGAGCTGTTCCAACTACTTTCTGTACATAAAAAATCACGAAAACGTCAGCTTGATCGTCACTCTTATGACGAACCAGATCCCAGAGAAAGCTATCAAGTAAAATCAGCAGGGGAGATTGTTTAAGGTCCTTTTGCATAACTTTTAGACGAATAATGGACAACGGGACAAGATCGTCACGAAATACCGCTGTATGCGGAAGTAATGCACACGGGCGCTGTCATAAAAATTGAATATTTTACAAATTGACTCTCCTCTTGATGCAGAATGAGGACAGGTCTGCGATAAGCAAAAAGGGAAAACATTCTTACTTGGCGTTAATTAATAAAGACATTGCCCTAGTGACTAGAAGCAAAGAGGATGTATCAGCGCACTTAGTTTCCAAAAGGGCTGTTTTGGGCAATTCGCTTCCCAAGGCTAATTTTACAGCACTTAAAATCTGAAGCAGCTGTGTTGATTTTACCATTTATTAGACTCTTCAAGTTAAAGCCTTGAACTCATTTAGGTTATCTGCTACAAGGCCGTCTCATTATTGACCAAATGATCTGTCTCAATTGGCCGTAAAATTAGCTGTTTCCCTGGTCAAATTTTTTACATGTATGTGTCTATTCCCCAAAGCAGGAAATAGAAGGGTTGCATAGCTTAGATGAAACATTAAAAAAATCCCTACTCAAAAGATTTTGCTGCAAAATCACTCAGAGATTAGATTCTACAGATATTTACTTGCGAATATGGCTTCTAGCTTGATTTCAAAATGTGGATATGTATGGATCGCATTCTTGTCGGGGGATTTTTCTTGAATCCTTCTTTATGCCTTGCCGCATTTTTCTCCTAAAAAGATAGTCGATGTCTGCAGGCGTAAATGCTACTTTCAATATTACAGATGTTCTTGCACCACAGCTCAGGTGAAGCAGGCTGCACATATTCGTGTCCGTACGAAAATTTAATAAGGTTTGATCCCGCAGCCGCACATGATGAGTGTCATATGGACAACCTACTGAATTAGTTTTGAGTAGGCGATATTGCGCTCAAATAGCATATTTCAAGTCAGGACCCGAGTTCGGGGAGAGCGCACTCCTGAAACGATCTAATGAATGCGCTTGCTTCCATTTCTGTTTACGTTCTCTTTTCTTCCTAATCCAGCGATTGAGTTGGCTAAGCAAGTGTGATCTCAGTGTCCGAGTTCTGGTAGAGTTTGAAAACGTACGGATTGCTGAATGCGCTTGCTTCTAGTTCTGCTTGCGTTCTCTTTGCTTCCTCATCCAGCGAATGGCCAGGCTATGTACGTCAACTGCTCCGCTCAGCATATGTTTACGTTTCTTCCCAATCCGGCTTGTGGCTGCCGTGTGCACGGTAATGACACTTACCAGAAGGTATATAACTCGCTCTTGCTTCTATTTCATAACAGGTTTAATTTCCTGACCAATTTAGCGAACGGCAGGACTGCGTATGTTAAGGAGATTGCCTAGTCGGAGCGCACGCTGACCTAGCTTCCGATTGACCATGCGGTCACTTCCCTTTCTAATGCAGCGAGTGGTGTGTCAATGGCTCTACACCCTTGTCTGGATCATCGCACATTATGCGGAGTGTCATTGGCAATGCGCTCCCGTTTTCCATTGATTGACAGCTTCCCCGTTGCATTTTTATTCGCGGATTCCTCAAACTGTCCCATCTACGCCCTTTCGAATTACGCATTCAAATTTCACATCCCTTAAAACCACCTTCACTTGCTCGAACATGACTTCGCCTTTCTACATTTCGCCTTTGCTTTGGCCTGCCGTATCGCCTCACCAGCAAAACCCCTATTACCACCACTCCCGTATTACAGGAGCCTTCGGTCTGCCTACCGCCAGTGGTGCTATAGGACCAAACCTGACCGAAAATCTTATCAGTATTTTTCAGTATGGTATATTTGGCATTACAATAAAAGTATATATATGTATGGCATTCTCTGCCGTACATCAAGAACGTTTCAGAAGCGACCGAGCACATTGCTACGGAGCTAGGTGTTGGAATTGTACACCGCCTCAAAGCCACCGTGTGCAATAGGGTCATGAAAAGTAAAGACCGTTTAAAACCTGATGAGCAATCTGGAGTATTGTATCGCATTCCGTGTCAAAATTATCCTTGTGACTACACAGGACAGACTGGGCGCATGCTCGGATCGCGGATACACGAAAATAAGCTGGCTGTGCGACGAGGCAACGCATTATCACAAGTGGCCACTCACACCTACGAAATGGGTCATGCGTGTAACATCGTAGCCACTAAAATAATCGCCCACGCCCGAAACAAAACAGGCCGAGAATTGATTGAAGCCTGTGCCTAGAATGAGAACTCGGTCAATCGATCAATCGATCTGACGCCGGCGTACGGAGCCCTGCTTAGTCACCTGCAGTCTTGCGTGTCGGTCGATGATTGGCCTACATGCCTTAACACTGTCGCTTTTTCTGTTCTCTGACGATGGACTCCTGTACAAGTCTGAAAGCTCAGGACAATAAACAAAGTGTTCAGGTGCTCGACTCTTCTTCTTCACTTATGTATATATATATATATGGAGATCTGGACTTACCCGGTTCTCCCTTGAGTCCTTCAATTCCCGGGAGACCAGACGGTCCTCTCTCGCCCTTGATGCCCTTGTCAGCAGAGGGACAGACTGGAGAAAACCCTTTTCTGCCCTTCAAACCCACGACGCCCTTTGGTCCGCGAGGGCCGGCAAAACCAGGAAGACCTGGCTGACCTGGTTCACCCACGAGTCCGGGGAGGCCGGAGAAACCAGGCCGTCCGGGAAGTCCACTAATACCAGGGAACCCGGGGTCTCCGTCAATACCCCAAAGACCTCGGAGGCCATCTTCACCAGGAAGACCGACGAGACCTGGTTGGCATTAAAAGGCAAGCAAGAAGTGTAGCGCGAGGATGATCCAGACCAATATATCTGGATGTGAACCAGATAAATGCAACCACCACCACCACCACCACCACCACCACCACCACCACCACCACCACCACTTGATGAGGAGAAATACTACGAACAGCTAACCTTGTACGCCCTTTTCTCCAAACAGCCCGAAAGAACCGGGGTAGCCCTTTGGCCCCGCTCGTCCTGGGTATCCTTTTCCGCCCTTCAGTAGGAATGGGAGCATACCGGGTTCTCCAGGCTCACCGATGTCTCCAGGGAGGCCAGGGAGTCCCATGATGCCTTCTTCGCCCCTCATGCCCTTCGGGCCTGAAGGACCAGGCAATCCGGTTGGTCCCATTTCACCGGTTCTTCCGCGGAATCCCTTTTATTTGAAGGCCGAAGAAGGGGGGAGGACAGGTGTGAGGTTTGCAATGCATAAAACGTAGTCAGGTGGGAGGTCTGACTGACTGATCATATCATTACCAAGAATTTGCATGAATCGTCTTAATCCATTTTATCACCGGCCTGTTGTGAATGAAATAAAATAATTGAAAAACGCGACAGAACTGTAAGTTTCACTTTTGGAAATTTAGAATGCAACATGGTTTGTAGATTTCAGCCAAATACACTGACGCACTGCAGTGAGCCGGAAGACAGGATTGCCTAACTGCAATACCTCCGACGGGTCTTCAAAGCCAATGACTACCCGCGCAACTTCGTCGACCGGTAGATACGCAAAAGGGACGAAAGACCTAACCGCACGGGCACCAAATTTTGGCGAGCACTTCCATATGTCAAGAACGTTTCGGAAGCTGTATTCGCCTTCTCGCACCACTTGGGGTTGGAGTTGTACACAGACCGGAGGCAACCATTAGGCGTCAGTTAATAAAATTGAAAGACCCACTTCCACGGCAAGAAACGTCTGGAGTGGTTTATCGGATCTGGTGCAGTTGCGGACAAAGCAACTACTTCGGAGAAACCGGAAGATAACTCCAAACGCGAATGGCCGAACACGCGGCATCGGTGCGCAGAAATGACGCCAGCTCTCAAGTTGCGGCTCATTCGACGGGTTTCATTCACACATTCGAATTTGGCGAGGCCGAAATTCTCGCAAGAGGTGACAACCGCGTGAACCGGGAGCTACTGGAATCATGGTTCAATGGCTCTCCAGTCCATCAGCAAGTGCCACGATTTTCCCATTCCATACTCGGTGCTGAGACTTCGCCTAGGCGGAATAATTAGCCATGCGGGGAGTGCACAGGTGAACACTTTTCCCAATAACAGGGTCGGTGGGTCAGATGGTCGAGCAAGAATCACACCAACCTCCAACGTACGTGATGAGATTTAAGCAATTTTCGACGCAAATGTCTGCCATCAAGCAGTCATTACACCACGTGCGACGATTTCTGCTGAATGGTGGGGAGAGCCGTGAATGTTCATAGGTATGTAGTAGCATGACGACTGCATCCTATAATTACTACAGCCCCTTGTGCATGAACCACCCGTATCTGCTTTTGTCTCTGATGATGGATTCGAGTAGGAATCCGAAACGTCAGGCTAATAAAGCTCATGTCCCAGCGATCGTGTCCCTTCTTCAACACTTAGGCTTCTTGTGTAGAAACGATTTATGTTGGAAAGACAAGTTGGATTTGCCTCCGAAGACAATATTTTTTAAATAAAAATAACTGTAGGGTGTTTGGCTGATAAGCGAGAGCTTAAAAGATACTGAGGATTCGGCACTTGCGTACACGGTAGCTCTTAAAACGCTAAAGGAGTAAACTCGGTAAGATAGCGGTTTCTATTTTAAAATGATTGCAAAGTACGATTTAAACTTATGACTTAGATCGTCCGCCTACTGGGTCAAATTAGTCATGTCATAGTTGCTCTGTGAACTCCCACTTAAACCCTGTTAATGCAATTTAGGGGGTCTAATTACGTACTAATGATTAGAGCGACATAGCCTACAGAAGAAAACTCTCCGAGTGCTATCGATGAACGAACCAGATGGATGTCAGTTAATGATGGGGCAACCTTTAATTCATGAACGAACAGTTTCATCATCAACCTTTAATTCATGGACGAACACTTTCCTTTTAATTTTAATTCAATCTCCGAGCTACATGAATGATAACAGCAGCGTGAGCATAATATTTTAGCGGACGACCATGCACTGGCGTCCTGAAAATAGAGTTTTCAAAAACATTATTTTCTACCTTCACAATAGGCGACGCTCGGGGGGCGTAGGGTATTTCAATGGCAAATCAGGCGACTCGTCATTAAAGTAAATAGGATGCGACCGGATTTGTCACGATGCGAAATCGGTCAGGACTCGAAAATCTTCGACTAATGGGTAAATCGGACCCTCTCATTGGCTCCTATTCCATGTCCAGCTAAGCAGGATTCAAGTTCTCTTTACGGTAACCTGTCACACCCGAAGTGCAGGCCAGGTCATGTGTGTGGACAGTGCAGAGGGTCTGTCCAAAGTTGTTTGTCTTCATCGTCCGCTTATCAAGACAAGGCGGGCGGAAGAGACGAGAGTGCGATAGATGCTGAAAGCGCAAGTCATCGCTTCTGGGACCATCGTTGTTTGTGACGGTAGCACTCTTATCGTAACTCTGTCCATGTGCTTTAGAAAAATAACCACAAATCAAGTATGCAACTTTCAGTAGAGTTCTCACGAGAGCTGAAGCTAACTGATATTGTTCCATGGTAGCTAGGCCCTAGATTTAGTCTCACGCACGTCTGCTACCGTAATTCTGATTCCATCTGCGACTGTCTTAGGTACTGACGGAGCTGAAGACTGAGAGTTCATATTAGGCCTTGTGTAACGGTAGAGGGTCTTCTCTTAATTAAAACAATATCGGTATCTAAAGGTTCGCTCTGCGCATTTAATAGCACGTGAATCCGTCCTAATACAACGACCTAAGACGCAAATCAGCGCTCCGGTCGGGCTAGAAGAACCGGTTGTAACTGAAGTTTGTAAGTGCTATTTTTCTGTTATTAAATAGACAATGAAACTAGGGGGAGAACGATCCAAGCGGCGTGAGAGCTCACGAAGTGTCTTTCTTTGTCGTTTTTGTGCATTGCAGTTTCCAGAGGCTTAGTTTAGCAAGAAGCCTCGTTTAAACGTAAAATCATCACAGCCCCGGGGTTAAACTGACCTTCATGCCGGGCAGTCCTCTCTCACCGTCGTCGCCACGAAGTCCGAAGAATCCGTCCACACCTCGTCTGCCCTCATCGCCGGGTTCCCCGGGGAAACCCTGTTGACCCTGGGGACCTGTGGAACCAATACCAGGACGACCGCGTTCACCCACTTTACCAACCTTGCCGTCGAGGCCTGGAAGTCCTTTCTCACCGGCAGGACCCATGCTCCCGGAAGGACCCGGCTGTCCTTTCAACCCGGCGACTGCTCTTCCAGGGAAGCCTTTCTGGCCCTTGTCGCCCTGGAAGCCGGTTTCCCCGACCGGTCCTGGGGTAAAGAAGTCATCTGATACAGGCGGTGCCACAGGGATATGTGTGCTCTCAGCAAATAATACTGAAGCCTAACTGAATGTATAGATTTTGAGAGGTTCTTCCTCCGTTTCCATCAGGACGGTAGCTAAAGACACTGTTATTACTAAAAAACTGACTGGAAATAAGACGACTAGGACAAATATAGCAGGAACGGTCACAGTTAGCGCTTAATGTGCTCTGTCTCGTTCCCGACTCAGTACTCCTCGAGTCAAGGGAAATTAGTTAAAAGGTCGGTCTCTGCAACCCGGCTCCCACGTCGTCTGCCACTTGCTAGAGTTACGGATCGGATTTCGGTGGCTGTAGCCCAAAGACGGTCAGGTGTGAAGATAAAACTAAACAAACCGACAAAGAGAGGAGTCATTTATTACGTTCCCTGGCGCAGTTCTCCTTGGCGTTGGTAAGAACGGGTCATGCAATTATAGTCACCATTTAAACAGTCAGATGGAAAACGCAGGCTAACGGAAGACGTGTACAACAACAACAAGACCCAGGTCGAACACGATGGCAATCGCAGTTACCCGACGATTATATATATTTAGAAAGATGAAGTTCTTTGGGAAACAGCAAAATTTTATTGTGAATTTTCGAGACTGGTTCCCCAGCTCGTCTTCAGACAATGGGTGTGCAAAAACAA
>CACRXP010000354.1:260804-286229 GCA_902702965.1 Spirometra erinaceieuropaei | reverse complement strand
GAATTACGGTAGCAGACGTGCGTGAGACTAAATCTAGGGCCTAGCTACCATGGAACAATATCAGTTAGCTTCAGCTCTCGTGAGAACTCTACTGAAAGTTGCATACTTGATTTGTGGTTATTTTTCTAAAGCACATGGACAGGGTTACGATAAGAGTGCTACCGTCACAAACAACGGTGTTCACTGCTGCCCGGCAAGATGGTCCCAGAAGCGATGACTTGCGCTTTCAGCATCTATCGCACTCTCGTCTCTTCCGCCCGCCTTGTCCTGATAACGAGACGATGAAGACTAACAACTTTGGACAGACCCTCTGCACTGCCCACACACACGACCTGGCCTGCTCTTCGGGTGTGTCAGGTTACCGTAAAGAGAACTTGAATCCTGCTTAGCTGGACATGCAATAGGAGCCAACGAGAGGGTCCCATTTGCCCATCAGTCGAAGACCTTCGGGGTCCAGACCGATTTCGCATCGTGACAAATCCGATCGCATCCTATTCATTTTGATGAGCAGTTGCCTGATTTGCCATGGGTATCCGCCCCTGAGAGTCAGCTAATTAACAGGTTGCCGTCTATTGTGAAGGTAGAAAATAATGTTTTCTAAAACTCTATTTTCAGGGAGCCAGTGGATTAAAAGTGGATGCTCGTCCGCACATGCCGCTGTTATCATTTAAGTAGCTCGGCAATTGAATTACACTTAATGGGAAACTGGATAGTAGGCCTTCGCCCATGAATGCAAGACTGCCCCATTTGGCTCGTTCATCGATAGCAGTCGGAGAGTTTTCTTCTGTAAACTATGTCACACTAGGCATTAGGGCGTAATTAAACCCCCTCAATCGCCTTCACACAGCAACTATGACTTAACTAATTTGGCCCAGTAGGCGGACGATCTAAGTCATAATTTTAAATCGTACGTTGTAATCATTTTAAAATAGAAACCGCTATTTTACCGAGTTTACTCCTTTAGAGTTTTAAGAGCTACCGTGCACGCAAGTGCCGAATCCTCAGTATCTTTTAAGCTCTAGCTTATCAGCCAAACACCTTACAGTTATGTAGAAAATATTGTATTCGAAGGCAAATCTAACTTGTCTTTCCATCATAGATCGTTTCTACACAAGAAGCCTAAGTGTTGAAGAAGGGACACGATCGCTGGGACATGAGCTTTGTTAGCCTGACGTTTCAGATTCCTGTTCGAACCCGTCCTCAGAGACAAAAGCAGATACGGATGGTTCATGCACAAGGGGCTGCAGTACTTATAGGACGCAGTCGCCATGCTACTGCATACCTATGAACATTCACGGCTCTCCTCAGCATTCAGCAGGGATCGTCGCACGTGGTGTGATGACTGTTTGATGGCCGATATTCGCGTCGTTAATTGCTTAAATCTTATCACGTGCGTTGGATGTTGGTGCGATGAGTGCTCGACCATCTGACCCACCGACCCTGGTGTTGGGAAAAGTGCTCACCGGTGCACTCCCCGCATGGCTAATTATTCCGCCTATGCGAAGTCTCGGTACAGATTATGGAATGGGAAAATCGTTGCACTTGTTGATGGACTGCGGGCCAATAAACCATGATTCCAGTGGCTCCCGGCTCACGCGGTTGTCCCCTCTTGCGAGAATTTCGGCCTCGTCAAATTCGAATGTGTGGCCGGAACCCGTCGAATAAGCCGCAACTTGAGAGCTGGCGTCATTTCTCCGCACCGCTGCCGCGTGTTCGGCCATTCTCGTTCGGAGCTGTCTTCCAGTTTCTCCGACGTAATTGCCTTGTTCGCAACTGCACCAGATCCGATAAACGACTCCAGACGTTTCTTGCCGTGGCAGTGGGTCTTTTGGTTTCATCAGTTGACGGCTGATGGTTGCCTCCGGTCTGTGTGTCACTCCAACCCCAAGTGGTGCGAGAAGGAGGCCAACAGCTTCCGAAACGTTCTTGACATACGGAAGCACTCGCCAAAATTTAGTGTCCGTGCGGTTAGGTCTTTCGTCCCTTTTGCGTATGTACCGGTTTACGAAGTTGCACGGGTAGTCATTGGCTTTGAAGACCCGTCGGAGGTATTGCATTTAGGCAGTCTTGTATTCCGGCTCACTGCAGTGCGTAAATGTATTTGGCTGAAATCTACAAAACATGTTGCATTCTAAATTTCGAAAAGTGAAACTTGCAGTGCTGTCGCGTTTTTCAATTATTTTATTTCATTCACAACAGGCCGGGGATAAAATGGATTAAGACGATTCATGCAAATTCTTGGTAATGACATAATCAGTCAGTCAGACCTCCCACCTGACTACGTTTTATGCATTGCAAACCTCACACCTGTTCTCCCCCCTTCTTCGGCCTTCAAATAAAAGGGATTCCGCGGAAGAACCGGTGAAATGGGGCCAACCGGATTGCCTGGTCCTTCAGGCCCGAAGGGCATGAGGGGCGAAGAGGGCATCATGGGACTCCCTGGCCTACCTGGAGACATTGGTGAGCCTGGAGAACCCGGTATGCTCCCATTCCTACTAAAGGGCGGAAAAGGACACCCAGGACGAGCGGGGCCAAAGGGCTACCCCGGTTCTTTCGGGCTGTTTGGAGAAAAGGGCGTACAAGGTTAGCTGTTCGTAATATTTCCCCTCATCAAGTGGTGGTGGTGGTGGTGGTGGTGGTGGTGGTGGTGGTGGTGGTGGTGGTGGTGGTGGTGGTGGTGGTGGTGGTGGTGGTGGTGGTGGTTGCCTTTATCTGGTTCACATCCACATATATTGGTTTGGATCATCCTCGCGCTACACTTCTTGCTTGCCTGTTAATGCCAACCAGGTCTCGTCGGTCTTCCTGGTGAAGATGGCCTCCGAGGTCTCTGGGGTATTGACGGAGACCCCGGGTTCCCTGGCATTAGTGGACTTCCCGGACGGCCTGGTTTCTCGGGCCTCCCCGGACTCGTGGGTGAACCAGGTCAACCAGGTCTTCCTGGTTTTGCCGGCCCTCGCGGACCAAAGGGCGTCGTGGGTTTGAAGGGCAGAAAAGGGTTTTCTCCAGTCTGTCCCTCTGCTGACAAGGGCATCAAGGGCGAGAGAGGGCCGTCTGGTATCCCGGGACTTGAAGGACTCAAGGGAGAACCGGGTAAGTCCAGATCTTCATATATATATATATATATATATATATAAGTGAAGATGAAGAGTCGAGCATCTGAACACTTTGTTTATTGTCCTGAGCTTTCAGACTTGTACAGGAGTCCATCGTCAGAGAACAGAACAAGCGACAGTGTTAAGGCATGTAGACCAATCATAGCCTGACGCGCAAAACTGGAGGTGACTACGCAGGGCTCCGTACGCCGGCGTCAGATCGATAAATCGATTGACCGAGTTCTCATTCTAGGCAGAGGCTTCAATCAATTCTCGGCCTGTCTTGTTTCGGGCGTGGGCCATAATTTTAGTGGCTGCGATTTTACACGCATGACCCATTTCGTAGGTGTGAGCGGCCACTTGTGATAATGCGCCGCCTCGTCGCACAGCCAGCTTATGTTCATGTATGCACGATCCGATCATGCGTCCAGTCTGTCCTGTGTAGTTACAAGGACAATTTTGACACAGAATGCGATACACTACTTCAGATTGCTCATCAGGTTTTATCCGGTCTTTAATTTTCATGACCCCATTGCTTATGGTGACTTTGGGGCGGTGTACAATTCCAACACCTAGCTCTACAGCAATGGCTCGGTCGCTTTTGGTGTACGGCAGAGAATGCCATACATATGTATACTTTTATTGTAATGCCAAATATGCCATACTGAAAAATACTAATAAGATTTTCGGTCAGGTTTGGTCCTATAGCACCACTGGCGGTAGGCAGACCGAAGGCTCCTGTAATACGGGAATGGTGGTAATAGGGGTTTTGCTGGTGAGGCGATAAGTCAGGCCAAAGCAAAGGCGGAATGTAGAAAGGCGAAGTCATGTTCGAGCAAGTGAAGGTGGTTTTAAGGGATGTGAAATTTGAATGCGTAGTATGAAAGGGTGTAGATGGGACCGTTTGAGGAATCCGCTGGTGTGTATGGAGCGAATAAAAATGCATCGGGAAGCTGTCAACCAATGGGAAACGGGAGCGCATTGCCAATGTCACTCCGCATAATGTGCAATGATCCAGACAAGGGTGTAGAGCCATTGACACACCACTCGCTGCATTAGAAAGGGAAGTGACCGCATGGTCAATCGGAAGCTAGGTCAGCGTGCGCTCCGACTAGGCAATCTCCTTAACATACACAGCCCTGCCAAATTGGGCAGGAAATTAAACCTGTTCTGAAATAGAAGCAAGAACGAGTTACACACCGTCTGGTAAGTGCCATTAACGTGCACACGGCAGCCAAAAGCCGGATTGGGAAGAAACGTAAACATATGCTGAGCGGGGCGGTTGACGTACATAGCCTGGCCATTCGCTGGATGAGGAAGCAAAGAAAACGCAAGCAGAACTAGAAGCAAGCGCATTCAAACTCTCCCCGAACTCGGACACTGAGATCACACTTGCTTAGCCAAGCCAATCGCTGGATTAGGAATAACAGAGAACGCAAACAGAAATGGAAGCAAGCGCATTCATTAGACCGTTTCAGGAGTGCGCTCCCCCCCGAACTCGGGTCCTGACTTGAAATATGCTATTTGAACGCAATATCGCCTACTCAAAACTAATTCAGTAGGCTGTCCATATGACATTCATCATGTGCGGCAGCGGGATCAAACCTTATTAAATTTTCGTGCGGACACGAATATGTGCAGCCTGCTTCACCTGAGCTGTGGCGCAAGACCATCTGTAATACTGAAAGTAGCATCTACGCCCCAAGACATCTACAATCTGTTTAGGAGAAAAGTGCGGCAAGGCATAAAGAAGGATTCAAGAAAAATCCACCGACAAGCATGCGATCCATACATATCCACATTTTGAAATCAATCTAGAAACCATATGCGCAAGTAAATATGGGTAGACTCTAATCTCTGAGTGATTTTGCAGCAAAATCTTTTGAGTAGGGATTCTTTTAATGTTTCATCTAAGCTATTCAACCCTTCTATCGCCTGCTTTGGGGAATCAGCTAATTTTACGGCCAATTGAGACAGATCCTTTGGTCAATAATGAGACAGCCTTGTAGCAGGTAATCTAAATGAGTTCAAGGCGTTAACTTGAAGAGTCTAGTAAATGGTAAAATCAACACAGCTGCTTTAGATTTTAAGTGCTGTAAACTTAGCCTTGGGAAGCGAATTGCCCAAAACAGCCCTTTTGGAAACTAAGTGCGCTGATACATCTTTTTTGCCTCCGGTCACTAAGGCAATGTCTTTTTTAATTAACGCCAAGTAAGAATGTTTTCCCTTTTTGCTTATCGCAGACCTGTCCTCATTCTGCATCAAGAGGAGAGTCAATTTGTAAAATATTCAATTTTTATGACAGCGCCCGTGTGCATTACTTCCGCATACAGCGGTATTTCGTGACGATCTTGTCCCGTTGTCCATTATTCGTCTAAAAGTTATGCAAAAGGACCTTAAACAATCATCTCTGTTGATTTTGCTTGAAAGCTTTCTCTGGGATCTGGTTCGTCATAAGAGTGACGATCAAGCTGACGTTTTCATGATTTTTTGTGTACAGAAAAGTAATTGGAACAACTCCAACAATCGTAATTACACCAGCCAGAGGGAATCAGTTATGTCGTCATTTATATTAAAGTCCATGGATAATCACACCGGCCAGTAGGTCCCATGAACCAAATATGCATATGTGCTTGTCAGTAATACTATGTTATGCACATATCTCATGAAACATAAACCTAAATTCTGAGCTCTAATTCTAGTCAGAAAGGATTACTTAGGCAGGTTATTAATGCTGAGTATCATGCGCCATCCTCCCTGGATATCTCGGTCAAACTAGGTGCCGGTTTCTGAATGCTCGTCTTTCCTGCCATTTGAAAAAGTGTTTATAGCCAAAAAGGGACTGTTTAGAGGCCTGGATTGGTTCCACAGATTTTTCGGTTATCCATTTAGACCAGCCAATCGGCCTGTTTAACGTTAGGTCTGAGATTGCATTGAGTGACACCATGATTTCCTTCAAGTTTCTTTAAGGCCCTGTATCGAGAGGTTTTTAAGTTAGTTTACTCCCATTCTGCAACTTTTCCTTCATACTTACAGTAACTTTACCCACATTTATTCACGTTAGCAAACGCTAAACTCACGAACGTTTCGATTTAAAACTTTATGAACCTGTTTTCAAATAGACGATACTACAATTTTTGACTTACCACACAAAGTTATATACAAAGGATTTTCCGAACACGTCCATAGTACTATCTAAAGAAGATTATTTGAAAACAAAAAGACTGCTCAACTTCACTTCAGCCTAAATTCTGCGTATCTGTCACTTAGTCTATCAGAAGTTCTATTCGGTACTGGATTAGAAAAGAGTGACCAGTCTCCCCAGATGAAATCTGTACCGTCTATTTGTTCGAATTGTCTGTACTATCACTTAACTGTTCATCCGATTATCTCCTTCCCCCAGGCTTCGATGGAGTCCAAGGTCCCAAAGGCATCCAGGGCCCAAGTCAGGCCGGCCCCCAGGGCTTCAAGGGCGAGCGTGGAATCGAGGGAATAAACGGTCGGCCTGGTAAGGCCATCTTTTAAATCATTTTCACTTAAATGTTTAATATCCGTCTACTTATGCTGTACCAGTAGGTGTATTTTATTGATTCAACATACCGGGCTGCATGGGAAGAAAAATGTGTACATCCGTTAGTGATTCATTAAATGTCCAGTCGAACAACGAGCGAAAATAAGAGTTAGGGCTAGGTGGCATGTCAGGAGAATTATCAGCAATCCTCGTCTGAGAGGATAAAGTCTGAACCAATAACCACCTTCACACGGTCTCCAAGTTGTTGATTCACTCCTGCCCTATTTGTGTTACAGACGTCTGGCGATGTCAGATTTTTGAGGATGATCCTGGGGCGATAATTACGAACGAAAATAAATTCAGTTACTCTCTCCCAAGGGCTGTTTTTAGGTGACCTTTCTGAATACCCTTAGATCACTTGGAGTAAACTTGACCCGAATATTCTTCCCCGTTGACTCTGATAGAGCGCATCTTGCAAAGCAGATTGAGTCATCAGATTAAGAGTTCTTGAAATAGTCTCAAGTTTCCGCAGAGAATCAATTGCCTGCCCTACTTAGTTACCAGTAATCTTTCTGTGCACGCTTCTTTCAAATACACATTGTATCCGACCTACTCGTAGGCATGCCTGGTCTCATTGGACAGAAGGGCGAACCGGGCCGTCTGGGACTTGAGGGCCTTCCTGGAGACATGGGTCTTGAAGGTCTCCCTGGCGATGACGGAGCATGGGGCGCACCCGGACTTCCAGGCTTCTACGGCAGACCCGGCATCAAGGGTCGTGTCGGCGATCGCGGACCCAGTGGCCCTATTGGTGAACCCGGCTACCCTGGCTTCGATGGCGAGCGCGGAGACGTCGGTGAGCCTGGACGTCGCGGTTTGGACGGTTTGGAAGGTAAGTGTAACCGCACAGCTAATGCCTTACCGGGCAGTTACCCTTTGCGTCCCATGAGAACCGCGAACACTCGAGTAAATGTGGCGACCCGACCGTCAAGGATGAACACGTACATCATGTGACCCCACAGCATGACGGACGCCGCACGGTACGTTGAGCGTAAATTAGCTTATGGTGAGATTACATATATGCACCATTCGCTTGTTGCGGCAGGCGGTGTGTGTGCAGTCTGTGTCAAGTCAAATTTTAGATTGGAAGGAGAAGACGGAAGGCACCAGAATGAGGGTTTTATTGTACACATAATCCAGAGTTGTTCTCTCAGGCGGCAGTGGCCATTGGCGAAGCCAGGGCTGGTGTTGACTGCGTCCATTCATGCCTGAGAGTCCCTGAGATAGTGGTGGCAGCCGCTGTTATAGGCTCGTGGGCCAAGCTCATGTGGTGTCCAGTCAGTGTGTATTGCATTTACCGAGGGATGGTGTCCCAGCGGCGAACTCTGTGCCGCCTACTTAACGCGTGTCGGGCACAATGTAGCCTCCAAAACCTCTACAGTGGGGCTCAAACTGAAAATACGACTGTGTGCAGGACAGAATAAGTACTCACACTGGTCTTAGGCATGACATTGATTTGTGGTTTGACGTAGGACTATGTTTCCCCCACCATTACAGGTGACCTTGTCTCCGACTCTAGAGGTGGGGGTTCACTTAAGTTGGAACACGCGAATAAGGGTTAGGGTTTACACATGGGAATAGGAACCCCTTACATCCAATGTGAGGCCACCTATAGTACGGGCGAGCCGATCTTGCGATCTCTGACTTGATTTACTAGTATCGGCTAAACAAGATTAATAAATATCACATTCGTCTGTTCTTCTTCCAAAATCAACCTTCCAATCTATCGTAGTTTATTCTGTCTGCTAACTTAGCCCCTTATTTAGTAAGTCACTATGCTCAAATCGTCCTGAGAGTTATAATTTAGGCCGACAAAGTCAAGGGAGACCGGAATGGCCATTTAAAGCTTATTAGTCGTCGCCAGCCAACTCCGAAGTGTGCAACACCCGAACGCCCCCTACCATTGTACATTCCCGATCGAAATCGACAGGGCAACGAGCTCGTGGCCCAGTGGTTAGAGGCGCGGACTTCTAACTAACAGGTCGCGAGTTCGAGCCCCACATGCTCCAAACTTCGGGGTCGGCAATGACTGTCTGACGATGGTTATTAAGCCAGAAATGGTCATTCAACTCTCCCTTGTCTTTGTCGGTAATAAAACTCTGCTTATATTATGCGCTGCTGTGTGTCTGCTAGTTGGGCTCCAGGGGGAGTGCCCGTAAAGCACAACAGAACGAGTGAGTTCCGTATGAACGATCGGTGAACGCCCCTCTACTCGACCAGACCGAAGGAACTCTCTATTATGTATTATGTCCTGATTCGCAATTTCCCCCTCTTCCCCCCCCCCCCCAGAAAGACACACTCTTGGAACTACATATACCAACCAAGGCCCAATATTCTTTGAACTCCCCATATGTTTTGAATTGAAGGATCTGGTGGACGTAAGCGACCTAACAGGATACGTACAAGCATATCAGTTGTGATGGGCATCGTCGTAGCTCGAGCCAAACTGTGTCAGACACGTGCGTAATGTAGGCTTTGGATCCTACTTAAATCAGAATAACTGGGATATCGCCAACAGTGGTTGTGAAGAAGGAGAATCGGTGACTGTAACAGGAATTACATTCGTCTGATTTATGCTGAGCTCATCCGTCTAGTGCAAACATTAGGCTGCCTCTAGGGATTGTCAGCCTGCGATCCTTAGCTCGCTTGTTGGCGATGTATTAAACAACATTAAGGGGTAGAATCAGTGTGAAGAAACTTGTTCGCCTCTGAAATCATCCTCACAAATTACTTGTGAAAATAAGACAACCTGGTATCGCTTGAAGATCTCAGGGTGTCATCGCCCGACGACGACTGCTGCTCAAAATCAGTATTTCAGTCTCCAAATGTATCCAACTTCAAATTGCCTCACTGTCTTTCTCTCTTTCCGTCTGTCTTTCTCTCCCGAAGTTTCGGCCTAGCCCACGCCCTGTTCTCAGTTGCCTAGATTGCGTATAGTGTTTCAAGGTCGCAGTCTTTCTAATACAACGTCCTCTTCGTCATATCTTTCAGGCTACCAAGGTCTGGAAGGCCCAAAAGGACCCAAGGGCAGGAAGGGATCTTCTCTGCTGGGCTACTTCGGATTACAAGGCAGCCCTGGTGACGTCGGCCGCAAAGGTGAACAAGGACACCCCGGATTCGAAGGTCTGGTTCTATTTCAGTCTCAGTTATCCATCGAAACCTTGCTTAAGCGCCAATACTGCTAACGCCTCATGGAGAACCGCGCCATGAAGCAATGTAGTCATTTAGAAAGTGCTGGTGCATATTTTTTGCCTTTGGTTTCTGCACGTCCCAAGTAGTTCTTTAGTCAGTCTCCACAGCCCTTCGCAATCTGTTAGTGTTCCCTTCGTCGCTTTACGTCGTGGTAACAGATGAAGAGGGACTGCGACGTCTGGGTAGATCGATGTGTTCCTTCAACACCGCCAACCCTTGCTCCCCCCCCCCCCCCATTGACAAGGCTAAATGCGATTGGACAGCTCCGCCAAGAGCTTCTTTCCGTAGCGATCCTCATTGGTTATTGCAGAATAAGATAAAAGATAAGCAAGGCTGTATTAAAAACTAAACACTGAAACAGCTTTTTATGTACTCCGAGGCCTACGATTCCGCAGACAGAGGTCGAAGGTACATATGCCTTGGCAACCGGGATCCAGTTCAAGGAGATGCCCACATGTCCTTATTTTGAAAGGCCGGATCTAGAAACTTGAAATTCCTATCCGATGTCTATTGGCTGTTAAGTCGAAAAAGAAGACAGTGTTCGTTGAAATATGTGTATTTTTACTGTCTGGTGTTTCAAAAAAGAAGTATCGCGATCCGCTTCTCGGGATGCTATCGTGTCCTATTTTCATCTCGCTTTAGAACTCGTGTTATCTGGTTTGATGCTCGGTTAAGCTACTGCGGCATCTTAAGCCATAAGTAGCCACGGGGGCCCTCAAGCCTTGTTCAGAGGAGGTAGGGGAAAGATTGTACCCCAGTAGGAAGAACATTGAATTCCGTACTGGATGAACGGGGAATAGGTTGGAGCGAGTTTTCAGCCAAAAGAGGTCAAGGGTTCAGCTCTGGTGGAGTAGGCGCCCGAGCGCCTCCGGGGAGGACATGTTTGCATCGGTCTTCATGCTGTTGGGGCGTTCTGAATGGCTGTGGCTGACTGGGAACCAAATGCGGAAGGCGGTGTTACAGAAGGCCCCAAAAGTAGAATTATAAGATGCCAATGCCTCTCCACCCCTTAGGGGGAGCATTTGTGTATCCTGGACACATGCGCCCCCTGTCACACGTGAAGACTTGTCCTCCGACACCGCGTGTTTAGAAGCCGATGGACTGTACCTTGAGACCGCATGCTCTTTAAGCGGCACGCTCGTCCGTTGGAGCTTTTAATTTAATGCGCGATTGTCAGCAGTCCGGGTTTGGATCTTAGGTTATCAAGACCTTAGATGGGATACGGCTAGTTACTGATGGCTAATAAGTCAGAAACGGTGGTTCCTTTCTCACTCGCCCTAACTGCCATCCTTTTAACTGGTATTGTCTGTTAAAATGGGGCCTGTCGAATGTTGTGTGGTCGACAAGATAAAGATTCCTAATCAAAAGTCAGGGAAGACGGTTTGAGTAGGACAACCTTTACGGCCTGAGGAAGTGCGTACACAAGGGCTCTGTAGGCAGTCGCCGCGAGCGCGCTCCAAGCAAATTGTTGTCTGTGCCCGCCTTTGAGGTGTTGTCAGCGCGTGCGTGCGCCCTTCGTTGTCTCCACGTCGCCAGCCAATCAGAGTGGGGACAGCGTTGATTGGCTTCGAGCACTCGCGCGTCCCAGCAGCGTATCGACACGGAGTGTGAGGCGGACAGGACGGCAGCGTGACAAAGGCGGAGGGCGAGGAGACGCGAACTGCCACAGGCCTCCTGTAAAGGATCCCTAGAGAGGTCCGTGTCTCCCTTTGTGATCAAGTCGTTGAAGCGCCACTCCCGTGTGAAAGGGAATATTATTATCTGTCCAGATGTAGTCTACCAAGGAACTAAATCTGAACGAAACACATTATCTTAACGACTGTCGAAACAAGTGGTGAATTTCCGACGGACATGTCTGTTTTTAAGGTCTATTGAAAGATCCACTCAAAGTGGTCTGCAAGTATCTTTAATATTTGGCAGTATGATCTGATATCTTCGTTATACCAAAATACAAATGCGTCCTCCCTCTCTGTCTTCCAATCAGGACTGTGGTTGAAGAGCGCATATAGACTTTTGGAATCCTGCTAACACTTTATTCTTTCTGCGCTTATGAAATCCTTACTCCATAATAGTTTCCACGATTTATTCCCCGGTTGACCGTTCCGCCAGTTTCCTGAATATCAACACTTTCAGATCTTACCCCTTCGATCTTGCAATGACCTATAGACGCCTTACGAGGACCAGTACTCCGCAACAAGAAAGTTGTTCACTCCTAGAACCAGGGGAATTCAGGGAAGGACACTTCTTTGGGATATTCAAGTGAAACAACTGGTCGACTGATAGTCTACCGCGCAGCCCACAGTTGATCTTTCCGTGTGTTGGGGTTTAACTAGCGGATGACTCAACCTATCCCAGATGATCTTTGCCAGCCGTCGGGAGTCTCGGTACTTCGACTAAATGTGGCCGCCGCAAAGTTGCAAGCTCGCATGTGTTGACAAACGTGCGATATTTCTGCAGCCCTTGCGAATCACGCTGACATTCTGGAGACACCGTGAGTGGGAGTCGATTGTGTTTGTGGAAGAACGATCAATGGACTCCACTGCGCGATAATCTGTCAGCAATTTAAGGGCCCCTGATTCGAATTTCATCCGCTACTTGTTTCAAAACACAATTTACCGTAGTAGTTTTAATGTCTTTCGATCAGCGTGTCTTTTCACAAATAATGATGTAGTTCGGCCATTTTCGTGTGACTTTACATACAGTGCGTGACCTATCTCATGAAATGTTGGCTGAAATTCTGAAATGCGTTTATGATTAGGAAGGATTACTTGGTCGCGGTTGCGATACTGATTATCTTAAGGCATACTCTTATGACATTTTGGACTTGGCAGGATGTCGGCTTTTAAATGCACTCCTTTTCAATCTCCTGTAGGAAGCGTGCTCGGTAAAAAATGACTACTTATGTAGCATGCATTTTTCCCATTGATTTTCGATGGTCTTGGAAATTCAAATATATTTTATAGAAACCACAAACAAAAATATGCTTTCTTTTAGGCAATCAATAGGGACTCACATCTTCTTTATATTTTATACTTAAGGAAGGAGTATAATTAGGTTTTTAAAAAGTTTCTAATTATGAGACTTTCTAAGACCGCGATATGTGCATTCACATAGCATCGTACCTGGCCGTTTACCACTGCTCCTCATGAAATGTACAACATGGTCCGCATCCATTGCAAAATTTTATGGACCCTGTATGATATCTCTTTAATGACATAGAAAAATATGGGATTTTCTTTACGCGGAACGCATGCACCTTGTAGAGTGTAATCACTAAGCGCTAATGCAACGAATGATCAGGCTCCAAATTATTCGGCAATTAGAAAACTTTTTTTAAAACCTAATTATACTCCTTCCTTAAGTATAAAATATAAAGAAGACGTGATTCTCTACTGATTGACTAAAAGAAAGTATATTTTTGTTTGTGGTTTCTATAAAATATATTTGAATTTCCAAGACCATCGAAAATCAATGGGAAAAATGCATGCTAATTAAGTAGTCATTTTTTACCGAGCACGCTTTCTACAGGAGATTGAAAAGAAGCGCATTTAAAAGCCGACATCCTGCCAAGTCCAAAATGTTATAACAGTATGCCACAAAGTAAGCAGTATCACGACCGCGACCAAGTAATCCTTCCTAATCGAAAACGCATTTCAGAACTTCAGTCAACATTTCATGAGATAGGTCACGCACTGTACTCGTGATCACAGCCAATTAGACATGCGCTCGTGGTAGATCGTTCAGCACTCCTTACATTTTTCTTTCACATCCGTAGCAACCACCTGCTGCGTTCAGAAGTTAAATACTTCATCGAATATATGTATATACATATGCATCTTTCATTTCCACGACTGAAGTCAACCATGTATTTATATGCATTGCTTATGTATGTATAAATATTAATTGTAAAGGTCTGCCGGGCTTTGAGGGACTCCCGGGTGATAAGGGAGTCAAGGGCTACCGTGGCATTCGTGTCGGTGACCGCGGTCCACCAGGTGATGCGGGCTCAATGGGTCCGCCTGGAGATGAGGGTCCCAAGGGCGAAGCTGGCCCGAGGGGCTACCGTGGTCCGGACGGGCTCAATGGTTCCATCGGATACGCAGACGGTGGCTACCTCTTTGCTGTGCATTCACAGAGAGACTCGCCACCGACATGTCCTGAATTTACCTACGAACTCTACACGGGCTACAGCTTGGTCACCTTGCAGGGTAACGAGAACTCTATGACCATGGACCTGGGTAAGTGACAAACAAATGAGCCGATCGTAAGGTCTTGGGTTACTGGATTCTATTCCATGAAGAGACACATACGAATGACCATTTGCATATACAAATGTTTAGAAGTTGGTGAAGTTTCCTTTGGAACTAAATAACTTTTATTTCGTACATTTTCTAAACTGTTTCCCCTCCCGGTCTGCAGACGATTGGGCAGTGAACAAGAAAACAGGTGACATCGGTGTTTTCACTCTTTTTTGTGTAATTCCACTTGTCTACTGTTGGAATATGAGTAGACACGTTTTGGCTTCATTTAATTTGCTTGTGCTACTTCTACTTTCACTTGCGTATGTTGGGGTATTTCATTGTCAATCGTTGTCCGGTAGCATGCCCCAGCCAGCAATAAATACTACTGCAGTTAACTCTTACCTATGTCCACAATATTTTGTGATGGGTTGAATATCATGCCAATGGGCGTCCGCTATATGTAGTTGTCCTGTTGGGATTGGTTTTGTCCGCATCCACTTGTCACCAAGAATCATACATGCGGCGCTTAAATCACTATGCCTATCGACATATGCTTCGTCTGAGGGCATAACTTCCAGCAACTCGCCGACCTTCTTTGTTGCACGGGCGAAAACGATGAGGGTTTTCGCTCATGCAAATATATGTCCTGTGTCCAGTGCGTGCATGGCTACCTTGGGTAAATGGTCCCGTCTCTTCACTCCAGGCTGAATGTCATATACAGAGATAAACAGAGATTTCCCGACTTAGTGGCAGCAGACTCCATTCCAATTGATGCAGTTCATTGAGTCCCTAG
Source organism: Spirometra erinaceieuropaei (assembly GCA_902702965.1). Taxonomy (NCBI): domain Eukaryota; kingdom Metazoa; phylum Platyhelminthes; class Cestoda; order Diphyllobothriidea; family Diphyllobothriidae; genus Spirometra; species Spirometra erinaceieuropaei. The sequence continues at coordinate 271,343 of CACRXP010000354.1, read as the reverse complement.
GCGCAGCGAGATAAGCACGGCCTGTAACCTGATCTTTGAACGCTCCTCTCCAATATGGTTCATAATCTCGATCGTCAAAGACATGACAGTGGTCTGGTGGTCCAGTGGTATGGCGTCGAACTTAACACTCACCGACCCAAACCTTCAGCCTCATATGCCCAGTTATCTAAACATGATTTTGGGTAGGAGTGGCTGACGAAAGTTGATGGCCGTCTCATTCTCCCGCGTCTTTGTCGATAATCTCTTCTTCATGATAAGTGGTCGCTATCCAAGACGCAACATAATGAGTAGATTCCGTCACCTGATCGACGAACGGCCATTCCACGATATATGGTAATCGTTCCTGCGGCTCAATCTAGTCGCACAGCGATTAGTAGTATATGCAAGTAGGAGGTTGCCGACAAAGACATGGGAGACCGGGATGCCCATTTTAGGATTAAATGTCGCCAGCCAGGCCTACTCAACCATAGTAAGTCGCACTCTCTGACCACTGACCCACGGTCCCACTGTCCTTTGGAATGCGAATGGACATACTGTTTGCCGCAGGAAGGGACGTTCACCGACAGGGTCACGTGATTTCCTCGTCTCGTTGTTCTTTGGGACTCATTGTCGGATCCTAGCAGGCAGTCGCGTAGCGAACTGGGGAGCTTTCACAAAGAAAACGGAGATCTAAATGGCTGTTTCTGGCTTGTTGGCCGTCATCTGCCAGCCGCATCCGATCTGAGGTTTGATGTATCTAGGATCTGAGCCTGTGATCTTTGGTTAATGAGTCTATTGTTCTACAGTCGACGGACACCCTTCACGTGATAAGTAATAAACCTGATCCTAACCCACAGGACAACTGCCTCGTGATTCATCGGTAGAGCGTTGGATTCAATAGACAAAGACCCCTGGTTCGAATTCCAGGTGATCCAGGCCTGGGTTTGAACATGGCTGGATAATGGCGGCTAATAAGCCAGGAGTTTCTGTTTCACTCTTGCTTTCCTTTGTGTGAAGTACCCTTCGCCATATGACGGTCTGCGGGGACTCTGTATTGAACGCCAATGAATTACTGGAGGAGCAAGTTCCATAACCCGGTCGGTGAACTCCCCTTCCCTCGATAGCATATATATACAGACTGACGCACACGGCCGCCGCTAACTGGCTGAAGCACCAAATGAATGTTGATTTCTCAGCACGTTTGAATTGTTTATTGTTTTTTGCATATTAACTCAAGTCTGGTGACGACCTAGGGAACCAGCATCGACAATTTACTTAATGCAATCTTCTACTTTTCCCAAAGGACGTATTTGACATCAAATTATATTTCTTGAGATGCCTGCGTTCCAGTATATATGTATGCGTTCGAGTAAGTGTGTGACTCTCACTCATGCGGTTAGGATCTCCCTCGATCCCGTTCTGTCCGTCCGCCAGCTTGCTACTGGCGAAAACAAACGTTGTCCCATAGGACACATGCCACACATAATACGTAGGCAACTCTCTAAGAGCGCAACAGGCCAAACGCAAGCAGTTGTTTCACTGTCGTTACCGATCATCAGTACGTCACAGATTTCACGAGAGAGATCCTAGTCACAGCAGTTGGGGTCACACTCTTACGTGACATGTTTGTATATCTCATTTCACAAGGCTCATGACGTACCGATGACCAGAAACGACCATAAAACAACTTTATGCGCCTGGCCTCTTGCGCTCTCAGTGCACTGTTCACGTATTATATATATATATATGGTAAAGGTATTATACCGTACTCCCGACATAGATACTTGCTAAAAGCCCAGACACGTGTTTCGCCGATATTCTGCCGCTGCGTGACACAGCTGCGAGGGGTTCGGCTCTTCAGTGGGACCCCCAGCGTTCTCTAGCGGTTTCTGGTATATGAACTCCAGACAATAATCAGGTGAATAATTTCAGAAATTAATCAGCGCAAAACTTGGAGTTAAATCTCCGGGACATGACTTTTTAGGGTCAGAACCGAAATTTCAATGAACATTTGAGTCAAAGACAATCAACTACTGTGGAACAACCACGTAATGCCCATTCTACAAACAAGTAGTACTACGAGTAGTAGTTCATTGAACTTTCGGTTTTGACCCTGAAAAGTCAGGTCCCAGAGATTTAACTCCAAGTCCTGCACTGGTTAATTTCTGAAATTATTCACCTGAATATATATATATATATATATTATGATAGTGGGCGCTCACCGATCAGGTTACGGAACATGCTCGTTCCGTTGTGCCTTGGGGCTCATACTTAAACCTTTCCAACCTACCAACCTTTCCAACATATATCACTAGTCGCTGTGCGACCGCCTGCGAGGGTTTAAGTATGAGCCCCAAGGCACAACGGAACGAGCATGTTCCGTAACCTGATCGGTGAGCGCCCACTATCATAATTAATATTCCCGATCACAACCGACAGGACAACGGGCCCGTGGCTCAATGGTAGAGCGTTCAACTCCATGACCAAAGATCCCGGGTTCGAATCTCAAGTGATCCACACTTGGGGTTGGGTATGACTGGCTGATGACGGCTAATAAGCCAGAAATGGCCATTCCGGTCTCCCTTGTCTTTGTCGGTATTACCTTTCCAACATATATATATATATATATTTGGAAGAAAAATTAGTTCTTCGGCAAATTAAATAAACTTTATTTCGAAACTTTTCGACGTTGGTCCCCAAGTTGCACAAAAATTAGCTTGGGAGAAAACGCGCATTGCCGGCTCCTGCCCATATAAGTAAGACCAAGAATTTCCAGAGGTAATTCACTCTGATGATCCAACCATTCTTCGACGCATTGGTCTGGGCGCAATGTACACAAATCTCAAAGAAAAATTGAAAAGGTAGTGGCCAATTATAAGGTGGGACGTCAGCCCATTGCTCCAACCCATCCTCAGCACTGACAAAGCGATATCGTTTTTGCGGGCATGTTTAGTTTTCTGCTGTTTTTCACGTCTCCTACATGTTTTGCGACAACCTGTGGAACAAACTTCGAAAATTTACATACTAAAGTTTGTTCAAATCCCCAAAGAACTCATTTTTCTTCAAATTTTGTTTCTTGGGATGCCCATCTTCCAGTGCATGTATATACGTAGATATTCAACAACAGGTGGCCCGAGAAAGTAGAGGATAACGAGACCAAGTTCTTATGGGGAACAGTAACATTCATTGTGCAAATTATCGAGCCAACAAATCGTAAAATAGTTCTCCATTAGTGAGTCAGTGATCTGAGGACCGATAGCTTGCCTCATGTCCCTGCAACCCAGTTTTTTTGATCATGACGGTCTGACGATGGCAAAAAGGCCGAACGTGCCCAGCACATTCACCATCGCTATTATCAGTAGTTTTTCACTATTTCTAACATCTTTACCGTCTCCGGTTGTGATTCGGTTCGCAGGCTCCTCCGGATCCTGCATGCGCACCTTCTCGCTGATGCCTTTTGCCTCCTGTTTCGCACAGGCACCATCAGGTGCCTGTCAGGCCAACATGCGTAACGGTCGTTCCTACTGGTTGTCCACTCTGGAGCACTACATGACGGAGCCACTGCCGGTGGATAGGATTCAGCGGTACATTTCCAGGTAGGCGCTCTGGTCCTCCAGTCGGCAGCTGGACAGACCGTTCTCTCGCCCCCCCCCCATGTTGTATGCGCTACCTGCAATTGTCCATCACTGCCTTCTGCTAGAAGGCACGCTGCCGTGTTACCGGGCTAAAACACGCTCCCTTTTCGATGCAGGTGTGTGGTGTGTGAGTCGCGAACAAATCTGCTAGCCTTCCACTCGCAGCGGGCCGATGGTGCAGGCGGTTGTCCGCAGGGATGGGATCACGCTTGGACGGGATTCAGCATGCCAATGGTAAGCGCCCGCCCCCCACCGCCTCCCCCTGCCGACCTTGTCTTCATAACACTAAAGGGGGAAGTATACAACGTGGTTGAAAGTAAGCAACCTCAGGGATCCGGTTCCTCTCCTTCTGTGAGGTAGATAGCTACGCAGACTACGGAAGATGGGCTAACTCATGAAACGTCAACCGAACTTCCGAAATGCGTTCTCGTTTCGAAAAGATTAATTAAGTAGGGTTGTAAAACTAACCACCATGCAGTACACTTTTATAATGATCCAGTTACCTCAGGATGTCGGCTTTCGAATGAATTTATTTCCGATTGCATGCAAGAACTATGCTCTGCAAAAAATGACTACTTAAGCAGCATGCAATTTTCTCAGTGGTTTTCGATGCCCTCGAAAATTCAATTATATTTCATGAAAAAATGCATTAAAATATTCATTCTTTTACTTATTCGGTAGAAAATCACATCTTTTCCCAATTTTATTTTCGAAAGAAGGGTATAAATCAGTTTCAAAAAAGTTTCTAATTGTGAGATTTTTTAATACCGCGAAATGGCCCTTCATAATACGTCATGTATCTGCATTTATGAACGTGGCTTGTAATTTTGACGATATTGCTCAAATCCACTGCTTAATTTTATGAAACCCATATGGTCTCGTCGTAATATCGTAAATAAATGTATGGTTTTCCGTACACGGAAAATATACGGCTTATAGTTTTGAAACCCTGAATGCAATTGTAACAGCAGGTCGGGTTCAAAACTATTCGGTAATTGGAAACGTTTTAAAAAACCGTATTATACCCTTCCTTCGAGTATAACGTTGAAAGAAGAGGCAATTTTCTACCGAATGAGCAAAAGATTGAATATTTTTGTGCATGTTTTCCATGAAATATAATCGAATTGTCAAGGGCATCGAAAACCAATGATAAGATTGCATGCTACATAAGTAGTCATTTTTTGCGGATGATAGTTATTACATGCAGTCGGAAATAAGTTCATCCGAAAGCCGGTATCCTGAGGTAACTGAAATATTATAGAATTATGTTGCAGGCTGACTAGTTTTACAACCCTACTTAATTAATCTTTTCGACACGAGAAGGCATTTCGAAATTTCGGTTGACATTTCATGAGTTAGCCCACCTACTGTACGTCGAAGATATGGTACCCCGAAATTTATTCTTGTAGCGGCTCAAGAAATGACCATACTTGAATTGTCACAATATTCAAGCCAAGTAGCAATAAGTTGGTAGATAACAGAATGCGAGGTTTGTTGTATTCAGAACCCGGCAGTGGCCGTTGGCGAGGCAATGGATTGTGGGGCCGGTGTTTATTCACACCTGACTGTTGTTGGCAGCCAGAGAAAAGGCCACACATGGGGGTGGTGTGATGGCACGCCGAATTGCAGGCACACACGCCTCCACAGCCACTTGTGCTCGATCCAGCTCGATTCCATTTTCACAACGGTCTCAGGCAGGTAAGGCAGGAGAGAGTGCGTTAGACGTAGCCCAGGTCTACTATCACCGTAAACTGATTCACGCCCAAGTTACCGTCCCCACCCCCATCCTGCTGTGGGGTACGCGGTGGACATTGTCGGAAGTAACGGTCGAACTATCAGAATAAGAAGCGATCGCTGGAACAAGGGCTTTATTCGTCTGACGTTTCGGATTCTCACTTGAATCCATCATCAGAGACAGTGGCAGAAAAGGGTGACCCGTGCGCAGGAAGTTACGGTATTTATAGGATGCAGTCGCTATTCTACCGCATACCTATAGCAATTAACTGCGTCCCCCCCTCCAAGGATTGCTGCTCGCTGGTGCGCTAATTGCTGGATGGCCAGCATGCAAGTTGTTAATTGCCGAAATTTCATCACCCGTGTTGGATGCTGGCGTGACGTTTGCTCGGCCATCTAGCTCACCGGCTTACGCGCTCCCCGAGTGGTCAGTTGCTTTGGCCAGCCTACGCCTCAGCACGGAATATGGAGTGGGGATGTCGATGCACTTGTTGATAGACTGAGGTCCCATGAACCATGACTCAAACAACTCGCGACTCACGCGATTATCACCTCTCGCGAGAATTCCGGCCTCATCGAACTTGAATTTGTGGCCGGGTCTCGTCGAATGGACCGCGAACTAGGTATGCGGTTACATGGCGGCTGCATCCTATAAATACTGCAACTTCCTGTTCACGGGTCACCCTTTTCTGCCACTGTCTCTGATGATGGATTCAAGTGAGAATCCGAAACGTCAGGCGAATAAAACCCTTGTTCCAGTGACCGCTTCCTCTTCTGGTCGAGCTATCGTCTACTGGTCTGTGTTGCTTTGTTTGGGTGTCGGGGTGTCTCCGTAATACACTGACGCTTAAGACTATCGGAGTCCACCCGCTCTGCAGTTGCGCGTTCAGTAAGTCCGTGATCAAGCGTAGGGGCTGTAAAGGACCTTGGCACGGATAGGGATTGAGGAAAGACGCCGGGTATTGTCGGCTGCAAATTAGGCCTTAGCCTGTCCTTCCTAGCCCTGCTGGGCTACTCCGTATGAGCCGTCACTTTTCCCAGTTCAGTCATGCTTAGACAGTCTTCTAATTAAATCCAAGCATCTGGTTTATTTCCTCCCGTGCGATGAAGCGGATTCGTTGTCCTTCTGTTGCTCGATCATGACCTCATGGTGACAGCAATTCGCCTGCTCATTAAGGTTGACTAAAACGTCTAGCTTAGAAGGCTCCCAACTCACGGGATATCTCGAACCTCACAATCAGCTCAGTGTGTGCTTATGTGGAGTAGCGGACTGGGGGGTTGAGATTCGGGCCGCAGGGGGCTCTTTCTTAACGTGGAACCCATGGCATTCACACCTAGTGAGATCAAACCCGTCCCCCTTATCTCTTATTGTTAGAGAACACTGGTCCGCGTACGTTGTGGACCAGTGGGGGGTGTAGGGGTACGCCTAGGTGCAGGTTTTCGCCGCACCCTCTCCCGCCTCTGTGCTACTTGGTTTGGTCAGGACACCGGGTCCATGTGGGGGACAGATGCGACAGATGCAGCGCAAGTCATCTTGCGTGCTCTTACACGGTGGGCATCGTCGGCAAAGACGGTCAAACAGTACAGGCAGGTTCGAGGAGATCTCATACAGGCCTATCGGATATTGAGGAACCGGGAATGTGCCCTAAACCCCGACGATTTCTTCACCCTGGCCACAACAACAAACCTGCGTGGGAACTCTCTAAAACTTAGAGGATCCCGATGCCGCCTGGACGTTCGCAAATACTGTTTTTCACAACGAGTCGTCGGTGCCTGGAACGAGCTTCCCGAGGACGTAATAATGGCGGATACCACGGAGACGTTCAAGCAAAGACTCGATGCATATTTGCTTGGACACTATCGCTTGCCTGAATAGAACAGCTCTGTGGTGCTTAACCAACGCCTTGCATACCCATACCGCTGATGCGGATGACCGTCATTACATTTTACTGAAATCATCTACAACTGAATGTTCTAAAATTTTGGTTCTACATTTTCACGGAAAATATTATGTTAAATGTGTATATTACTGACAATATTTCAGTACCATGTCTATTTATAGTGAGATATTGCATGTACCGTTTACAATAGGGTTTTCAAAGGCATTGCCTATTACTCTTAAAATATACTGACCTATACTGACCTACTGACCTATCTGCCTCGCCTAGAACACCATTCGGTCTACAAATACCGTAGAGTTAATATGCACCCATTCCCTTCGTCCAACATAGGTGGTGAGCGCATCAATTTCAGGCGGTGTCCAGCCACTGGAATCGCCCGGAAGCTGTCTGATGAACTTCCGTGCGTTGCCCTTCATCGAATGCAACAACAACGAGGGTCGTTGTTTCCACTGGCAGGATGGCCGATCCTACTGGCTGAAGGCGCTCTCATCTGAGGACCAGTTTGTGAAACCCGTCGGCAGCACCTACAAGTCCGACCTTCTTCGTCACGTGAGTCGGTGCACCGTCTGCCGAAGATCGATGGAGGTGCTGGCGAAGTAGAAGGCCGCCTTGATGACGATGGTGACCTGCCTGAAACTCCCTTCCCCCTCCCCCCAGAACCCTCTCTCAGTCTACCTGCGTCTAATGTCTGCTTTTTGAGACAATCACCCAAAGAAGACTAGGCACTTGGTGTCGCAGAGTTCTCTCAATCACCACAACCCCCCCTCCCCCCTCCGCACCCTAATCCTATTTACTCCCCACCACCCCTTAAAGAATAACAAAGTTTTTAGGGAGAGGTTTATTTTTTGCCTCATACGCCTTGATCTAATGGGCATTGTATGCCCACTGCAACTGCTGACAGTAAATCCTTCTCTCCCCCCCCCCTCTTTCACGCAATCGCGCTTCGTATGATGGTATACCCATCTGCGACCCTCTACGGATATCCATTTTTCATCTGACAATGCTAGGAAATTGCTTTTGTGATGTTGGTAGACATTTTGCGATTTTACTTCTCACCCAAACTGAATGGGGCAAATTAGACCTCTTCTCTCTCCCCATCACTCTTGTTTAGAGTTCAGGTTTTCAATAAATGTACATTTGCTTACGGGGTTTGAGGGAATTTCTCTCGCTGGGATTCTTACTCCAGTCTGAAGCACTTTCCTCTCCTTTAAAAATTGCGGTGAAGTTCAGGAAGGCCTGAAGGAGCTATTAGTGCGTGTACCATTAAAAACGCAGTATGAGCCCACTTTTCAACCAATCAGCGTTCTAGCACCTCCAGGCAACCTTGAGCCTAAACACGGCGCTATCTGATTGGTAAAATGGACCTATCGGGAACTTGACTAGAATTGACTGGTGAAGAAAACAAGAACAAGCCATTGGGAGACGGCGTGAAAGCACACGACTGGGCAAAAGGCCTTCTTATCAGAACTCAAGGAGTTGTAGATAAGGGCTGTCTCCTATCTGTTGTGAGGACATCATAATAAATTTGAAATTCTAGACGTCTGCTGGTGTGTGAATCTATCAGGGAGATGGGGTAACCACCGCCGCACACACACGGTATTTTTCAGTTATTCAGACGAAAGATAGGGTTGATGCATCTGTACAGCCGAGGGCGATAAATGATCGAAATTACTCGAGTGGATGTTGCGGCCTATAAGGTTTAGGCACCTAGGTAGCTAAGCGCTAATAACTAGGTTCTTGTCAAACTGAAGTCGTTTTGAACAAGCCCTTGGTAGCGAAATATCAGCGGTCATCTCTTAAGAAGACGATAAATACGTCTTAGCATTTTTTAAAGCGACGTATTTAGATTTTAATATTGGCCATGCATACATTTTGCTAGTTCTCGTTTCCAAACTGCACTTGTGGCACTGATGCACAGATGTACTTCGGAGGTCACAGCTTAGGCTCCACCCGAAAATAATTTTTTAAGACTGGGCCATATCTTACAGCCCTCAGTAGGGCTGAATAATCAGAATACAAAATTTCTCTTTTGTGCTGACAGAAAGTTATCCGGATCTATACTTTGAGTGAAAACGCCGGGAAAATTGTCTCCAAAGTGTGGACAATCAGTGCAGACATGAGAAACCAAATCTCGGTTTGCCCCTATAGACCTTAGTATATGCTGATTCACTCTAAGTATACGGTTAATTTTTGAGTGAATTAAAAGGCAACAATTTTTAAACTGGAGTATTTATCGAAAAGCACACGGGAATGCTAGGAGACCCATTGTTGAGCCGAACCTCTCACAGCTGTAACCTGCAGCAGCAGAATATCGGCGAAACACGCGTGTCTGGGCTCTTAGCTAGTACCTGTGTCGCTAGCGTGGCATCTTCTAACACTAAAACAATCTCTTCCGAGTGCGTTCGTAATATCAGATACTGAGCGTCGAACGTTGCAAGCTGATAATCGGGGGCACCTCAATCGCCAGTGGCTACAGACATGTCTACAGTGAGTGACCGATCACAGGAAATGTTGGTCAGAATTCTGAAATGCGTTTTCGATTAGAAAGGACTACTTAGGCGCGGTTAATACTGATTAACATGCGACCTTGTCTTATGATACTTCGGACGTGGTAGGATGTCAACCCTTAAATGCACTGCTTTTCAATATTCTGTAGAAATTGTATTTGGTACAAAATGATTACATACGTAGCATGCATTTATCATATTGGTTGTCGATAGTCTTACAAATTCCAATATATTTTATAGAAATCACGAACAAAGACATGCTTTCTTTCGGTCGTTTGATAGAGAATCACGTCATCACTATATTTTATTCTCGAAAATCGAGTATAATTAGGTTTTAAGAAAGTTTTCAAATTCGCGAATAATTTGGAGCCTGATCAATCGTTGCATTAGGGCCTAGTGATTTCAGTCTATAAGTTGCATGCGTTCCGCGTAAAGGAAATTACATATTCTTCTATGCCTTTAAAATACGTCATATAGAGTTCAGAAAATTTTCCAATGGATGTGGACTATGTTGTACACTTCATGAGGAACAGTGATAAACGTACGGGTACGATGCTGTATGAATGGACACACAAATCACCAGATGGAGGCGAATATGCGAATCCCAGGGTTTTGTTGTAAAGAGGATGAACAAACGATCTTTGGGATAGTAGGTGTATTAGTCTGAGCTCTCGATCTCATACAGAGTATGAGTGCAGAGGGTGGTATTCGCGATAAGCTGGGTCCCAAGCCGTCTCACGGCGGCGTGACTGCGTGCACCCTTGTCTGGAAATTGGGTCTTGC
>CACRXP010000354.1:204871-233920 GCA_902702965.1 Spirometra erinaceieuropaei | reverse complement strand
AAGAAGAAGAAGAAGAAGAAGAAGGGGAGCGAGGACAACAACGACGGGGACGACAATGACGATGTGCCAAGAAATAGTGTGGGAATTAATTCGGTCACCAGTTATGGTCACGAAAATCGATTCCAGTCAAAGAAAATTGTCCTTCAGCGCTCCGCTGGGCAGTTAGATAACAAACAGTCGCAGTTATGGATGCAAAGGGCAAAGGAACGGTCGCTATTTTCGCTTGAAACATTAACCACCGGTATTTCATTCGTCTTTCTGAGCAAGAATATCTGTTTGGCGTGGGAAGCGTATTCAACCCTATATGTTCATTTTATTCACCCACGCATCATTGCGAACAGCTATTGGGAATTTTATCACGGATGAACGAACCGTGGCGCGCACGACAATTCGTCGTGTGTGGTTAGGGGGGCTTGTAGCGGCCCAACTTCGGGCCCATGTTGCGACACTGAGCCTCTGGCGGCCCCCAGTACGTGCGCACCAATTACAGTCTGGTTCTCAGCCAATGGCGGCTGTCCAAACTGGCCAATCATCTTCTAGGCCGACTCAGACATGACCTCGCTGAAAGCGCTGGTCACGTGCCCTACTGCCTCACGCGCGCGGCCGCAGCTCTCGCTGCGTCAGACGTGCCCTCGCCAAACTGCCAACTCCTCCAAAACTGCCAAAATCCTCCCAACTGGGCGTCCCACTTCTTCCCCTCCTGTTCAGAACTGGGCCTGATGGTCGTAGTGACTATGGTTTAAGCCCCCGCGATAGACTGGTTGAATTCGAGCAGCCAGCAAATTACCTCCTGTTAGATACAGCCCAGTGCAGAGCGGAATCCCCGTTTCTGTCCTGGATGTAGCAGAGCTCACAGGAGCCCTCGAGGTCACTGGCCCCGTACTCGCTCGGTCGGAACTCCGCCAGTCGACTGTGCAACCAATTGGCGTCCTCCAGCAGGACGCGGACGCACTCTGCGTTGTTTCTGCGCACGGCCATGTGCAGCGCGGTGGCGCCAATCGGATTGGTTGAATGACACCAGAGCAGTTCCCGCGCTCGCAACAGACGGTCCTCGCAGCAGTGCTCGACGGTCTCGTCTCCGGTGCTGCCGGCAGCATCAAGCGTTTCAATGGGGTAACGCAGCAGGATGCGTATCGCGGTGGGGTCCTCCAGGTGTACTGCGGTATGCAACGCAGTCCAGCCAGTCTCGCCCGAGATCGCAAGGAGGTTGACCTTGTCCGTCGCGAGGAGTAACTTCAACTGAAGCGAAAGAATATGCACAATAGGACTCTGTTTCAACGGACGAAGAGAGTAAAAGGGAGGGGGATCTTGAAAGACAAAAAATACTACCGATGGTAGTGTGACTTCAGCAAAATGCTGGAGAAACAGTGCTATTTTGGCTGACTATATTTGTAGCCGCCTTGAACAAAATCTTTGGTATAAATATTGATTGAAAATCTACATCGTTTCTACTCCGCCCATTCAAAATATAGAAACAAGTCGACAAGTTGAGAGAACTGTGGAAAATATCCCTCATTGATGCGACACCTGAATCGCTAAAGGGCCAGATCCTATGTCGTAGCCGTACCTGTTAGGGTCTAGGGTTCGAGGGTAGGTGTAAGGGGTTAGGGGTTGAGGTTTAGGGTTAGACTGAGGCTTGTCTATTGCAGGTACGCCTAAGAAATAAGATCTGACCCACTAAAGGTTTACAAGTTGCAGAGAAACCGGGTCAATACTCTCATCGCCAGATATCGTCGGGACTTCGTCAAAGACATGTTGAGCCATGCCATGGTTAATCCCAAAGTCGCGCGGAGTAAGGATCCTTTTCCACCACTGAGAACTGCGGAAGGATAAGACTGATATACTATTTGAGTTCCTACGGTTCTATTTTACAAGAGAGTTCAACGTTTTCCCACTCACTGATGACGATGATAAAATGCCTATGGTCGAAACAGATCTTTCCACCGAAGAAATCATTCGGAAGGCTTGCTAAATTTGAGATGGTCGCTATCCCCATGTCCTGATGGGATCCCGGTCGAGCTGTTGAAGTAACTAACTTCTGAAACTGCCAAGACACTAGCCATACTGTCCCAGGCGTCATTTTTCGCAGGCTACCTGCCATCTGATTGGAAGCCCGCAAACTTCACCCCACTATAAAAGAGCGAAATTCGAGTTTCTTTGAATAAATGCTAACCGATGAGTTCTTCCTCTGTACGTTTATGAGGTTCCCCGAGCAGAATCACCTCCTCTCCGCTGCCCACCATGGCTTTCGCCGTGACAGGTCCCGTCTTACGAATCTGCTTCTTTCCCCTTGGACGCTGGACTAGAGGATTTCATGAAGTTAATACGGTGCACGCCATCTGCATCGACTTCAAAAAGGCCTTTGACGGTGTTATTCACCAGCGCTTCGTGCACAAACTTCGCATCTTAGGAGTTCGAGGAAGCTGGCATGTATGGATCCAGACTGGACGGCTCCAAAGCGTGCAAGTCAAGTACCAGAAGTCTACTGACGTGACCGTGGTGAGCGGAGTCCCACAGGGCTCAGGTTTAGGCCCATGTTCTTCGTTGTTTTCATTAAAGACTGTGTCAGGGACCCAGACTCTGATGTTATCGTCTTCGCTAATGGATGTTAATCACAGTACATTTTTTTCTCATTGAACGACAGAAGCCAGTGGTCAAAGGACTGGCTCGTGCCGTTCAATGAGAAAAAAATGTCATATTCTACTAGTCGGCAGAGCCCGCACTCCGAACCAAATGGCCTACTGCCTGAATGGTATACCACTGCAAGAAGTGGACTCACAGAAGGACTTGGGAGCATGGATTACGACCTCGCTCAAACCCTCGCTGCACTGCACGAAGGTAGCCAAGTCTGCGATGTCACTCCTCTACCTTGCCAAGCGGGCTTTCTCCGCCTTTGATGAAGACTGCTTCGCAAAAGTCTTTCGAACGTTTATGCGGCCGCAACTAGAATTTGCTATCCACGCTTGGAGACCCTGGACCGCGAAGGACTTAAACATCCTCGAAAGGGTTCAAAGGCGTGCAACGAAACTTGTGACAGGACAGGGTTCACTACCATATGCGACGCGGTTAGCTAACCTTGATCTTTTTCCCTTGAGTTACAGGCAATTACTGGGTGACCTGATACAAACATTCCGTATCATACGCGGTCAGGACTGCGGCCTCTTACCGGGGGACTTCTTCGAGTTAGCAACCACCACAAACCTACGAGGTCATCCATTCAAACTACGCGTGATCGGGGCCAGGCTGGAGAGAAAAAAAGATCTTCTTCTCTAACAGAGAGCTTGAAGCTTGGAACGCCCTGTCTCCGGATGTCGTTATGTCTGCCTGCGTCGAGGTCTGTAAGAGAAAGCTGGATCTGTATAGCAGTGTCCACTAAATTACCACCCGAACTCTGTAACCTTGACAAATCCTGTTGCTGTAATACTACTTGCTATATTTCAGTAACATTTAAATTGAAGTTCTTATTGTCTCTAATCCATCGCCTACGCTTACTGACATGGATATTAATCCCAATGCGACAGAAGCGGACCACCCGCATACGAAATGAAACCAGCTTGAGGACTGTTCAAAAGGCTGACTTGTGTCCTTCGGTTTAAGTAAGTGCAAATTTCTTCGAATCGGCAACTGCAGGATCTCCAGCCCAAATATTTATTTTCTAAATTGACTGTCAGAGAGATCTGGGCGTGTGAATTACATCTTCCTTCAGACCAATACTGAGATTCAGGAAGACTGACTGAAATTTACCAGAGACGCCTCTACAGGGTTCTCCAAACATTTGCAACTTTCATGCAACAACATCCGGAATACGCTACGCAGGCATGGAGACCCTAGACTGTCAAGGCCTGTACCATCTTGGAGAAGGTCCGAAGGAGGCCGAAAAAGAATAATCAAAGGCCGGAGTCACTGTCCTATGCTAACGGACGGTATGTCCTCAACCTTGTTTTGCCTTACACATGACCCGGGTTGCTTCCTAGTCGCCATCGACTTTGGCATTCATGTTAACACAACCATCTTGCGCGGTAATCCCCAAAAACAACACACAGGAAAAACTAGGATTGATGGACGCAAATTTTTCTTCGATAACAGGGTGGTTGCAGAGTGAAATGCTCTGACCGCTGACATTACTGTCCCCTCGGGTGTGGATTCACTTAGAGGCAACGTCGACAGGCATCACTCTTATCACTTACCAGCTACATCCATATACTTCAACAGCACATTACTGAGATTACATACAATCATACTACTAGCAACAATCAAGTACAGTTTTTGTTTATATTTTTGTGCCTCACAGAGGGCTGCTTACTTGGCTTACGCCACTATATAGACAACCTCCTTTATAACATTCTTTGTGTATCATTCGTTTTCATCTGAATATGGAATCCAAACGTGACACCCGTGGCTGAAAAAAGACTAAAAGTTACTGGGAATAGTTCAGAGGAGAGCGACCAAAGTTGTGAAAGGCCTCAAGACTTCACTCTACAACTGCAGAATTTACGATCTTAACCTACTTCGTCTTGAGTGCAGGCAGATCCGTGGAGATCT
Organism: Spirometra erinaceieuropaei; assembly: GCA_902702965.1. NCBI lineage: Eukaryota > Metazoa > Platyhelminthes > Cestoda > Diphyllobothriidea > Diphyllobothriidae > Spirometra > Spirometra erinaceieuropaei. Next base: position 229,378 of record CACRXP010000354.1, on the reverse strand, counting down.
CACACAGGCGTACGGGACTGTGACGAACCGGGACTGTCTCCTGCGCCTCAATGATTTCTTCGCTTTGGTCACAACAGCAAACGTTATCACATACAACTGAGTGTTCTCAAGTTTAAGTCCTGCATTTTTGAAGACAATATTATGTAAAATGCATATGCTACTGACAAAATTCTGGAGGCATGTTTTGTTCATGCAAGATATTGTATCGTATTGTACCTTATCAATAGGGTTTTCAAAGGCATTGCCTGTTACCCCAAATACTAAACTATGAACCCTAGACGATCCGTCTCCGATCCTTCCGGCGCGCACGATTAGATCAGGAATACGGACTTTCCCGTATTGAAGGTGGCGATAAATTCTATGGGCTGGATAGGGTCAGGTTAAGGGTTAATGGCAGGGTTAGTAGGGTTTGCGCTAGGGTTAGAGCTAGACTGGTGAAGTTTATGGACATTGTTAGGACATAAGGGTCCCCTGTAGTACAAGGGGGGGGGGGCAGGTTTCATACCCGTGTCCGACCAGATTAAGTAGCCACGAGGTGACGACTAGGTTTTAATGCCAATGTGTCTCTAATTAATTACCATGTCTCTGTTGTCACTCAGGTCTTGCATAACTTCGATCCGATGTGTGGAAAAGCATGTTAAAATAGCCTTTATAATAGCTCACTAGGAAAATCTTAGCATTATCATGTGAAGGAAGGTTTAACTGCGCAAAAGGGATTCGTTTTTGTGAGCGCAGAACCAAATGAAATGCGTGGTCAAGGGCGAGTTTTTATTCATCGAGAACAGAATACTGGGCAGGATGAGCGCAGTGCTCCCTCGAAATAGGCAAAATTATACGCAATAGTCAGAGCACTAGGAGCTTGTAAATTTGCAAAAATTTAACCATCTTAGTGGCTTCCGTAGAAAGCATCCTTCGAACATTTTTTAAGGAAGGATATTGTATTTTGCTTAATTAAATATAAGACTTGTCTAATAGCTGGTAATTTTGTAAAAAAACTTTCTAGGACATACTCCGTTGCCCTCAAGTATCAATCTCGAGATAGGCATTAGTTTGAATTAGATAGGCACGCACTGTCTCAACGAATTCCGGTAATGATTGTTTCTGTCTGAGAAAATTAGTGATATTTAGTAGAAAAGCCGAAGTCATCTAATTCTGGATAGATTATTTTGGTATTGAAAGTGACCCTAAAAGGGATACTGACCGTTTCTGGCGCAATGACCATCATCAGTCAAAGATTTAGGTGCAACCGAGTTCGAACTGACCGATGAAAATGTGTCCAAGCATGCCTACCATTTGAACCACTGATAGTGTGCTCGGTCGGCTGAGATATATCCCAATTTAAGGACGGAGTACGAGCGACTTCCATGTTCCGAAGCTCCGGGTCGGGGGCCCTATTGGTGGCCGCACAGCTACGAAGACAAAATAATCCAAAAATGTCGCCGGAAAAATCAAAGAACATTGGAACAGTCACGTCTGGCTTATTACCCATACTCCGTCCACCATTCCTCAACCACAAGCGTTGCCAGAACGTAATTTATAAGCCCGCTGTTCAGCCCCCGAACTATAGACTAAAAGAGGAAACTTTATTTCCATTCTACAATCAGGATTGGTTCGCGCCACACAAAACGGGTGTTTTGATTGTGTATTCTCCCCGTTTTACGACGACAAATAGTCTGATTTCGAGTAGTCGGCTATTTGTGCCATAAGCTGCAGCACAAAGGGAAGGTTAGAACTGTCCGTTAAATCACATTTTCACGCCCTACCAATGACTTAATAGACGAGGAATACCGGTGATTTTCAATCGCGTTTGCGGGTTGCATCCACTGTTAGGGATGTGCAGACGTTTTTGTCTGTAAACAACGAAGTGTACGTACGGTTCCTAAATGTGGGTGATGCGATGGAGAGAACTGTATTATTGGCGGGTCCTCTTTTTGAGAATCAGGCTCTGAATGTATAGCTAAGTTTGTGGTATTAGTTCCTCCTTGCCAAACGCTACGCAATCAGACTGACGGTCCTGACCTTGCCTCATGATTGGTTGTTTCTGACAAGGTCGATGCGGATATGTACCGTGGCAAAGGACCGATTTGATTGGTCAGTTCACCAGGAAATATGTTTATCTCGGTGACTTCTGCGCATTTCTCGTAGTGAATTCGAAAGGCGATATAAAGCCGCCTAATACTGTGGCATTTATCCATCCGCATTAGAAGAAACCTTCCTCACGTCCGTAGCGTCCCCTCGCTCAAGCATTGGACGATGCAGAAAGTACAGCGATGACTTTGTCAGTCGCTTTAAAGTATCAATAAACTCTTATTCGAAGAGCCGTAAAAAGATGAAGACTTTCTAATTGCATAACTAAAAAGCTGTAACAACAGTAGCTTGTTACATAGAGGAACTATTCGAGATTACTGCTTAAGTTCTCAAAAGTACAAATAGTGTGAGTTTTCGCTTGGGAAGTCGGCCTGTTTCGACCGCAAGATTTTGCTCGCAGGTAAGCTTATCAAAGGAGACTAAGTCGCCGTATGTTGACAAAAAAGCGTTCAATATGAGCGTAATAAAATAGTAACGAACTTCCGGTAAGCGAAGTAACTAGTTTTCGATGCAGTCGGTATAGTAAAATGCGATGAAATTCTCGACCTCTCAAATATCCGTCAGGCGTTCCGAACGCCTTCGCTAATGGCTATACCGACCGGTACTGTTTTTAATCAGTGCCTCCTTGGCATTGGACAACGTCTACCGGTCGGGGTGCGCGAGAATGGCCAATGAGTCATTTCGCGTCCCCCCCCCCGAAATTCACATCTGAACAGTGCTCAGCTGGGAGAAGGCGCAGATGACGTCTGATTTCGTTCTGCGACAAGCCGGAAAGCCGGATGGCATGCCGAAAAAGAAACAATAATTTGCCTTATCAGAACCTACTGCGTTTGTGCGCTTCTACCCGGCACGGGCTCTCACAGTCGTTTGGGATTCGGTCAGGTGTGGTAAATAAATTCATCCTGTCGCAGTCCTGCAGCCATTGGGTCGGCTACTGAAAAAAATTTACACGGTTTTGGCTGAGTGGAACGGACATTATGAAGTTAGCCCAGCTCAACCACCTTAAAACTATTGTCTTACTAGGGTCAAGTTGAGAAAACCCTTTACAAGTGATTTTTAAAATGGGTAAGGTTTCCGGACTAGGCGGCTTGTCCATTAGTATCTAAGGAAAAGCGTCCCCGGCCAAGACAGAACATGTCCCATAGAAAAGGGCGGAAAGTGCAAACACAGTACAAGGTTCATAAGATCCCATCAAGAGTGCGTCGTCGAATTAACAGACTATGGACGGCATCAACTTCCGACTTTCTACTCCTCACGGACCTTTTGCAAGCTTTCGACGGTGTCTTTGGCCTCGGCGTGATATGTCTCTCTCAGCAAAAGCCAACGCCATGCGGGGATGCCGGACATTGCGTGCTGACGGAGGGACATAACTAGAGATCTTCGACTATCGACAGATCCTTCGGGTGGGACCTGCAGAATTCGTCTCGCCAAGATAACATCTTGAGGATCCCTCAGAACATGCAAAAGAGAAGACCACGACAGACTGGACACATTCCCCATCGTCCAGTACGGAGTCCTCAATTTGTAGAATAACATTTCCATGTTGAATTCGGCATCGGGTTTTGCTGAAATTATCCCTGAAATGTCACCTGCCCTCGGTAACTGGGTAAGTGTGTGTTCTCCTGTCAGAAGAGGGGCTATTGAAATATGCCTTTGCCACCCGAAATCACAATCGGCGGATTCTAAACGTGTCCTTCTAATGACAGTAATTGATAACTTACACAGACTCAGCGTAGCCGGAATAACGCTCGGCACGAGTCAGTCTGGCATCTCTTATGTTTCTATGCATGTCAGTTAGAAGTTAGACATCTGTCTCCTGGGATAGTGGTCCTGCATCAACCGCCACTGAAGGCTGAATATAACTCATCGAATCACTGTAAACGGCAACCAACTTCAAACCGTGGACAACTTCGCCTATCTAGGAAGCGTATTATCGTGCAGCACAAACATCGACGCCGAGGTTGCCCCGTCGGCTCTCCAAAGTCAGCCAGACCTTCAGTCGACTACAAACGCCTGTGTGGAATCGCCACGACCTTCAAATGAACATCAAAATGCAGATGTACAAAGCCGAATCAGCCGTGGCTTTTGTTGTCGCTGGTTAAAATCCACATTAAGAGTTTGTTGCGGACCAGAAGGTGTGTGCTGGTTCGCCTAGGTGCGGCTCTGGACGCGCCATTCTTCCGTGCCCGCCCCGCCTCCAGTCTTCTTGACTATGTCTTGACACTGGGCCCAGATGGGGGAGGGTGTGGTAGATGCTGTGCAAGTCTACTATCACTATAAAGGAAATTAGGTGCAAGTCATCGTGCCTGCTTTCACCCTGTTGTAGAGATTACGGTGGACATCGACACTGGGGGATCTGATGATGGGTTCGAGTAGGAATCCGAAACGGCAAGCTAATAAAGCTCTTGTCCCAGCGATCGTGTCTCCTTCTTCAAGACTGCTTCCTGGGACTCGTCTCTTCGCTTCTATTGTCAAAACTGCGTAAGTCCCATGTCCTCCGATAGAATGCAATCTCCATCGGCTCCACCAATCGGATGCTATAGAAATCTTCAGGCATTCAAATGGCAGTGAATGATATGGTCGACCTAGACAGGAGTCCTGGAAGAACCTTAAAGCACGTACTTTCATGCGTCGAAATGAATAAATTGTACTTGTACACTCTTTCGTTAGTAGTTTTCAGTAAAATATCGTATTCCGGAGCACTTTCAGTCAGTCGGGCAGGAATTAGAGTGACAACTTTGACAACGACCACGATGGCGCTGTAGAATCATGTGACTCTATTTTTTACCTTACAAAGTGCAGTTTCGTTGCTAGCCACAGTTGTCATAAAACCCTTTTGAATCTCGAACTAACACTTAAGCACAATTTCAAACAGTGCTTACGTCGTGTGACGAACTTACTTTTCGAAGGACTGGTGGGTGGAACTTAGGTAACGGTATCGTATGCGGCCGAACTGGTTAACTGGAAAGCAAGACGCCCGTCACCCTGAAACATGACATTAAAATGTTAAAACTCAGCAAAGATAATGCATATGAACGGGGGTAGGGTCTCTTTCGAAAACTGGCTACTATCTTTAATTATGTGTGTGTTTTTTGGTAGAGTTTTTGACCGGTATCAAGTCATGCCTTTTGGACCCATACCGCTCTGCCAGACACGGGGTCTCCTTCCTGTAATTGCTTTTTAAGGCAGATCCAGTACGCTTCTATGAGGTCCCACTCGTATAACGAGTATTATCACCATTCCAATGGCACACGCTTCACCGGTTACCTTTTTCTTACGCCGGCCATATTCTTTGTCCTTTCCCTCAACCTCAACCTTAACTCCAACTCCAACCTCGACAACAACCCCAACCTTCACACTGAAGCCCTGGTTTTGACCTTGCCCTTTACCGTGACCTAAAAACTGACCTTGACCCTTAAACCTAACCTTAACGCTAACCCTAACCCGAAATAAAACTTGAACACACTTCCAAAAGATGCTTTCGGTATGTGACGCGATTGCTCACCGAGGGTTCGGCGAATGAAACCTAAGTTTTTCCGAGGTCTCTGGAAAAGACACGTCAACAGTGGGATAGAAAAACGTGGCACCTAGTTCTTTGAATTTTCCGAGAAAGTTCCTACGAGGTGACCGGAATATTTTGTCAATTACGCAGAATGGTGGTCTGCTATTGAGATTCGGAGGCAGAAATACGTTTTATTTCAAAATGGCCAGCAAAACATCTTCCATTCACCGTGGATAAATATGGATACACGAAGTAAATAGCATTAGGGGATTCCAAATGCGAAATTTCGGCCGTAAATCGCAGCTGTCGGTAACACTGACAATTGTGGGTGAGATCGACGCAAAATTTACGCTAGACTGTATTCCTCTCAGAACGGCACTGGCGTAGTGAACAAAAATCAGTATATGCCGAACAAAATGCGCCGACGGATGTACAATCAAGACAAATGCCACGTGAATGGAGAGCAGAAAAAGGAACGGCGACTCTAATTGGCCAACTGTGGACAAATGTGTAGCAGCCGCTCCAGTTCCCCCTTTTCTCCGGCTCCACTTTGTCGAACAATGGCCGCGACAGCCGTTGACGCACGGCCACCCCCGCCGGCTAGAACTGGAACACCTCCGGTCCAACTACAAACTTTCATCAACTCACGCGCGTCTAACGCTCTGGCTTGATACTCGTGAGGCCTTGTGGGCATGCGCCCCCTATTCCTCCCCTAAGCTGTCCAATCACACGACCAACATCCAGCAAGTCACGCCTTCCTGCTGACCCAGACACACAAGCCCGCGTTAACAACACACCGCGACTGACACTCTCCGTGAACGGACGCTTATTTCTGTCGCAAGCAAACAGCAACCTGTCCCGTGTATAGAATAAACTAGTCCATCCATTCTGACAGCGCGTGCATCAATCGACACGTAGAATTGGATACGGTGTACAACAGCCTCAAGGAAAAGTGGAAAAGGCGTTAGCCAATCAGAACATCACACCAGCAGGAGTGACAAGGCAAAATCGATTTTTCGGCATGTTTAAATGTTAACTGTGTTGCACACTTACTTCACGTCTGAAGACGACTTGGGGAACCAAGATCGAAAATTTACAATAAAACTTGTTTAACATTTCCCAAAGAGCTGTTTTCTTTCAAATTATGATTCTTGGGATGCCTGTTTTCCAATCCATACGAATAAACTAGTCCTTACAGCTCCCTGACTTCTGACATTAGACGAAACGAACTTATTGTGCGTGGTTTAAGTTGATCTCACATCCCTGACCGCCATAAATGAAAGGATTTCAAAAAATGCTGTTGAAGCTATGGCTTCTACTGCAGTTGTTCAGTATTCAGAAAGAATATCAAACCCTTCCAAACTCCTTAAATGTGGTTTGGAATAAATGGTCTGCTTAAGTGAAGCGTGTCCAACTGCGAATCTTCTAATGCACGCAAACTATCAAACAGATTGGGGTGGAGGGCGCCCATCGGTCGTGTTACGGGACTTGCTCGTCGCAGCGCGCCTTAGGGGCACGTACCTGCTCATCTTCGCATATATGGGGACCTAACGAAGCATCATGTTTTTGTAAACGGTAGAGTGGATGGGTTCGCTAGTACTGACGCGGGAACAATGCACAACCATCGTACCAATTCACAGGGGAAATTGATTGGCTAGTTGGTTTGGAAGATTTACATCCGACACGGGGACAGAGAATAGCGTTTAGTTCTCTGTCTAGAGTACGCGATACAAAATGAGATATCGATGAATAAAATAATCGGAAAGCATGCAGCTAGCTATTTATCATAAGTCGGAGTTAGTGGTTTCAGTACATTTAGCGTTAACAGATGCGTTGGGGTGACCTCTAAACATTATTCCATTTTAATTTCCTCAGAAATTAAGCACGAACTTGGAGTAGATCATTTTATACTAGAGTCTGTAGGCACAGACCGAAATTTGCTGTGTGAATATCTGGGTCGAAGTCCATCAGCCACAGTGGGATATCCGCGTAATACTCATTAACTGTCAACAGGCAGCTAGTAGTATATTTTAAGGTTACAAGATCCCATATTACCATCACAGGTACTAGCTAAAAGCCCAGACACGCGTGTCTCGCCAATACTCTGCCGCTGCATGGCACCGCTGCGAGAGTTTCCGCTGATCAATGGGTCCACAGCATTCCCCGTCTGCTCTCTGGTGGATATTCCAATTCTGAAATTGTAACTTTTTAATTTCCTCAGAAATTAACTACTTACTTGAATCAGAGTAGTCTATGCTAAGGTCTGTAGGTGGAGTACCTACCAGAAAGCGGACGGGCAATGCTGGCGGAATCCCTCGCAGCTGTATCATGCAGCTGGAGAATATTGGTGAAACATGTGTCTGGGCTTTTAGCTAGCACCTGAACTGCTAGTATGGTATCATGTAACCCTTAAGAGCCCCTGACCATCATAGTCCAATCCCCAGGGCCAGTCAGAATTAAGGCATTTAACCATACTTCGAGGGGTCAGGTGGTTCGTAAACGAGCGGACAGCCAGTGGTGGTCTCGCGCGCTCGTATTTCGGTGACATGTATGTATCCGTGATGACGTAGATTGCCATTTTAGTCAACAGGATTTATTACCGTCTCCAATTAGTCGGTGGTCTTTGGAGAATGACCATGTGCGCATTTTCAAACAAATCCTCTGATATTTGCCCAGTTTTCAGCGTATCTTCCCATGGGAGGCAGTCGGAAAGTACTCAGACGTCAAGTAGTCCTGCCTTTACAAGGCACTAATTTCACTTGAGTGGTTTTATGCCTAACTTCGATTATTCATGAGAATCGGCCCAGTAAATTTCCAATAAGCATCCATAGAGGTTAAAGTAGTTGGGCTAACTCATGCAATCTCAACAGAAATTCCAAAATGCGTTTCCGTCTCCAATAGATTAATTAATTAGGGTTGTAAAACCAATCAACTTGCAACACAATTCTATAATATTTCAGTTACCACAGGACGCCGGCTTTCGAACAAACTTCATTCCGGCTGCATCCAAAAACCATACTCCGCAAAAAATGACTGCTTAAGTAGCATGCACTTATTTCATTGATTTTCAATGCCCTTGAAGATTCAATTACATTTCATGAAAAACATGCATAAAAATATCCATTCTTTTGCTCATTCAGTAGAAAATTACGTCTTCTTTCAATTTTACCCTCGAAGAAAGGGTTTAATTCTGTTTTTAAAAACATTCTAATTGTGAGATTTTTGAATGCCGTGAAATGGCCTTTCATAAAACGCCATGTCTCTGCATCTACCAATGTGGCTTGTAAAGTTAACAATGTGGCTCGAATCCACATGAATCATGAACCCCTTAATACGCTAGAGAAATCTGTTTTCCCGTACGCGGAAATTATGCGGCCTGTAGTTTGGGGACTCCGAATACAAGTGTGACGGCAGATCGGGTTCAAAATTATTCGGGAATCGGAAAATTTCTTCAAAGCAGAATCATACCCTTCCTTCGAGCATAAAATTGGAATAAGACGTAATTCTCTACCGAATGAGCAAAAGAATGAATATTTTTATGCATGTTTTCCATTAAATATAATTGAATATTTAAGGGCGTCGAAAGTCAATGACAAAATGCATACTACTTATTTAGCCATTTTTTACGAAGTATGGTTTTTGGATGCAGCCAAAAAGAAGTTTGTCAGAAAGCCGGCGTCCTGAGTAACTGAATTATTATAGAGTTACGCCGCGGGAGAATTTGTTTTACAACCCTACTTCATTAATCTTTTCGAAACGAAAAAGTATTTCGGAATTCCTGTTGAGATTTCATGAGTTAGCCCACTTACTTTATAGCAAACGCTGAATGCCATTGGGGGGGAACGAGTCCTCACTAATGGACAGCGCACTGACTTCAAAAATCAAAACGCGTGCCCGGTATGTCATTGTGAATGGGACCTTTAAGATCACACTGCCTTCTTTAGCTCCAATATTACTTATTTCGAGGAGGAGAGGAGTTGACACCAAATTGCCACGCTAGCGCAGAACATCCTGCCGGAATAAAACATTAGCCGCAGCCCCGCCGGCTGGATGCAGCGCACGACCTTGAGCGGCCGGTGGTAACTGTTTTCGTGACCTTGAAAACCCGGTGACCTCGATGTCGGACGCGCGAATCACCGCAAGCGACGGCCTGCTCGCGTTTTTCAACTGGAAGCGCGGGCACGTTAGCGGGTTTTGTTTGTTGACAAGGTTCTGGTCCGTGAAAAGGCGCATTTTAGGCGCTGCTGCCACGGGAAGTGAACATGTGGTAATAGAGGTAAAATGAGTCAAAGTAACGCGAGCATTGCGCGAAAGGCAGGACTTCCTATAAGACTAGATTTATCTGTGGCGCACAGGCCTGGCTCTGTCACTGTATGGATGAAAGTAGCCGGTGACCTGATTTGTCAATGCAATGCCAGATTGGTGGCATACTAAATGCTCATTCATGCCTCCTATTTATCAGAGATCGCAGCCAATCGAGTGCTTCCGTTTGACAGTTCATTTTAGCCGACGTAGATAAATGCGCAGCGGCGCATTCTTTTAAAACAAACTGCTGACAATTGTATGGAATTAAAATCCGATTGACACGGAGCCGTCTTCCCGCAAAAAAGACCCTGGACGCGACCAGACCGAACAGTCAGACGGATCGTTACTGCTGACACTGATTTAAATCTCGTCTCCCAAGACCCCAGGTGCGGCTGGTCAGGGACAGCAACTGTCGCCCCAATCCCCTGTCGTTTCCTTCTCGATTATTTTCCTGTTTAGGCTCAGAAACACGTTTAAAGAATCTGCGCCCTCAAAATAAAATTGAACTCTGTAAAAGAAATAAGTTGATCCCATACAACAGAATTTGCAAGATGAGCTTTTAGGGGAGAGCTTTTTGCGTACGGCTCTTGCGACCAAATGCTGATTACTTTAGAGTGCACTCAAGGCAAGCTCATAATTAATTTGCAAATTGGATTGGCGACGATAGAAATGAAACTACTTCAGGATCTGACTAACATCGGAAAGCCCTGGGCAAAGTTGACTGGAATATAGTACTTGTAAATGCGATCGTCCGTTGTGCTCAAAACCTCAGTCCTTGGTATAAAATTTGAAATTTGGTCTGACTTTTACACATTTCCAAACCTTTCAAAATAGCTGACATGTGTGTTATCCGAAAAAACTACCGCCGAATTCGTTCCCAATTGTCACGAAGAGACATTTGACGCACGCAACGTGTATATTTCAAGTAATCGATAACGAGGTGTATTACTGAAAAGACACTGAAGACTGCGACGGTTGTCACTGTTTTATTTTCAGAATGGCATTACGGACAAAAACAAGGGAGACTGGAATGGCCATTTCTGGCTTCACCAACAAGCGGATATTGGCGCAAGCCGGCAACAAGACGGGGCGAGAACTGTTGGAGGCGTGGGTGTCGGACGCCAACTCTATCAATAGACATATTGATTTTCCTGTGTGTTATCACGCATTCCGCCCACCCAGCCAGATGGCGCAGATCACATCGCCGCGTCACCACGCCAGGGGGACCATTGTGGACCAGGCGGCACAAACCAGACCTAGCCACGGACGTAGTCCCCCCGCTCACGGAACAACAATATAAATGTTCACACGTTGCAGCACTCCAACAGTCTCTGATGCTGGACTCTACTTCGAATTCGAAAGCGACAGCCAATAAATCTACCGTCCCAGTGATCGATTTCTAGTAATACTTCTGGTTTTTGATTGTTCAAAGTGTCGAGATCACTCACTCTCCCAAAAATCCGTCGACTGTCCGATAGTGATGAGATTTGGTGCTTCAGGGCTGCATATGTCAACGACAGTAGATGTGCACTAGTGCGGATTCAGACAAGTTCGCTGTGGTGATCTTATCAGCCATCGGATAATTCGCTCGTTGTGAACGGCTATTTTCATCGTGTGCTCCACAGCAGGGTGGGAACGGGGGCGGTGACTGGCGCGAGGTTTCCCCCATGGTGACAGTAATCTTGCGCTGCATCCACCACATTCTCTCCTCCTCCTCCTCCTCCTCCTCCTCCTCCTCCTCCACCTGGACCCGTTGGCAAGGCAGAGTCAAGAGCATCGGACGCGGAGGAGTACACAGATGGCTGGCTAAACGAAAATTCACACCTAGGTATGCCACCACACCTCCTAGTGCACAACACGTACTGATTTTATACAACAAAAAAGAAAAGGGGCCGACACGGATGCCAAATGGCGCGGCGCGAACCTGCACCCCCCAGTGTTGGCACTTGTTATCGGTGTGAACTCCCAGTAACGCCCATCGTACCCCTACCTCAGCCCTGTCTTTCTCCAACGCATCCACCGCGTGGCTCGTTTTGGAGGCACATTGGCGATCTGGGGGAACGTTGAACATCCTGGTTTCTGTCCGACAATCAGACCTGATTGACGAACGACACCTTCAGGTGACAAGTAGACTTGTTCATACGTAGGCCTACGAATACTGCGAATATTTGGCTGAATGCCCTAATGGGAGTTGAATTGCGAGCGTTATCCCATCGAAAGTTATCCATACTTTCCAACGCGTTTCTTCAAGTGTGAAGGAGATTTCCCAAAAGCGCTCATAAAACATAATGGTAGCGATGAAAGTTACTGTGAATGTATATACTATTTAAATCTTGTTTCGTTAGCGATAAAAATCGATACAAGTGTTTCGGGAGCCGGCAAGAATTCCTCGGAGACTAACGTGCTTTAACTTCTCGGCCGATTATGCAATAGCTTGAACAGCTTCTGGTTCCGCACCCGCAGTAATCTTCCGATCAAGGTAGGGTGTGTCGTCCCGCCAACTGTGGCGATACATTTACCTTGTCCTGTGCTTAATTAAACGATCTCATGCAAGCCAGAATGTTATTACCGACAAAGACAAGGGAGACTGGTTTATTGAACGTCGTCAGCCAGTCATACCTGACCCCGAAGTGTAGAACGCCTGGGGCTCGAACTCGCGAACTGTTAGTTAGAAGTTCAACACCTCTAACCACTGAGCCAAGGGTCCACTGTTCTGTCGGTTTCGATCGGAAATATACAATGGTGGAGGGGCGCTCACCGATCGTTTCTATGGAACTCACTCGTTCCGTTGTGCCTTAAGGGCTCTCTCTCGAGCCCAACCAGCTGCCGCACAGCGGCGCATGATACATAGGCAGAATAGCATTACCGACAAAGACAAGGGAGACTGGAATGGCCATTTCTGGCTTATAAGCCGTCGTCAGCCAGTCATACCCAAGCCCGAAGTGTGGAACACTTGGGCTCGAACTAGCGACCTGTTAGTTAGAAGTCCACGCCTCTAACCCCTGGACCACGGGAGCGTTGTCCTGTCGGTTTCGACCGGGAATATACAATGGTAGAAAGGCGCTCACCGATCGTTCTTACGGATTCCACTCGTTCCGTGGACTTCTAACTAACAGGTCGCGAGTTCGAGCCGCAGGTGTGCCACAATTCGGGGTTGATTATGACTGGCTGGCGACGGCTAATAAGCCAGAAATGGCCATTCCAGTCTCATGCATAACCACGCAGAGTTCAAGTACTCTGCTACTTGAATGGACGGGATCGGGAATATACAATGGTAGGCGGCGCAATATATCATGAGCCGCTGTGCGGCTGCTGGTTGGGCTCGAGAGAGAGCCCTTAAGGCCTAACGGAACGAGTGAGTTCTGTATAAACGACCGGTGAGCGCCCCCTACCATTGTATATTCCCGATCGAAAACCGACATGGCTACGGGCTCGTGGCCCGGTGGGTAGAGGCGTGGACTTCTAAACCAACAGGTCGCGAGTTTGAGGCTCGGGCGTTCTACACTTCGGGGTTGAGTTTGATTGGTTGACGACGGCCAATAAACCAGAAATGGCCATTCCAGTCTCCCTTGTCTTTGTCGGTAATAACATTCTGCCTATATCATGCGCCGCTGTGCGGCTGCTGGTTGAGTTCGAGAGAGATAGCTCCTAAGGCAGAACGGAACGAGTGAGTTTCGTAGAAACGACCAGTGAGCGTTCTCCACCATCGGCTAGCCTTCTGACTTGTGCGTACGATGCGTTAATGTGGCTGTCATTCATACCCGATAATGTGGTCCCGTAAGCAGATGGCCCCTATGCGTTGTCCAAAGTTATCTCATGAAATAGTGACTGAAATTCTGATATGTGTTTTCAATTCGAAAGGATTACTTTTTAAAGCTGTCATATTAGCTATCGCATCGCATAATATTAAGGTATTTCAGTTACGTCAGGATGTCAGCTTTCGAACATGCTTCTTATTGAGTACGTCCTAAAACTATATTCCGTGGGAAGGGACTACTTATGTGGCATAACCTTTTTCCACTGATTTTCTACATCCTAATTAATTTAAATATATTTTTGGGAAAATGTAGAAAAATATTTTTTTGCTCAGTTGGTATGAGACCGCATCTTTTTAGCCTTGAAGTAACAGTATTACTCGGTTTTAAAAAGACTTACACAGTTTCCGAATAATTCTGAAACCGAATTGCCGTTACACTTGCATTTAAGGTTTCTAAACTGCAAACTGCATACTTCTATTGTACGGCAAATCGTACATTTCCAAATGCTCTTAAGAGGAGGACATGTAAGCCTCATAGAATTATGTAATAGGCTTGTACCTTTCGGTATGCTTTATAAGCAGCATTCATAAAGGTGCCTGTGTGATGCTGTACGATTAAACATATCGAGGGCTTGAAAAATCTCATGATTAGAATCTTTTTAAAACTAAAACATGTCCTTTATTCAAGTATACAATTTGAAAAAGACGTAATTAGATGTCTGATTAGCAGGAGAAGGAGTATTCTGGGGCATTACTTCTACAAACCTTAATGTTTCAGTTGCATCAGGATGCCGGCTCTCAAAAGAGCTCCTTATCGACCACCTGCGTAAAATACATTTTTTAGAAAAATGACTGCCAATGTGACACGAATTTTTCCCATCTACTTTTAATATCATTATCAATTAAAATATATTCTACAGAAAACATGCACAAAAATATTATTTAATTTACTTATTTAATAACAAACTAAGGCTTCAAATTTTACGCCTGGAGAAAGGGCGTTCTTCGATTATTAAAATTCTTCAAATTATGAAATTTTTCAGAACCCTGAAATGTCCAACCGAACATTTATTAATGTTGCTAATAGAGTAGACAACGTGGTTCACGTCTACCACAAAATTCAATGAGTCCTATCTGTCCTCTTTGAAAGGATTTATGGAAATGGCCCTAAATGGCGAGCATACTACTAACAGAATGACATTATCGACAAAGGCAAGGGAGACAGTCTCCCTTGTCTTTGTCGATAATGTCATTCTGCCTACATATATCATGCGCCGCTCTGCGGCTGCTGGTTGGGCTCGAGAGAGAGCCTGTAAGGCACAACGAAACGAGTGAGTTCCGTAAGAACGATGAGTGAACGACTTTCCATTATACTGCTAACAGTTTGGAAACCCTTAATGCAAGTGTAACGGCAGGTCGGGGTTTATAATTATTCTGGAGCTGAGTAAGTTCATTAAAACCGAAAGATAGTCTTTCTTCGAGCAAAAACATTAGGAGAAAACGTAGTTTGCTACCAAATGCGTAAAAGAAAGTATACTTTTTTGCATGTTTCTTGCAAAATATAATTAACTGTATAAGAGCATCTAAAGTTAATGGGACAAAAGCATGCTACACAAGTGACCATTTTGTACAGGCGGACGACAAGAATCTCCTTCGAATGCAGGCAGGCTGATGGGACTGGAATATCCTAGCATTATGCAAAATGCTAATTAACATAACAGTTCTACTTAACTAATCTTTTCGAAATGAAAGCACATTTCAGAATTTCGGCTAACACTTCAGGTTTGCGAGACGGAACAAGTGAATAACTTCCACAGTCCCCTGTGGAAGGCGGGCTCGGCTGCACAAGAGGTGGGCAGATAACTACCCTTGAAGCGGAGAATTCGCCTTTGAAGGAGAGTTAAAAACGCGATCGAAGAGAGAAAAAGCCCTGCCGGGTGGACAGTGGAACGTAACATACGACAATTCGACCGAGGTCTCAAAGTTTGCTGATAATCGGGCTGATCGATCTCAGCCGGCGTACGGAGCGTTGCGCAGCCACCTTCACAATTGCAGCATCTGACGCTGATAGAGCACAGAAATCGGCCTAGGCTGTTTGCTATACCACCGCCTTTGTGCGCCTCTAGCAAGATAAAAGGCCTGCTCCACAGTCCAGTGGTTGTCATTTTTAATGCAATCACGCCTCACGACCGTGTACGGACTGAGGGGGGGGGGAATGACCACAAAGAACATGAGGTCTGCATACGCACAAAAGAACCGCCTAATTGAACCTCTTTTTCGCTATCCCACTCTGTTCATAATGCTTGAAACTCTATTTGAGACAACGAACATCTTCCTCATGCGGAAGACGTCGACGCGCGTTCAGTGAAAGTCCCATGGGCGCTACCAAAAGTGCTCATACCTCTCCCCCCCCCTAACTGCTCATCCGTTCGTGTTGGAATGTGCTCAAAGTGCAAGGAAACGGTGTCAGAAGAGGACGTGAGCCATCTGAGTTTGACCTAGAGCACACAGGGAGTCCTCATTGTTCTTTGGTAAAAAGGGCTTAAATACCCACTCCAAACCTAAAAAGCTAGTGCAGAAATAATTTTAAATTAAAGAAATTATGAGGCCCTGGTGTAACCTGACAGAAAAAAGTCGGATCGTAAGGACAAAACAAAACTGTTTAAAAGGAATGCTTATCGCCTTGATACGTAACTCTGAGTATCGATCTAATTAGGATTTGCAATCGTTCACTTTTGCCGGTGAAGCTCTGCTTTTCAATAACTTTTTCAGGGAACTATATTCAAAAGGTGACAAACCTCACCATAAGCCGATGCAGGCATGCTATTCCCATGACTTGGGCTGCTCTCGCAGTTTGATTTTCCTGCGGTTATGTCCCCTGTGTATAGAATATTGCTAACGTGGTGCACTCTCCGTGGGATAGTTGGCGTTTTTTGGAGCATCGCGCAAACCAGATCAATTGTTGCATCTTAGCGTATTAGCAACTTGAACAACAACAAGTATCTTGACAACCTGATCCAGAGGTGTCAACTTATTCAACACATTTATCACGGAGGGAGCCGTTGTGGTAAAAGTAGTTGATTGTGAAAGCCGTTGCTGTTGGGATCTTCACTAACTCCTAACGCATTTCTGCAGAGGTCGTGACAATGAATCGACTGATTGAAAAAAAAGTATTTCAGTAAAGGGGGCTCACCGCTCGCGTTGCGGGACGCTCGCTCAATCCTGAGTTCCGACCTTGTTGACTTGCGGGTGTGGCCGATAGTTCCCACAGACGGTCAAAAACAAGTCGGCAGGTAGGGAGGATACTGACAAGGATGGGAGGGGAGAGACTGCTCGTTTCTGGCTCCTACGTTCTCGTCAGTCAGCCAAACCCTAACCCCCGGCGTGGAGAACTCGAAGTCTGAACCAAGCTCTAGTCGTCTATCTGGCCTTCCAGTCATACGCTCCACGAACATTATAGTCGACCACGGGATTTTAAAGGTTCTGTTCGGGCACATATCTATGATATTATATATATATATATAGGTCGGGAGTACGGTATAATACCTTTACCATATGAAATTCATACTACTCGTAGTACTACTTGTTTGTAGAATGGGCATTACGTGGTTATTCCACAGTAGTTGATTGTCTTCGACTCAAATGTTCATTGAAATTTCGGTTCTGACCCTAAAAAGTCATGTGCCGGAGATTTAACTCCAAGTTCTGCATTGATTAATTTCCGAAATTATTCACCTGATTATTCTCTGGAGTTCATATACCAGAAACCGCTAGAGAACGCTGGGGGTCCCACTGAAGAGCCGAACCCCTCGCAGCTGTGTCACGCAGCGGCAGAATATCGGCGAAACACGTGTCTGGGCTTTTAGCAAGTATCTAGGTCGGGAGTACGGTATAATACCTTTACAATATATATATATATATATATATATATATATATTATAACAGATGGGCGCTCACCGATCAGGTTAGGGAACGTATTTGCTCCGTTGTTCCTTGAGGCTTACACATACGTATTACCCATACGGAGCTTTCTAGTTTCGGGATGCCAACAGATTGGTGCGCCCCATTGCTGCGTGAATGTATACCTCATCTGCAGCGACAGAGAATGGCAGGTGGCGACGCGCTGATGAACTTCGATTCGATGAAGTGCTTATGACCCATTTGGTAGACTTCAGTAGTGGACCAGCTGCGCCAGGTGCGTCTGAGCGCATGTTTGTGTTTCCGGTACCAGCTGGTGGTCAGGGTTATGATTGGCTCAATGAAGGCAAACAAGCCCGAAACAGTGCTGTATCAATCTACCCCCAGATTCTGTCGTCTCCCCTCTGCTATCATAGCTTAACCGACTTCAGCCTGGTAGGTGGTTGCCTGTTCGTGAATCCTGTCCCCCACACGAAGCTTGTTTTCTTCGGGAAGCCCATGGATCGGTGTGCGTCCATTCCTGAGTGAATAAATATATATGATGGGTTTCAGCTCAAATATTCATATCAAATTTCGGACCGTGCCTGAAAAGGCCTGTTTCGAAAGAGTTACTCCAAGTTCGCGCATTAATTTCCTCGGAAATTAAGCAAGGCAAGTTGAAACTGGAGTTCATATACCAGAAAACACACGGGGAAAGCTGGGGGACCCACTGACGAGCCGAACCCCTCGCAGCTGCGTCAGGCAGCAGCACAAGATCGGCGAAACACGCGTGTCTGGGCTTTTAGCTAAAACCTGTGTTGTTAGTACGGTAAATTATTGCGCAAATATATATGAACCCACCAGTTTGGGCCGAAACCATTTATAATATGGGGATGGTAGTAAGAGGGGTTCTACAGGTGAGACTTTTGAAAGGAACCAGCAATAGGTTGAAAGAAAAAACACTTTATTTACGCCTTATGCTTGCTCCAGTACATTAAGCGCCCAATAGGTGACCGGAAAACCCCTATCAACATCAACCTCTTATTGGAGATGGTTTTACATCAAAGTGATAGGGAGGGAGTGTATATGTAGGCAGAATGTTATAACCGACAAAGACAACGGAGACTGGAATGGCCGCTTCTGGCTTATTAGCCGTCGTCAGCTTATTCATACCCCTATACCGTCATATATATATATATATCCTACCAAACTTCCTTGTGTCAGCGCTCAGCTCCATCGGTTTATGCTACCTAGGCTTCGAAACACGATGCGAATGTAGCTTCGAAGTGTTGAGTATACTTATAGCGCTATAATAGTCACGACCCAGTCCTGCCTTAGAGGATAGTAGGGAAGACGCCAGTGGAAGTCGTGTATTCTGTGCAGAAACGCCTTGGTGGTCAGACACCTTACATGCGGCCGGCACTAGGCCGTCAGCGGGCTGATGTGCACGTGAACGTATAGGCGTCATGCGAGAATCAGTCATCAGCAACCTGGTTGGTTGATTGGGCGATAGCCGGGTTTGTAGGCGCCTGTAATCGGCAGTCCCAGAGGCTGCAGGCGTGCATGATCCGGCCGCACGAAAGCCGCGATCACATGACTTCTTGCGCCGCATAAGTGCAAATGCCGAAAGCCGGCACGAGCTTGAGAGGCTACAAGCATGTCGCAGGGTTTAAACGACCGAAGTGCTCCAAGGTAGTCCCGGATGATCACATTCTCCTCCCCCCCCCCTCCCCACGTCAAATTGGCGCGCTACGGAACCTTCGTATAGCCGAAGAGACCACTTCGAGTTCAGGTTTGGAAAACACTTTCTTAGGGATTTACAGTTTTCGCTATGTCCTGGTATATTTTCGTTGTTTATAGCGTCACGGTTTTGATTACCACCCAGCAGAAAAGCTAGGCTCGTTGGAGAGGGAAAAACAAGTGAACTTGATCTTCTCTTATGTTTAGGTGTACATATGGTGCCTTTTTAGGAAATCAAGACGTTATTGAAGAACTGCAAGTGGTACGAGGAGGAATTCACAATTTAGAAAAAACGCCAAACCAATAGGTAAGTGGAAGGAAGCCAGACCAAACGTTGGAGCCAACACACTAATTTCCTATTCATTCCTAGGGGTGACTCATTTTGAAGAGACCTGGAAATATACAACTATGTGTATCGAAAGAAAAACGAAATACAGCGTTCAAGGTACAAATATTTCGAGCAATAACATGGTGAGTAAATGACGGGTGCCAAAAGCGCCCATCTTGTGAGTGGTTTGGAGGACGTTTTCATGAGAAAGGGGGTGAGTAACACTTGGATCATGGTCAACTGTGTGTCAAAGGTGAGGTGAATTCAAAGGAAGCCGATCGTCCCCCCTCCAGGTGTGCGGGCGAGTGCTTATCTTTCTTAAAAATGAGATCAAAGTCGCGTACCTTAGTCACCAACACCAATGACTCTACTGCTGCTTAAGGTAGACGACGAGACACCTGAGGCGGCGGAAGAATTGCCTATAGATTCTTTTAGTTAAACACACAAGTAAGAGTAAACATTACAATTTTGACTCTGAATATGCGTCACGGCGGTGCAAAACGTCCATAATTAACAGCTGTGCACTTTAAACACCGTTCAACAGCTTATGCTTTTGAAGTCAATCGTTCCCCCCCCCGCCTTTTGGTAGGGGTGCGAGTGCTGATCTTCAAAATGTGATCAAGGCCGCGTATCTTAACCCCCAACACCGACTACGCCACTGCCTCTTAAGGCAGACACCATGGCTCCTGAAACGGCGGTGGAACTGACTATAGATTATTTTAATTAAACACGCAAGTCGCATAAACGCAGACTATACACTTTACACTCTGCATATATGACGTCACGGCGGTGCAAATCGTCCATAATTAACAGCTGTACACTTCAAGCTCCGTTCAAGAGCGCCGTAGCGCATAGTCTAGTGAGACTGAATTAGGGGTAGTCATTATTTGTTTAACTAGGAATTTTGCAAGTAATTAAGGGTAGAATTTGAACTCAGGGGCCCGGGATGAGATTTTTTAGAGTTAGTCTATATATTCTAACGAACAGTTTCGTTGACGGTATTTAATCCCTAAGGAATTAACTGGTAATGCACATTCTATAAACAAGGCGTTCTATCGGCAGTACGATTTTGTATGACATCTGTTTCATAATATTTTCATGGCAGGTACTGGAAAAAGTTCGAGCAAGTGCTCCACCGATGTTTCTGCCATTTTGTAAAGCAACCTCGAGGGGGCTGGCTCCATAGTGAGTCCCTCAGGGGTCTGTGCCCCTAAAACGGACCAGACGGTAGATGTGCTGAACTAGAACAGGGGCTAGATCGGAGTCGAGGCAGGCGTTATCGGGAATGGGCACCCAGAACAAATGCCAACATCAGGGGTTTGGTGGCGCGCCCATGTGCCGCCTCATGCTGGGACAGTTTGGATCCCTGTCGCCCCCATTTCTTCTTGTTGTGTGAAATCATGGTTAGCATTCGTTGTGTACCAAGGGGTGTGGTGATACGCCAAGGAACGGTTTTACGCCGTGCCAGCCACCTGCGTCCTCTCCCGCCTCTGGTGTCCTTGATCCTGTCTTGACACCATATGTAGTCGGGGTATGGAGGCGAGAGTGCAATAGATGCAGCGTAAGCTACCGTTCCTGTCCTAACCCTACTGCGCGACAGACGGTAGGCATCGTTGAAATCGTTGTTGTTGTCATCAGTGTTTGTAGTAGTACGCGTAGGTACGGGTTTGCGCCGTGTCAACCATCCGCATCTACTCACGCTTCCGGCCATCTTTGTCTTGACACCGGATTCCGGTGGAGAGGAGGAGAGAGCGAGGCAGACGCAGTGAGTCGACTGACACTATAAACTGACTCACGCGCAGGTCACCGCCCAACAAGGGTATGATATATAATCCCATTGGGAGATTGTAGTTAGTCACAGCCCAAACGCCAACCATGGTCATTCCTACAGTGGGAAGTATTCAGCCTGTAAGCAAGTGCGACGATCCCGGATAAAGGGAGGGGGGGCGTGAATGTTCATAGGTATGCGGTAGCATGGCTACTGCATCCTATAAATACCGCAGCCCCTTGTGCAACAACCACCCGTTTCTGCTTTTTTGTCTCTGATGATGGATTCGAGTAGGAATCCGAAACGTCAGGCCAATAAACCTCTTGTCCCGGCGATCGTGTCTCCTTCTTCAAGACTACTTCCTGGGACTCGTCTCTTTGCTTCTATTGGCAAAGTATTCAGCCTGTAAGCATTTAAGGAAAAGTCGGACGTAACCGCAATCATAAGCCAAGCCCTAAAACCCCAACCCTAGCCTCCATCGCAAGCCTGGAAAACTTGTTCTCAGGAATAACCCAGCTACACCCAATCTTAACCGTTGTCCAAACCCTAATCTTCAGCCCAAAACAGGCAACTTTGCTGTCGGTGACGCTACTGAGGGTCAAAATATGTCTCCTGCATAACCGGTTTCGCAACGTACTCCCAGGCAAACCGTTAGGAAACACACCACCCACCTCGGGGGGTTACAGACCCTACCCTCACCTATAACCCTTTTATGCATATTTAATGTAGTCAGGGCGCTTCGTCGTGAGAACAAAAGAAATGCTAGCGATTTTTAGAACAAAAATTCCTGTCGTCCGGTCTGAAGCCCTGAAAAACGTCGGAAAACGCAATCTTCCTTTTAAAAATAAACAAAGGAATTGGCGGAATCTTTCAAAAACCGACATCGACCGTCCACGTACGCAATAACTTCTAAAAAGACCCTACTGTTGTAAAAAAATGTGTAAAAATTATCGACTCTATGTCGCCATTACGGAAAATATGACCAAATAGTTATAATCGTCGGAAATTGCAAGAGTGAATGGCAGTCTGGTTGAGTAGGGATTGTGTCTGAGCGTGGTTAGTGATACGACCTGGAAGCTAGCGTGTTAAGGTTTATGAATCTGATTATGATGACACCCCATGCTGGTAACCGTCGTAATCTAGTTCAAAAAATCTCCTCCACTGCTGGACATATTGGAAGGTTTCTTAATTAGACCCGTATTACAGGTGGTTTTACATCAAGTTCCAAGACGTTGAAATTGTAGTTTGTGCCAGGCTTATGTCTCAATCTAGTTTCAAAAAATCTTTTCCACTTCTGGGTATACTAGGTTACGCGGTTAGATCCCGCATTGCATGTTAGAGTTATGGTTGGTGTAGGGGGCATTTTTATTCATAGGTTTGGGGTTAGAGTTAGGGTTACGTTTAGGTTTAAGGTTAACAGGGCTAGGTTAGGGGGGAATAGAGCTCGGATTATTGTTAAGGCTACGGCTAGGAAGGTTGAGTTTACGGCTAGGAGACGAGATTTAGCACAATACCCATATCCTCGCGTCCGATCGGTTTTGTTTAAGGTTTCGTGCATTTTTCCGTCTACTGCTAGTTGCGTCATAGGGTACCGCTGGCCTCGGAATTCACATGGCTACCGGGAGTACGCTTGCCGGCGTAATTTACGGTGCAACTGATAGCGGTGCATAAACGCGGAAATCCTCCACGTGATCCGCCATGGCGTCTTAGTAGAAAATTCCAAGTAAGAGAGGAAGTAGATCGTAACCGCTTCCTACGTGTCGACCTTATGCAGATGGAGGTTCGAAATGGGGAGGGAATATAGCGTCGGCTGTGTATAAATGCACAGTTGAGGGCGGTGGTAGCCATAGTAGTTGTAAACATACTAACAGTAGTGTTATTAGCAGCCTTAGAGATGGTAATGATGACAGTAATAATGACAGTTGTGACATTAATGTAGTAGTAGTAGTAGTAGTAGTAGCAGTAGCAGTAGTAGTAGTAGTAGTAGTAGTAGAAGAAGAAGAAGAAGAAGAAGAAGAAGAAGTAGAAGTAGTAGAAACGATATGGGATGTGAAAGTGACAAGATGCGGGAGGTGCGTGCTTGAGACACAATAGGCTGCAAGAATGCAAGGTCCTTTACGTTGAAGCGCTTTGTTTACGAACACTGAGGACTCACCGCTTCCTGGAATCGACACTCGACGGCCAGATGCAGGGCCGTCTTGCCTTCCAAACCCAGTCCACTCTGTAGAACCATATCAGCGAAGTCGCCCTCTAGCAGGGCCTCCAACTTTCGCTGGAAAAGCTCCACGTCAAGACTTTCCAAAGACTGCACCAGCCCTCTCCGCATGAGACTGAGCGTGGCCTCCGTCTCCACGGAGTTGGAGTAAGGCCCCAAACGAGACTCCCTGGCAGTAGACTTCATTTCTGCCGACTACTCTGCTCTCATCACCTGCTTCTGCCCTCCTCCACAGTACGCCGACGGGGTGCGTGTGAGGAAAAAACAACTCCGCCGCCGCCGCCGTCGTCGTCGTCGGCGTCTCGAAAATGCGCGTGCGCCGTGCCACGTGAAGGTATAAAAACAACAGCTTTGATTGGTTGGTGGAGCGCGAGGGCGATGGCGAGGGCATGCAATCCTGTTTGCGCGTGCAAGGTCGCGTGGTCCACAGAACCGGTTCCTCCAATGGGGTTGCGCGGTCGTGCTTCTTACCCACAACGGGGACCATATTGGCTCGCCGTGCGCGTCTGTCGGGTTGCTTTGAGCCCGTGCGTGGCCTTAATTACTGCCATGTATCTGAGAGGCGCGTCTCAGATGAAGGCAGGCGCAACATTGGCCGTTGAGCCAAATCTCACAAACTGTCGGCGGATAGGTTCGCTAGACTACCGATCGATGAAAGGAAGAAGGGCGAAGGTGACCCCGAGAGGCTCTTCCCCACAGCAACTCAGCGAATTACGCATTGCAATAAATTTGACATGATGAGAAGCTAGAAGCCATGGCGGCGACGGCTGTCAGCCATCAGGACAGCTCCGGGGTAAATCGCAAAGGCTCCTTTGCGGCACCTCCCACTTCCATGAGATGCGAGACAAGTTCATAAAATGTTAACCGAAATTTCTGGATGCGTTTTCTATTGGTAAGGATTACTTAA
>CACRXP010000354.1:152906-204033 GCA_902702965.1 Spirometra erinaceieuropaei | reverse complement strand
GAGAAAATCACACATTCCTCTATGCCTTTGAGAGGATATCGTGTAGTTTATAAAATCCTGTAATGGATGGGGACTGTGCTGTATACTTCATGTGGTGCATTACAGAACGGATGCACATGGAGCGGTCTTTGAAAAATTAGAAACTTTTTAAAACCCAAATATACCCTTCCTTTGAGCATAAAATTTAAGGACGAAATTGCCTGCTGTAAAATGAATATAAGAAAACATATTTTCCTTCATTTTGCCCAAAAAATATATTTGAATCTATAAGAACATCTTCAGTCAAAAGTAGGGAATTACACTGTCTAGGTAGCTACTTTTTACCGAGTGTATTTTTTGCAAACGGCCGAAGAGAATACATTCAAAAACCAGAAGTTGGAAATATCGTGGGATTATGCTGCGCAATATCCACTTTTACAACCTCACTTAAGTAATCCCTCTAACATGAAAAGGCATTTCAGAATTTCGGTTGTCATTTCGTGAGATCGGCAACCGACTGTATATGTGGTATGCATTGAAGGGGTGCGTCGCGCCATGCCAGTCACTACAGTAGATAAGCTACCGCATGAAATGTTAACCAACAATTCTGAAGTAAATTTTCCACCCGAAAAGATGACTTTAAGAGGGTTGCGTGACTAACTATCGCGCAGAATAATCGCAGGATATTTCAGTCTTTTTGGGATGCCGGCTTTTGGACGAACTTCTTTCCAGCCGCATGCAAAAAACTTCATTATAAAATGACTGCTTAAGTAGCATGCATTTTGTTACAGATTTTCGGCGCCATTATAAATTCAGATATATTTTGTGGAAAACGCGCATGAAAACATTCACTTACCTATTTATTTGGTATAAAATCACGTCTTCTTCAAATTGCATGCCTGAAGAAATTGTAAAATTTCGTTTTAGAAACTTTTTAAATCCTCGAACAACTGAAACCCGGCCTGTTGTCACACTTGCATTCAGGATTCCTAAACTGCAAGTGCTATGTTTTCTGTGTATGAAAACCCATAAATTGCTATATGCTACTAAGTGAAGATCATGCGGATTTTTAAAAAATTGACAACTGATTTGAGCCATAGTGTCAACTTTACAAGCAACATTAGCAAATGCAGACACGTGATTTTTTATGAGCAAGCATTTCACGGTTTTGAAGAATCACATAAGAAGAAATTTTTTAAAACCGAATTACACCCTTCCTTCAAATATGAAACTTGAAAATATAATTTTCCACCGAGTAAACAGACGAATAAATTTTTTTTTGCATGTTTTCGACGAAATATACCTGAATTTATAAGAGCGTGGGAAATTAATGACAAAGTTCATACTACGTACAGTGGTGCGCGGATCACACCACTGTATAAAGGAGACAGCAATGCCTCTGCAAACAATTACAGTCCAATTAGCCTCACCTCCATCTGCTGCAAACTTATGGAAAAAATAACCAAAGGAGAGCTAATGCGCGGCCTAGAGCAGTATAATTTATTATCTGATGCGAAGCATGGGTTTCGTAGTGGCAGGTCTTGCGTGACTAACTTGCTCAATTGTTTGAAACGTTGGACTCGGTCAGTTGATGAAGGCAGTGCGCTGCATGTAGTCTATATCGACTTTAAAAAGGCATTCGATAGTGTTCCACTTCAGTGACTCCTGCACAAACTGAGCCGAACAGACGTTAGGGGTGACTTCTTAAAATGGATGCAAAGCTTCCTATTAGACCGTTCTAAAGCTGTCCATGCCGGTGACCAGCAGTCGACGGAGGTTGCCGTTGAAAGCGGTGTTCCCCACGGCTCGGCTCTTGGTCCTACTTTGTTCATTATTTACGTCAACGGTTGCGTGAGTGAACTGGACTGTGGTGTCGCCATGTTTACAGATGACATTAAGCTCTGGAGAGTTATTCGAACTGCAGGTTACGAAGAGCATTTACAGGCGAACCTAAACCGACGCCAACAGTGGCCAGAGGACTGGCTCCTGCCGTTCACTGAGAAAAAATGTAATATTTTACGAGTCGGCAGAGCTCGCTCTCCGAACCACATGGTTTACTGCTGGAATGGTATACCAGTGCAAGAAGTGGACTCACAGAAGGACTTGGGAGTATGGATTACGACCTCGCTCAAACCCTCGCTGCACTGCAGGAAGGTAACCAAGTCTACAATGCCACTCCTCTACCCATGTCAAGCGGGCTTTCTCTGCCTTTGATGAAGACTGCTTCGCTAAAGTATTTCGAACGTTTATGCGGCCGCAACTGGAAGTCGCTATCCAAGCTTGGAGACCCTGGACTGCGAAGGACCTCAGCATCCTCGAAAGGGTTCAAAGGTGCGTAACGAAACTTGTGACAGGACAGGGTTCACTACCATATGCAACGCGGTTAGCTAACCTTGATATTTTTTCCTTGAGTTACAGGCAGTCACGGGGTGACCTGATACAAACATTCCGTATCATACGCGGTCAGGACTGCGGCCTCGTACCGGGGGACTTCTTCGAGTTAGCAACCACCACAAACCTACGAGGTCATCCATTCAGACTACGCGTGATCGGGGCCAGGCTGGAGACACGAAAGATCTTGAAGCTTGGACCGCCCTGCCTGTGGATGTCGCTATGTCTACTTCCGTCGAGGTCTTTAAGAGGAAGTTGGATTTGTGTAGCAGTGTCCACTAAATTACCACCCGACCTCTGTAGCATTGACAAATCCCGTTGTTATAATACTACTTGCTATATTTCAGTAACATTTTAAATTGAATTTCTTATTGTATTCAATCCATCGCCTACGCTCACTGACATGCACCTATGCAGCTTTGTCACCGGGTATATTATTTATTTCCCTGCACTCGAAACGACCGCTTTACAACTGCTCGTACCACTAACATTCGAGACAATTTGTTTGTCTGAACAGAGCTGAAGCATTTCCGGTTATTTGTAACCTTTATGATACCTTTTCCAGTTTTTGAAATTTTGCAGTTGCTTTTAAACAAATAGGGAGTTCGTAGGTGAAGACCTATATTTCTGTCTATAAAAGTGAACTGAACTGAACTACTTAAACAGACATTTTTACAGGGTCAGTTCTCGCAGGCGACAAAAAGAAGTTCGTTCAAATGTCGGCATCTTGAACTAAGTGAATTATCATGGGGTTATTTTACAAATCTACTTAACTTATCTTTTCTGGTTGAAAATGAATTTCAGAATTTCGATTAACATTTCATGATTTAGCACATCTATTGTATGCCCAAATTTATCCTCAGTCCGTTTGGTCCGGATAAACCACTGGTGTAGTAGAGAGGAGATAGGGAGAGTGGAAACTAATCCGTTCAACAGTCAAATGCCCCCTGACTCTATCCCATCTCGCCAACAGTCTTGACGTGAAAAGTTGCTAGCTGACGGCATAACACAGCCCTACTCAGTGCTTAGAGTCGGGCTTCAGTGGCTTTTATGGGACTTCCACTTATGTGGGATTCGAGCCGCTTACGAATGAGGCCTGCTGTGTGGGGAGTCAAGAGCCAGCTTGTGTGCGGTCAGCGTAGACGGGATACATGACCCCGCCAACCGCTACATTCACACCCGCCTCCAGTGGTCTTAACTTCGTCCTGCCGTTGGAGCGCGGTTGGTGAGGGAAGAGGGAGCGCAGTAAGTGCATCGCAAGTCGCCACCCCACAAATGACTCCACGAACAAGTCCCGACCTTACCCACCTCACTATTCAGCAATGATCAGAGTATCGATCCACAAGATGGAACGAGCTCGTGTCGCGCTCTGGCGTCCCGCGCAGCCTTCGCCTAGGAGGCACGCAACAACTCCGTCGGAAGTGGTGTTCTTAGCATAAATATAATTAAAACAAAGGTACTTGTTGGCGCCAGATAAAAGTCTGTCAAGCCTTAAGTGTTCAGAATTTCCACCAGGTTTTACACGATTTTTGGAAATGCAGCTGGCGTTTGTACAGTACACATACACACTTGGCGCCAATGCATCTGAGTATTCCTCTGAGGAGTTTTAAAGATTCCAACCAAGTTTCTTCTGCCTGTAGTTTTAGTTTTAGATTTTATTTTCGTTCAACTCAGTCCAGTCCTTGGTGGCCTTGTCCTTCTTTTATGCGACTATGACCTCGGTAGAAAAAATCCCAACTTGCGCATTTCCCCTTCAGGTAACGTGGTTCAATTTTAGTCTCAGTCCGTTTGGTCCGGATACACCACTGGTGTATTAGAGATTGGAGAGGGCGAGAGGAACCTAACCCGGATCTCCCGTTCAACCGTCAAATGCCCCCTGACTCTATCACGTTACGCCAGCTGCGTAAATATAATTACAACGAAGGTACTTGGTGGAACCAGAGAAAGATCTGTGAAGCCTGAAAAAACCCAAGACTAATCCTTAAATGTTCAAAATTTCCACCAGGTTTTACACTATCTCTAGAAATGTAGCTGGTTTTTGTACTGCACATATGCACACTTGGCGCCAAATCATCTGATTGTTTTCCCCGAGGAGTTTTAAAGATTCCAGCCAAGTTTTTTCTACCTTCAGTTTTAGCTAAAACTATTAGGCCTTATTAAATAAACTCAGTTTTGCCAATAGAAGCGAAGAGAGAGTCCCAGGAAGCAGTCTTGAAGAAGGAGACACAATCGCTGGGACAAGAGCTTTATTGGCCTGACTTTTCGGATTCGTGTTCGAACCCATCATCGGAGACTAAAGCAGATACGGGTGGTTCATGCACAAGCGACTGCAGTATTTATAGGATGCAGTCACCATGCCACCGCATACCCATGAATGTTCACGGCCCCCCCCCTTCATCCGGGATCGTTGCACGAGGTGTGATGACTGTTTGATGGCCGATATTTGCGTCGTTAATTGCTGCAATTTCATCACGTGTGTTAGATGTTGGTGTGATGATTGCTCGACCATCTGACGCGCCGACTCTGGAGTTGGGAAAAGTGTTCACCTGTGTGCTTCCCGCGTGGCTAATTACTCCGCCTAGGCGAAGTCTCAGTGCCGAGTATGGAATTGGAAGTTCATTGCACTTGTTAATGGACTGGAGGCCAGTAACCCATGACTAAAGCAGCTCCCGGCTCACGCGGTTGTCACCTCTAGCGATAATTTCGGCCTCGTCGAATTTGAATGTTTGGCCGGATCTCGTCGAATGAGCCTCAATTAATTCAAATGAGCCAAGTTTTTTCTGCCTTGAGATTTAGCTAAAAAAATATAAGGCCTTAATAAATAAACTCAATTTTAGATTTTATTTTCGTTCGATTCAGTCAAGTTTTTGGCGACCTCGTCCGTCTTTTATGCGATCATGATCTCGAGAGAAAAATCTCAAACTGCGCATTTTGCCTGCTAATCACGTGGTCCTTGATTTAACATAAGTATCTTTTTATGTTTCCTTTGACAGTTATGATCTGAAATATAATTTAAATGGAGACCTTACCGGCCTGTAACCCCTTCGTTGACAACGGCCAGAACAGAAGGCCAATGCTCATCAGAAATCTTCGTGCAGGCCTCGCAGCTTCCATGGCCGGAAGCTACAAAACGTGCCAGCCGAATGGG
The DNA here is from genome assembly GCA_902702965.1 of Spirometra erinaceieuropaei. NCBI lineage: Eukaryota > Metazoa > Platyhelminthes > Cestoda > Diphyllobothriidea > Diphyllobothriidae > Spirometra > Spirometra erinaceieuropaei. The sequence continues at coordinate 198,515 of CACRXP010000354.1, read as the reverse complement.
ACTTTTAACGCACGCCCATACTTAATCGTACAACCTCAGGCGGTCTGACATGATGTTTTTCTGGGAACAATCGTTCGCCTTATAATTTCCTTATCCAAGTAATACTGAATATTCAACAACATGAAATCGATGTCGTCGAACACTATTTAATTCTAATCGGAAACGATGTGTGTAATTTTGTCAAAAGGTCATGAACAATGCAGCTGCAATTATAAATGTATGTTCATATGCATTTCACTTTTCGAAAGAACAGATTCAAAGCTACGATGACATTACAACAGGAAACATTCTCGCGAGTAACTAATAAAAATAGCGTTGTTAAAATCTACGACCAAAAGGTTTTGCGCACGGTGCTAAAAGGGGCTGAGGTGATCGTTTTCGACCCGATGACCGTCGTCAGGTGGTCGAAAACACTCACGACTTTGGCGACACATCGACTAGTCTTGAGTCAATAGCCAGAGGTCTACGTTACGCCGACAGCCATCGGGATATTCGAAGTCACACAACACCAAGGGCCTCTGACTTTTACGACCCCGGAACTGAACCTTTCCGACTCATATATGGTTGCGACTAATTCGCTGATTTACGGACTGCTCATTACTCTGCGATGATCTGCAGGGGCTGTGTTCTGGAACTTAATCGCATACTTAACACCGAGGCCAACGAAGTAACTTCGCTTGTAGTCTTCAGTAGACCTCTAAAGTATTTCGTGTAGAGAGTACAAGCCCCCCCCTCCCTAGTTTACGTCAGTTATCGTACCCACAAGGTAACGCCAATATCGTTAGGTGTATGCTTCCGTAGTCACGAGTCCCAGTTATTCATCTTCGAACCCTAGTAAGTGAACCAAAATCTACAGCACTGATTCCGATGAACAACACCAGATGTCACTGAACCTCCGCTCAGAATACATCCCTTGCACTCGATAACGTCTGACCAGTGAGTTACGGCGGACTCTACGATAGTACGCTCTTCTTCCCCATGGGCCTTTTGGAACTATCAGTGGAAGCGGCACACTCCTGGAGAGTTTCTTCAGATCGTCTGGTTTGGCTAAATAAGTGGGAATCGGATTGTGAGGCTTTGTAGATGACCACTCCTTGAGAACTGTCTGTACAGACACTGCTGTCCATTTTCCATATTGACTCTTTGGGGGAGTTCTAATATAGCAACATAGGTTAGCCGTCGAGTGGTTGCTATAGCGGCGGAGGAGCGGTATTAGGTTGATTGTCGTCAGTGTCATAATTGTCAGACAGAATGGTTGCAAGCCGAACGTCAGGGAGCGGGTGTCCATGTTCCTCGTCTTGCTCCCTCGCATAGGTGGAGTCACGTGTCAGAATAGGGGCAAAGTGGAATCGACCTGTGTTCTGTCGTGCAGTCGGATTGAATCAGTGCACGCCAACCACCAACGACTTAGCGTACTCCCGACAGCGACCAACATGACGTGGGCTTACGTCAAGAGAAAGAGAGAGAGAGAGAGAGAGAGAGAGAGAGAGAGAGAGAGAGAGAGGAATTCGCTTTATTTAAGTGCTGACGTTCCAAAGAGCTTGGTCGGCTGTCCATTGTCGAAGCGTAAAATGCACTTAATCGATCAGAAATTTCAAGTAGCATGTTGTGTTGGTCGGCCTCATGTTGATCGATTTTTCTCTCCTCTCGCTGCCTTGGTCGCTCGGGTGATGGTTGACGGGCGTTTAGCCTGCGTGCTTTGAGAGTCACCACTCCGTCGAGGGGAGCTGATTGAACCTTTGTCGGGCGGTCGGTCTGGCGGTTCTTGTTCTTCCTCACCGAGTAAACTCAGCATCAGGCTATCTTCGTACGGTCTTCTTAAGTCCGCTGTGGTTGTTTGGTCCTGAGCTCTACGACTGTGATGACGTAGGACTTTGTAAGATGCAGGAAGGTCCAGCTATCTGTTGATAGAGTGGGCATCGGAGGACCACGCCTCAAGAGTTAGCCGTCCTGCTTTTGTGTTGCCTCGGTCTAAGATAGTAGCCCTCTGGATATCAAAAGTATGCCCCATTTCTCCAACGTGTGTTGCTAGTTGAGAGTTAGGGTCTAACCTCCGAGTGGCCGATTTGTGCTCTTGTAGGCGAATCTGAAATTTCCGCCCGGTTTCTCCAACATAGTTGCAGTCGCCCTCATTGCAAGTTATTTTGTAGATGACTGCTGAGGTTTCAGCGGGTGGCAATGGGTCCTTAGGTTGCATCAGGCGGCGTTTAATTGTTGCCTGGGGTCGATGGGCTATGCCTACTGTCCAATCACTGTGGACAGAAAATAAGTTAATAAATTACTCAAAAGTCAAAAAGTTTAACACGAAAGGGACGATTATTATGGGGACGATTCGAGTCTTAACTGATGTATTTCTGTCCCTTTACACGTAAGATAGCGGGCCAGGAATGGCAATACGAAATGTTGATATGCCGACGTACGACAAGAGATAAGTCGAAGGCTTCCTAGAGATTAGTTCAGAATTCAGGGATGTGCAACGTCATCCAGAATTCGATCAGCAAATTGCTTGACCATTATGAAATATCGTTGTAAAATAATGTTGACTAAGAAAGGCATAAGAAACATAGTAGCGGAAGAGAGCATTCAGAGGACTCGTTTTAAAATTAACAGATCCTTTTTGTGCAAGGCAGGAAAAATGACAGGAGAACAATAAAGAATAAGAGGACGAATTCAGGCGTCTATGAATCGCCAGACTTAGGATTGAGGCGTGTGGTAGGAACGTAAACGACGAGCGTAATAAATAGGTTTACGAACTTTAGTGAAAAGAGACTCAGTATGGAGGGAAAATGAAAGATTTGATGTCAAAGTAACGCCAAGGTACCTGAAAGAGGATACTTCGTTGAGAAGGATGTCAAAGGGTTCAGGACTAGGAGACGGCCGCAGTCGGGAAATACACTAAACTGATTTTTGATTAATCATTATTTGTTCACATCAGAGCTTCAGACGTCCGGATTAGGATAACTATCATCTGCCTCAGTAACCTTTTCAGAGGAAGCGCATGTCCGAAATTTGCTGACGGCATTACAAGCCGTTTCCTTTGCAGTGTTCATGTTTTCCAAACATAGTGTTTAAGGACGCTCTATCGGCGTGTTGAAACACACTAAATTGAGCCAGAAGGCAAGATTGCTGAACTACAATACTTTCGACTAGTCTTCAAAGTCAATGACTATTAGCGCAACTTCGTCAACCGGTGCATGAGCAAACGAGACGAGCGACAAAATCCTACCGACACTAAATTCTGGCGAGCGATTCCATACATAAAGAATGTCTCCGAGGCCGTTAGTCGCCTTCTTGGGGTTGGAGTTGCCCACAGGCCGGAAGCGACCATCAGGACCAAAAGACCCACTGTCACGGCAGGAAACGTCTGGAGTCGTTTATCGGATCTGGTGCAGTTACGGACAAAACAACTACGTCGGAGAAACTGGAAGACTGCTCCGGTCCGAATCGTCGAACAAGCGGCAGTTGTGCGGAGAAATGACGCCAACTCTCAGGTCGCGACCCATTTGACGAGACCCGGCCACACATTCAAGTTCGGTAATGCCGAAATTCTCGCGAGAGGGGATAATCGCCTGAGCCGCCAGCTGCTTGAGTCATGATTCACGGGGCCTCAGTCTATCAACAAGTGCAACGACATCCCCACTCCATATTTTGTGCTGAGGCATAGACTGGCCAAAGTAATTGACCACTCGGGGAACGCGCAAGGCGATGAGCCGAGCAATCATCACGCCAACATCCAACACGGGTGATGACATTTCGGCAATTAACAACCTGCATGCCGGCCATCAAGCCATTAGCGCACCAGCGGGCAACAATCCTCGATGAAGGGAGCGCGGTTAATTGCTATAGGTATGCGGTAGCATAGAGACTGCATCCTATTAATACTGCAACTTCCTGTGCACGAATCACCCGTTTCTGCCACTGTTTCTGATGATTGGTTTAAGTGAGAATCCGAAACGTCCGGCGAATAAAGCCCTTGTTTCAGCAATCGCTTCTACTTCTTATAAAATGTGCTTTTTCTTGCTTTTTAAGTAAAGGAAGTCTGCTAGACCGACACGGTGAGGGTGTAACGTTATATCGGGAAGCACTTTCAAGCTACTTCGTTTTGTACTCTCGTCTGCCTTTATTTTCCTTCTGGTAGCCCTGCCTTTTAGCCGGCAGTACGTTACGTTTTCAATTTCGGCTAGATCGCAGTTGGTAGCCTGGAATGGGGAGGCGGACGGCGACCTTAACCCTAATCCTAACCTTAACCCTAACATTAACCCTAACCTCAACCTTAAAAGTTAACCTTAACGGCAACCCTAACCCTAACCGAAATCGTAAACGTAGCCCTTAGACAGAGCCGTAACTGGAAAACCCAAATCCCAACCCTAACCCGAAAACCCAAGCCTAAAGGCATAACTCTAACCCGAAAATCGGAAACAATTAACCGGTACCCTAATCCCAACCTCAGACGTAAAACGGAAGCCAAAAGGATCAGATGTGATTATGAAACTCCACAAAATAGCCCCAGTAAACAACCCCCTCCCCAGCCACCTGTAATACGGGGCCTGGCTACCAACTGCGATCTAGCCCCAATTTCTTTTGTTTTGTACTCTCTTTGTTCGCATTCCGTTTTACTGGACAATTTCTTTGCAGTTAGAATTATTGCAGCAGACTCTACGAAAAAGCAGGCTCCCGAGGCCCAAGTTGTTTGTTACCAGACTGGAGGCTGACTGTGTCCAAAACAAACTTTTGTAGATTTGCCTCGTTGCGCTGACAAGCGTAAGCACAAAAACGTTCCAAAACCGTAAAAATGTTGTGTATTGAGTCTTATTTTCTAAAGGGTTCTTTATTTCGGCGTAACTGCGCCAACACGACTTGTATCCCACTTTCAGACAGACGAAATTTTGCTCACTGCTTGCATAGCCTTTTTTACCCTCATATGTAATTAAAATACGTTAGGTAATACCTACACAGCACAGATAGTCTCCCTTTGCCCTGCGCACGGCAAAGACATTTCGGAAGACTTACTAGGGCGGAGGGAGATCGGCGTTCAGGTTGACTGATCGATTCTACACACAAGAACTATGTTTCTAGATCAGTATCTTTTAAGGGCAATAGGCAATGTCTTTGAAGACCCTATCGAAAACGATACATGCAATATCTAACCTTAAATAAACATGGTACTAAAATATTGTCAGTAATATACACACTCAACAGAATATGTTTCTTTGAAAATGCAGGACCGGAACTCGAGAACACTTAGTTGAAGTAGAGGTAGGTGTGTGCAAGGCGTTAGTTTAGCACAACAGAGCTGTTTTGTCCAGACAAGCGGTATACATCTGGTCTTTGCCTGGATGTCCCCGTGGAGTTCGCCATTATCACGTTCACGGCACCGACGACTCGCCGTGAAAAAGAGTATCTGCGAACTTCTAGGCGGCATCGAGATCCTCTAAGTTTTAGAGAGTTCCTACGCAGGTTTTTGTTGTGTTGAGGGTGAAGAAATCACCCTCATTCGGCCTCAACTGGAACTCCTTACGTATCAAACTTGAAGGCAGGTCGTCCCTGTTCTGTTTGCAGCGAGAGGCGGTCAGAGTAGACTGAACACAGACGTTCCCTTCGGTTGAAAAATCGTAACCGAGGAAGTATTCTTCAACAGACTGAGTGAGATGCGTACCAACTTCCAAATTAAAAAAGCAGACCACTTCGTGTCATTCGGATGAAATAATCGGCTTATTTATATATGCTACTCAATTAAAGTGGGTAGGGCGGTTATATGATACTACATTTTCGCACGTCGAGTGAGATTGTGTTATCCTAACATTGGTTCGCCTTCGAAACCCAACAGCCATCCGACGTGGTATTCGCTTTGCGACCTCACGGTCGCAGGTGATAACCCCAAACCTTTCGCTCGTTATTGAAAAGTATTCGAATTTGAAGTACAAAACGATAAGTTCTTTCGGCCGACAAAGTTACGAGTCAAACGTTCAAAGTCCCTTGTCACTCAAGATTTGAAAATGATAAACACTGCAAAAGAAACAGTTTTTAATGCCGTCATCAGATTTCGGACACGAGCTTCCACTTTCCACTGAAAAGGTCACTGAGGCAGGTGATAGGGATCCTAGTCCAGAAGCCTGTTGCAACACTGCGTTTCTTGTGCGTATCAGTGGCAGTCTGGTTATTGGCTAATTAAAGTTATCCTAACCTGCCAATTAACTCCAAGGCCGACGCAGACGTGCCCTCACCGAAGGCGCTCTGACGCCTGTCCCGGCGGCACTCGGACGCTTACTCTCGCGTCCATTTGCCAGTCTACACTAACCCATTCTCCGTTACTTCTGCTCTCCCTACTGGCGTCAAACTTCTCTTCCTATTTGGCACCAGGCACGAAGGTTGTAGTAGCTAGGGTCTGCGTATGGGTTAACCTGCCACGAAAAAATACAACCTCTTCAGATGTCCAATTTTACTAATTTATTTCCCAATATCTTCCATCAAAGTCATTTTAACGTTTTGGTCAACATGTACCCAGATATCTGAAGTCCGATTCTGGTGGTTCAGGTGAATATGGGGTCATTTGCAGTCAAGATCTGTCCCTCGAGGGACAGAAATCAGCTCGTTTAAGATCTAACTGTACAAATCTATTATTTACGTTCATATGGGGCGGTGAAGTTGCATCTCTGTGGATACTAAATCCGATAAATATAGTTTCCGTGAAAATACTGCTACAATACTGTACAGTGTCACTGGCACATGCTTGCATGCGGGCATCTGCAGCAATCTTTCGTCTGACATTATGCAACACTTTATGATGCTTCTAACAACGTCCATTTACTCCGCAGTCTGTGACTCTGAGTGCCAATACCAACAAATCTTCTTGGTCTTTTCAGCAATATCAGTTTATCCAACTGCCCGTGCAAGTTACCGTACGCTAACTGGGTACACAATTACAATGGAAATTGGCGGTCTAAAAAACAAGCTGACGGCGTCTCCTACGGCAACCGGCAGAAATGTTAGGTGATTAGTCATAGATACATATCTGGGAATAGGTTGGGACATGCTGGTAACAAAGAATCGGGCCACAAGTTTCGGACCGAATATTGACTGGTGGCTGTGCGCCTTGCACTCAAGTCACGTGACAGTTCGACCATCGGTTTCGCTGATGTCCACCGTGTGCCGCGCAGTTGCAGCAGCAATGCGAGCATGGACGGTGACTTACGCAGGGGTTTATAGTGCCGGTAGACTTGCGTAGCATCTACCTACACTCTCTCCTCCTCCCTCGCCCGAGCCCGGTGTCAAGACAGAGTCAAGAAGACCGGAGACGAGAGAGGCCGCAGGTGGATGGCTCGGACGGATCCTCACCTTGGCGTTCCACTACACCCCTTGGTCCACACAACAAATAACCAAGATTTCAACCAACACAAGAGAGTCACGTACGCGATCGCGTCGACGATCGAATGAGCGCACGCTGATAGGCTAATCGATCGGGCGACGTACTTGCTTTTTGGCGCACTCTTGGACGCCAGTTCCTGAAATGTCACGCATGCATGCTATCCGCCTCGACGTGACCCTTTTGTTGTTGTGTGCCCCTTTTTAGTATGTCACGCCAAATTGCCGAAAATGTGACGGAAAGGTGCCGGTCGACGAATTTTCATCCATACCGGGTGGTTTATCCTCTTACAGTTCGTCGTCAGACACGGAGACGTCCTTTTGTGACGAGTTAGGCGTAGTACAGGGTGTCGTCCAGAGTCTTACTTATCAAGGCGTAAGGTGAGGATAGGCTGTTTTAAGTTGGTATAAGGAAGCGTTTCAACGGGGAAGCCAGTAAGGGAACAAGAACAGAGTGCCCGTCGGCAACCGACGTCTGGGAAATACAGAAGGAGAACACTGCCACAAACTGACGCCAAGAAAAGTTTGTCAGGAGTGGGATTCGAACCCACGCCCACAGAGTGGACTGCGACCTGAACGCAGCGCCTTGGACCGCTCGGCCATCCTGACGCGGTTGACAACTTCTGAAATTTTGTTTATAATTTAAACCTTTGTAATTGTGAAAGACATCGAGATTGCTTTTTCTGCTTTATTGAAGCCAGGAGTAAAAACAGATATACATTCAGGAGACACACGCCTTGTACTCTGTATTTTTTGGTAATGGGATATATAACTGAATCCTGTATTTACTGTGTAACTGCCTCCCTTTCTTTCGTCCGTACCTGACTCGGACTCAGTTACCCGGGCAACATTCCCGGTCGACCATGACCTGAAGACTTTCATATTTTCCTCAGCCTATTATTAATTCATCGATAAGCTTGTCATTAGTGATCATATAGCTTCTTGATTAACCATTCCGTTAATTAACCTCCAAACGCCGGAGTGACTGGGCGGATCATTGCTCAAGAATGATAAAAAAAGACTCAAAACCACTCAATTTTAGAGCTCTTTATCACAGTTAGAAAGTAAAAGAATGAGAACGGACAGACGATACAGCCACCGAGAATACCTATGATATCATGGGCAATACTTTACATCGGAAGACAAGCTTTGACTTGGCTTGATTTCAGTTTTTAATAGACGATTAAGACTTAAAGTTGTAGGTTTACTCACATTTTCGATTTTTCACTCTAAACTTTCTTGTACACCTCATCATTTCTGTACTATTGTTTAAATTAACAAAAAATACACACACTTGGTTTCGACTTGTGAAAAAGCGTGACTTTTGTGTTCTGGTTTCGAGTGTGCTTGACGTCGTTATTTCTTGGCCTTCGCTTGTAACCTCTCAACATTTTTAGCAATTTGTATGAACTAACGGAGACTCCCTCCTCACAAGCCTACTTCACCATATCATCGCAGAACCGACTGCCTCTATTCAACCGATTCCTCATCGGAATAATATGTCGCTACTTGATAGGATTCTACTTTGCGTTAGTCTGGAACATTCCTTTTTCTGATTTTTCGAATCTGTACATTCTTTCTTTTTGTTGGTAAACACAATCCCCCCCCCCCCATTTAGAGTCAGCTTTTCCTGCATATATTACTGTTTGTAGTTTTTAAGTCCACGTTTCCACTACAAAATTGGTGACCCCGCTTTCTCCTGCATGCCGAACCTTTTTTTTTATTTACCATGGCCAGTGACGACTCCCAAAAAGACTCACTCGACATTAACACCCTTTCTTTTAAACTGCCACCGTTTACCCCGAGCAATCCTCGCGTTTGGTTCAGGCAGATCGAGGCTCTTTTTGTGACAAGCCGCATTACTAGCGAGCGTACCCGCTATTCATACGTTTTGCAGTCCCTCCCATTTGATGTAGCTGTCACCGTCGAAGACCTCCTTGACCCCATTCCAGCCGACAAACCGTATACACTGCTGAAGGAAGCGGTAATCCAACGGGTAGCTTAATCGGCCAACCTTATGCTGCGGGAACTTTTCACGCAGGTAGAGCTAGGTGATCAGACACCTTCCCAGCTCATGCGTCACATGCGCTCACTTCTCACTGGTAGGCACATGGACGACGCCATTTTTCGCGAGATTCGGTTTGGTGCCTATGCAACAGGTTTTGGCTATGTTGGACTCGAAAACACCTTTAGAGAAACTAGCTGCCCACGCTGACAGAATCAAAGAGTGTTACCCCATTGGTGCCTCGTGTTCCACTATTCAACAGCCACGGCCTTCCAAAGGCAAGCCCCATCAGGGCATTGACTCTGATTCAGAAGGCCCACCATTATCAGAGCACGACACTCCCTATACGGAAAAAGCGTCATGCTGTTGCACAACCCGACGAGCGCCCACGTCAGCCGGTCCTCCCAGGACACCCACAGGCGCTTATCGCACCGACTACGACGACCTAAGAGACACGGTGCGCCTCCTTTGCACTCAGGTGAGCAACATGTGCTCTGCGCTTAACAGTCTTCAAGCGGCTAGAAAACAGCCATACTCACATCGTCGGTCTAAATCCCGTGAGCGGTGTTCACAACCCTTATGTTGGTATCATCGCCCTTATGGCCCGAAAGCCCGAAAGTGCATACCTCCTTGTTCGTTCGCTCGCTTGTCCTCCACAGTTAAACGACCACGCCAGCCAGTAATGGCGACGACTGATGCTGGCCCGTCGCGACCCAGTAGCCTTTTCTATATCAACGACAAGTCGAGCGGCCTTCGTTTCCTGGTTGATACCGGTGCCGAGGTCAGTGTCATCCCGCCTCTAAGGCATCACCGCCTCAAGCCTTCGCAATTCTCATTGCAGGCTGCAAATAGCACCACAATCAGCACCTACGGCCAACGGTCCCTCACTTTAGATCTTGGTCTCCGTCGACGTTTTCAATGCGTCTTTATTGAGGCTGACGTAAAATCGCCCATTATCGGGGCCGACTTTTTGTCATCTTTCGGCTTAACAGTCGATGTCAGACACCGTCGCCTCACAGACACCACCACCAAACTCTTTTCTATAAGTATCATTAGCTCTGAACGTTCGGTTAGCATTCATCTCACCATCTCCAACACGCCTTTCGCTGACATTTTGAAGGACTACCCGTCCATCACTAAAGCATGTCGTTTTACCGAAACCGTTCAACACGGAGTGCAACGCCACATTGTCACGGCAGGGCAACCAGTGCACGCTCGTCCGCGTAGACTCCACCCTGACAAGCTCCGAATAGCAAAGAACGAATTTGAACATATGATGAATCTGGGCATTATACGCCCATCATCTAGCCCATGGGCCTCACCACTGCACATGGTGCCAAAGAAGTCCACTGACGATTGGAGACCGTGCGGTGATTATCGAGCCCTAAACAGGTCCACAATTCCTGACCGGTACCCCATTCCCCACATTCATGACTTTTCCCACATGTTAGCCGGTAAAACTATTTTTTCCAAGATAGACCTCGACAGGGCGTACCACCAAATCCCGGTCGCTGAGGAAGATACCCCAAAGACCGCTATCACGACACCCTTTGGGCTGTTCGAATTTATTCGCATGCCTTTTGGTTTGCGCAATGCTACCCAGTCGTTTCAGCGTTTTATCGATGAGATCTTGCGGGGCCTTCCATTCGCTTATGCCTACATCGATGGCATACTCGTCGCAAGCTCTTCAGCAGAGGAACATGCCTCGCATTTACGCCTCATATTCGATCGTTTCCAGCAACATGGTCTGCAATTAAACGTCGAAAAATGTATCTTTGGCGTCTCTTCTCTAGATTTCCTTGGTCACCACGTCGACCAGCATGGAATCACACCGCTGCTAGAGGTGTAAAGCATCCTGTCATTCCCTGTCCCCAAGACTCCAACTCAGCTGCGGCGTTTTATAGGTCTTCTCAACTATTACCGACGTTTTATCCCTCACTGTGTGGCGACCCTAGCTCCCTCAACTGACCTTCTTAAGTCTAAAGCAAAGCCCATCGAACTTCCTCCAGCAGCTCACTCAGCCTTTGAGGCAGCTAAGGAAGCTCTTGCTGATGCCACTTTGTTTCACCATCTCAGCTCTGATCCCCACACACAGCTGATCTTGACCACTGACGCTTCCAATAGTGCTGTTAGCGCAGTCCTACATTAACAGGTGAATAACCAGTTGCAGCCTTAAGCTTTCTTTTCACAGATGCTACAACCGGCGCAGACTCGCTACAGTACTTTCTCTCGCGAACTCCTAGTCATCTACCTCGTCATTCGTCATTTTCGACACCTCTTAGAGGGCAGAGACTTTTCGGTCCACACCGACCACAAACCTCTCACTTACGCCCTCAAGGCCAAGCCAGATCTGTACTCGCCCAGGGAAGTTCGTCACCTGGACTATATATCGCAGTTCACTGCAGATATCCGCTACGTCCGAGGCAGCGACAATGTCGTTGCTGATGCATTATCCCGTGCGGACATCAACACACTCACACCCGATTTCGACCTGCCGAAGCTTGCAGACCTCCAAACGGCAGACGAGTCCATCGCGGACTTACGTACGTCTACTACTCTGCAGCTTCGAGATGCACCACTTCCTGCGTCACCAGGTACGATTTTGTGCGATTGGTCCACAGGCACCCCCCGTCCCGTCGTTCCACCATCCTATCGTAAGGTTGTCTTTGACCACTTTAACTCCCTCTCTTACCCTGGCATTCGCGCCGGACGTAAGTTAATTGCTGCTCGTTTCGTTTGGCCGAAGATGAACTCTGACATCGCTCTTTGGACTAAACGGTGTTTAGTCTGCCAGAAGAATAAAGTACACCGTCACACATTTTCTCCACCAAGTACCTTTGCCGTTCCAGATGTTCGATTCCACCACGTCCACTTAGATTTAGTTGATCCGCTACCCCTTTCACGCGGGTACACGCATATTCTGACAGCGGTTTACCGTTTCACACGATGGTCGATTGCCGTTTCCATCTCGGATACCTCGGCAGAAAATATCGCCATGGTTTTTCTGACGCACTGGATTTCAACTTTTGGTGTTCCAGCCACCCTTACTACTGACCGCGGGAGTCAATTCCAATCTAGCCTCTTCAGTGAGTTCCCTAAACTGCTCGGGTGTGCGCACATCACAACCACGGCATATCACCCTGCCTCTAACGGCCTCGTGGAGCGTCTACACTGTCAACTGAAGTCCGTACTGATGTCCCGAACAAAATCAGCTTCTTGGAGTGACACCCTCCCTCTTGCGCTTTTGGGCATCCGATCTACTGTCAAGGAGGGCATCCAATGCACTGCCGCCGAACTTGTCTACGGTACACCCTTCCGTCTGCCCAGCGAATTTGTGCAGCCTTCCACGACAAACCCTAACATCCCGAGCACCTTCGTACAGCAGCTGAAACAACGCATGGCTCAACTGCGTCCAACCCCCACTCGTCTGACATCGAAACATGTGTTTGTACACGAGGACCTTAAATCTGCCCCCTTTGTTTTCGTCAGGCATGAAGCGGTTCGCAAGTCTCTTTGTTCCCCATATGATGGCCCGTATAAGGTTCTTCAGCGGATGGACAAGTATTACGTCATTCAGAAGGCTGACAAAACTGACACAGTCTCCATCGACAGACTTAAGCCAGCCTATGTTGAGTGCATCCCGCCGTCAGTTGTGCCACTGACTTCCTCTGTACCGTCCTCACCCGATCCACCCGTTTCGGTCCCATCGACTCAACCACCACACTCGACCACCCCACCCACCCATACTGATTCTTCCTCTACTCCACCACGCACCTCATCTCGTTCTGGTAGACATATCCACTTTCCTGCCAAACTCAAAGACTTTTTGGTGTAACTTTTTGCATTTTTTTATCGAGCGTTTTTTTTTTGTACAACAAACGCTCTGTTGGGGGAGTTGTGTAGGTTTACTCACATTTTCGATTTTTCACTCTAAACTTTCTTGTACACCTCATCATTTCTGTACTATTGTTTAAATTAACAAAAAATACACACACTTGGTTTCGACTTGTGAAAAAGCGTGACTTTTGTGTTCTGGTTTCGAGTGTGCTTGACGTCGTTATTTCTTGGCCTTCGCTTGTAACCTCTCAACATTTTTAGCAATTTGTATGAACTAACGGAGACTCCCTCCTCACAAGCCTACTTCACCATATCATCGCGGAACCGACTGCCTCTATTCAACCGATTCCTCATCGGAATAATATGTCGCTACTTGATAGGATTCTACTTTGCGTTAGTCTGGAACATTCCTTTTTCTGATTTTTCGAATCTGTACATTCTTTCTTTTTGTTGGTAAACACAATCCCCCCCCCCATTTAGAGTCAGCTTTTCCTGCATATATTACTGTTTGTAGTTTTTAAGTCCACGTTTCCACTACAAAGTACTCCACCAATAAGGATGTCTAATTCACTATACACCCCGGTCTATCTTGTACATTAAACTCAAACTGAAATCATTTGGAGAAGTCTCACACCCTTTGAGCTTTTTGCAAATGTCACTATTTGAAATATCTGTCATTGTGCATAGCATGAAAAGGAAATTTGGAAGATCCCCATTTATTTACTTTTTCAACTTTCTGACGCTGGTTTTCGTGTCATCGTTCTCTCAAATTCTAACATGGAAGTTGTAAATGACTCAGTCCGCACAGAGAACACGTCTCCGATGGCGAATACAGCAATAATATTTTTGCATTTGAGGGTAGTGGGAATGGTCCTTGCTGACACTACTAAGGTACAGTTGCGGTTTGTACACTTATACACAGGCAGTAGAAAACGCAGGCGGTTGCATATTGTTCGAATTTAGTTAATTTGTATTGTGTGATGCAGCGCAGAAGCATGACTATTAAAATGCGTCGGAAATTCGAGAAGAATTTGCCACAAATGTGACGCAGGATCCCGAATTACTTTACAGCTGCCTCGGAAGAATTACAAGGAATACGCATCAAATCCCCTTAATAAAGGCTACCGGTGCGGGGAAACTGTTGAAAGCAAAAATAAAGCCGAATATTTTTCACAGATTTCCCAATCCGTATGCACAAACGATGTAAAGCTCCCTCTTCCCTCCACAGAGAATCTGCCGACTCCACCGATAAAAAAATATCCATTTTCAAATCTTATCCGAAGAGGATTGGAGGCATTAAAAGAATCGAAATCTGCCGAACCAGGCGAGCTTCCACCCAGGCTTCTCATATGATATCAGAACACGTCCAGTTGATTTGAAACTGGCACACATAACTCCCCTACAAAAGAGCTGTAACCAGACGTCGACGACAAACTACATAACCATAGGCTTGAAGTGCATCCTGAGCAAATTTATAGAGATGAACATGACGAGCGAATTGGTGCAGTTCCTAGAAGCTTACAACTTGCTATAGAACTGCCAATATGGGCTCTGCAAAGGAAGATCCTGCACGTCAAATCTTGTCGCAATCTCTCCAGATCACGAGGATGGACCCGCTGTTCACATAACCTTTATTGACTTTTGAAATGCCTTCGATACTGTGTTACACCAGAGACTGTTATACAAACTGAGAAGAATGGGGACCAGTGGCAACTTTCTCGTATGGATCGAAAACTTCCTTGTGGTTCGGCACCAAGTTATTTCCATCGGTCATGAGAAATCAAATCCTGCTGCGGTCGAGAGTGGTACTACTCGGTGTTCAGTACTAGAATCCATTTTACCTTATACACATGGCGAATTGCGCAATATACTTCGATTACGAGGTTGAAAAGTTTTGCCGACGACATTGAAATTACGAGTGTAATCCGGATCATGTCCGTCAAATACGAACTGCATAGCAATCTAAACAGACTGGAGAAGCGGTCGAATCGCTGGTTTCCGCTGTCCTGCACCGGTAAGTTTGTCACTATTTACCTAAACTGACCTGCCAGATCTGCCAGCACAAAACACATCTTTCGCGATAGTGCTATTTCACAGGACGCGGAGGCCCCAAAGGACCTCGGTATGTTAATGAAGAACTCCTTAAAAGCGTCTGCCCATTCCTCAAGGGTGGCGAAAAGAGAAATGTCCTCGTTGGACGCCATCGCGAGAACCTTTACCGATTTTTACAAAGGCCTCTCTCCCAATTTCTTCAGAACATTTCCAAGGTTGCGTGTGGAGTAAGTCACGCGAGCCCGGAGACCGTGGGAAGTCCAAGATCAATACAGTCCCGAGGGAATTCAGTGGATGGCCATTAAAATGGCTAGGTGTCACAGCTCCTTGCCTGATGCAACCGACATAAATCTCTTTCCTTTGAATTATAGAAGAACGCAGGGAATCACTTACAAGCCATCCGTCTTGTGAGATTGGTTGGAGATTTGGACTTTGACAAACTTTTGACTTTGCTATCATGACCAACCTCCGAGGTCGACAATTCAAACTGCGCGTTCAGCAGGAAAGGCTGTATTTGCGGAAGTTCTACTGCTGCGTCTGGGCGGGCAAAGTATGGAATGCTGTACCTGCGGATGTTGTGACGTCGATATTGCTAGAAAGCTTCAAAAGGAGCCTTAGGAGGTTAATGCCCCAAAATGCCTTGAAGCGATGAAAGATTTTACTCAGCCTTTGAGGCTCACGCCCAAATTTTCACACTTTTATGGTCCCCTTTAGACCATTCAAACTCCTTTCGTTTCGCTGCATACTACACCCAGCTTCGTGTTGCAAATAGGTACTCAATGGCTTAAGTCTGTTTTCATTAATAAACTGAAATGAATTAAGAAAAATATGAACAAATACAACTTAGAATATGCACTTCGGAGATGGCTACAGGTAATCACATTAGAGAAAATAAGATGTACAGTAAGTCAAAACCCAATGGCCTTTTAGACAGGGTTGTAGTACTAGCGGTCAGCATGCTGTGTGAGAATGAATTTCGTGCCCGAATAATCTGCTTGCTAAACGAGAGTCTCCTTTGACCTAGCCGCATGAGGTCGCGTTTGGAAATGATTGAGTACGGACTGTCTACAGCACGTCGCATCTTAGCCATCTATAGAAGACGACAAATAGGTCAGGTTCAACAATTAGTCTAGGATATGAAATACTGCAACGAATATCAACCTTATTGGCCATCCCGTAATCGCCCTTGCTTAATGAAATCAACATTCTTCTTTAACCTGAGAACTCAAATTAAAATTTCGCATTCATGGTGAGGTCTGATGAATTGAAAAAACAGCAGGATGAAGAATTCAAAAAATTCAAGGTGCCAATAGTTATCTGGAACGCTTGTGTGCAAAGCATTTACGTCAAACTAGCAGCCATCTAGAGGGCGCGATTCTCGTGTGCTTCCAAATTTTCTATTAAAATTGATTTTCTGATTTTCTTGCTTTTGGAAATATATTAGAATTGCTTTCAAACGTTGGATTGCGTAAGTGGATAAACCAACGGTTAGGGGACATTTCGCTTACCACGTCTATCATGTAATTATATGTCATCAAACCACCCTAGCGAAGAGCCATGCGCATCGGCCCAGAGCCAGACACATGTCAAAGGCTTCGGCCACCAGATTTTTGTTTTAAATAAACGGCCGTCAGTAGTGTTTTTTCCTTCTCTTCTAAAGCGTAACTGTGCCCTGATTACCGTTGTGCTTGAGGTGAGCCCCCTAACAAAGCCGTGACAGTGTCCTCAGTGAACCCTGCGGCTTCACAGTAGAAATTCTTGGTGCAGTCCCTCGTATATAACGGAAGTATTAAGGGACCCAACGTGGAACTTTGTGGAATATTACTCTTTACTAGCACTCATTCAGATGCCGAGTGATTAACAATAAAGTTTTGCAGTCCGGGCGATATAACGCTCTTTATTCATTTAAAAATGCTTGCCTAAATTCCCTCTTCCCAGACGTTTTGCAAGAAATTCCTACGTAATACGGCATGATAGTAATAGTTTTGTCGTGAAGCTCCCTGAGGGGACTGTCACTGCTACCGCCACTCATGTCCAAAAAGAAGGCCCAGTGCCAAGATATGAAAACTGTCTGCTCACCTCTGAACCTATGTTATACAGCTTGTCTAGAAAGGCTCAATACGGTTAGTTCAGTTCAGTTCAGTTCAGTTTATTGAGGGAAATAGGCGTAAGCCTTTGAGTACCCTATTTGCAACGTAAAAAATGTGTGGTGTACAGATAGATGTTCTGGGCTGAAATAGTTCGAAAACGCCCATACTGGTGGGACAAAATGAGAAGGAGTTACAGGGGTGAGCTCGACTTCTCATAGCTCTTGGTCATTTCGGAACATAAATATGTCCAGATTCTTCTTAAAAATTTGTATAGATGGGGACATCACAACATCTGCGGGAAGCTCATTCCATGCTTTGACCACCCGAACCGCGAAGGAGAACTTCCGCACATCCAGCCGTGCCTGCTGAGTGCGCAGTTTTAACGGGTGACCTCGGAGGTTGGTCGTGGTAGCAAATTCAAAAAAGTCCTCGAAGGCCAGGCTGCAATCCAACCCCTTTACAATGCGGAAGGCTTGCAAGAGATCTCCGCGAAGTTGCCTGTAACTCAAAGGAAAGAGGTTCAGACTTACTAGGCGGGTTGCATAAGGAAAGGAGTTTCGACCCCTAACCATCTTCGTGGCTCTCCTCTGGACTCTTTCGAGGCAGTTTTGAT
The DNA here is from genome assembly GCA_902702965.1 of Spirometra erinaceieuropaei. NCBI lineage: Eukaryota > Metazoa > Platyhelminthes > Cestoda > Diphyllobothriidea > Diphyllobothriidae > Spirometra > Spirometra erinaceieuropaei. Next base: position 180,556 of record CACRXP010000354.1, on the reverse strand, counting down.
CCACAACAGCCCACGGCCTCCAAGCTTGTATGCCGTACTCTAAATGCGGCCGGACGAATGTTCCGAATGTCTTTGAGAAAGCTCCTTCGTCAAAGTCCATAAACGCACGCTTGATGGCGTACAGTACGGACATTGCGCTTTTTGCCACCCTCGAACAGTGGGCGGATGGTTTTAGGGAACTCGTCGTCAGCACACCGAGGTCCCTTTGGGCTTCGACCTCTTGTAGGGCTGCATCGCCCAGAAAGTAGCCTCTTGTGCTGGCGGATCTGGCTGTGTTGCCTAGGCGAAGTATGCTACATTTGGCAACGTTGAACCGCAGGAGCCAACGGTTTGACCACTCCTCCAACCGATTCAGGTTCATCGGCAGGACCACGAATTACACTCCATATCTTCATGTCGTCCGCAAACATTGCTACTTCACAGTCCAAATCTCTTGCGGCATCGTCCACGTAGATAAGGAACAAAATGGGTCCCAGAACTGAACCCTGGGGGACACCACTATCGACCATAGCCGGATCTGATTTTCTCCGACCGACGCACACAACCTGGTGTCGACCCACAAGGAAGTTTTCGATCCATTTAAGGAAGTTGCCACCGATCTCTATTTGTTTCAGCTTATGTAAGAGTCTTTGGTGTGGCACAGTGTCGAAAGCCTTCTGGAAGTCGATGAAGGCTATGTGGACCGCGTGCCTGTCGTCGAGAGCTCGGGTCCAGCTCTGCAGAGATTGCAGCAGGTTTGTCGTGCAGGATCTTCCTGCTCGGAACCCATGTTGGCATTTCGATAGCAGGCCGTGAACTTCCAGGAATTGCATCAGTTCAGTCTTTATGATCCTTTCCATAACTTTGCAGAGAATGCATGTCAAGCTTATGGGCCGGTAATTTGTCGTCGCTGCCCTGTTACCTCCTTTGTGTAGCGGAGTAATATGCACCAGCTTCCAATCGATAGGAAGTGTTCCAGTGTCAAATGACGTTTGAAAGAGCATCGACAAAGGCACAGAGAGCTCACTGGCAAGTTCATTCAGAAGCTTGGATGGAATCTCGTCTGAGAAGTCGTCCAGAGAAAGTCGGGTGCGGAACCATGTGGAAGCTGGTGCGATGCTTCGCGCAAATGATGATGACGACGACGACGACGACGATGATGATGTTGATGATGATGATGATGATGATGATGATGATGATGATGATGATGATGATGATGATGATGATGATGATGATGATGATGATGATGATGATGATGATGATGATGATGATGATGATGATGATGATGATGATGATGATGATGATGATGATGATGATGATGATGATGCAAGCCATGCACAGTTTTCAAGCTTATGCGCACCGTGAATCTCCGTTGGCACTTCCGCAAACTCTTTAGGCCGTGGTAAAATCAAGAGCCAAAATGGCTATATGAGAGCAGGTTCTAATTTAATTGAGAAATGTGATAGACGAGGAGACAGTCACTGGGCCTGTGGGTACAATTTTTGATTTAATTTAATATAATTTCTTAAATGACAGTTTACAGGCATTGTCAAGGGAAGCGATTAAACACAAATCCGACCAGCAGTGAAAAAAAAACTCCTGAAGAATAAAAATATAGTTGATGATGTTTTTTATGGTTTGAAGGGTTCAGGAGAAAAAAACTGCTGGCGGCATACATTCGACCGTCAAGAAGGGGGGGGGAGGGGTTTGCACGGTATCGGAGATCATCGGCCGTCAATTCCTTTCATAAAGTTGGGGATGGTCAAAGTAGAGGCGTTGAGGAATAGCTGGTGAGACCGGCCATAGTGTTCAGAGACCACAAACGCCATCGCTACGGTAGAGTTAATCTGTGGATTCAGAACCCAAAATTTGAGGAAGCTTTTCTGATGAATGCCTTAATTCTATATGGAATGCAAGGCAGCCCGAAAATAAACTATGTGCCGTGCATCCTTCAAGATTGTGAAGATGCTAATGTGCACAAAGCTATCCTTCTAGGAAACAAAGATGCATCGCATGGGCTGTCATTCCCAAGGCTCCTTAAAATAATTCGTAAAAAGGTAATCTAGGCTTCATATCTCCTATAAGGGGGAACGGTACTCCGTAATTGGCATATGGAGGTGTTTTTTCAGCTGAATTACTAACCGATAGAAAGACACAACACAAGGGAGCTTTGGGTAGGACTGAAGGGAAGGCAGAAGAAGAGGGGAAATGGTTGAAAATGAAGGAAAGTAAGGTAGTACAAGTCGAACGATCGCTCCAGTGGCCAAGGCCTTTTGAAATTAGGACTGGTCCCCACCAAGAAGGCGGACACTATAAGTGATGTACTTTACTTACAGAGCCTGTTTAATAAAATGGGTGAACTCAGGGCATCGGTAGGCGAGCACGCACCAGCTTTCATCGTCTTGACCAAACAATGTCTTTCTGCAGCTCTTGGAGTGCATGAGATACCCCTCAGCGGCTATCAACGGTCTAGAAAAGACAGGCAAAACCAAGGAAGAGAATTCTACGTCTATTTTAGCTTCAATTTAACCACAATCTCTGAGTAGCGTTCTACAACACTGAAAGGCGAATTTTTGCCCTTAACCGTCTCCACCAAATACGTCCGACCACTGGCAATCGCAATTGCAATCGTCCCCCAAAACAAGGCTGTCGAACGCCATGGCCTTCTCTTAACGGAACTGAACAAGACCTGCATGAACGAGAACGTCCTTCTTTCGGGAAACACCAATGATCCCAATATCTACTGGCAAGCTTGGGCTGTTTTGGATCCACTGGATACATTCTGTCATTATTTGCCAGAAATGGCAGCGGAAAACTGCTTTTCTAGAATGTAACTCCTGGAACACCTCTTAGGGTAGGGCATCGTTCGAATTGCCTTGACCTGGTGCTCACCCGAAATGAGAAATGTGTTGGACGAACAAGACCTCCCATCAGTGGGTGCTAGTGTTCACATTTGAATGTTCTTCGGATAATCCTTGTTCTCCCAGCCCGAATCACCTAAAAATTGAAAATAAATATCTAGAAGGGAGACTTTTCCAGCATGTGAACGTAAGTCCCAGCAATATCATCAACAACCACATAAGAGGGAGTACGTTCAGTTCGCTGGCTAAAAAATCATTGATATAAATTGTCCACTCAGACTGAAAAAACCAGCGGTCATCTGTCGCAGACAAACCAGAAACTTCAAATTGAGTTTAAAAGAATGAACAAGATGGGGAGGCGTTTTCGACAAAGGTGGAGTTTCGGACACTTATAGGAAAACAGGCGATAGTGGAATGTGAACAAACGTGAGGCCAATACACTTTGGCAGAATTATGAGCTATGTATATGGCAGAACTATTTGGAGCACCCAAATGTCCTATACGGTTACATGCGTAAGGGCAAATCAAATCGTGACTCGACACCAGCATTTCGGTCTCTAAGTTAAGTACTGGCGACAGATGACCAAACGGGAATATCAGTCATCTCTAGCTTCTTTCGGTCGGTATTCACTCATGAGACGAAATCGCCCATTTCGCATACTTAAAACGACAACAAAATTATGCATCGTTTGTATAAGTAGATAATATTTACTTCTCGCCCACATTGATAGGGACAGAAATACCCAGGTTAGAGTCTGTCAAATCATTTGGTCCAGGTAGATTCCATCCAATGGCTCTTTGAGAATTGGCCGAGCTACTGTGCGATCCGGTACCCATGATATTCTACAAGTCTATGGGAGGAGGCGAAAGGCCGGAGAAATTGAAACCTGGCTTAATGTCCCAAATCTACAAAATAGAGTCCAGTTTGGAGTCCGAAAATTACCCGTAAAATTAGTCGGACCCTTATTTGCTGCAAGGCCATCATATGAATTATTAAGGGGCATTTATTAACGCATCTGGAGCAGAGGGACATAACATGTGCTGCCATCACGGATTCCGTCATGGACACTCATGTCTCACGAGTAATCTCTGCTCTTAGGAAAAATGAACAAAAGACAGACCAGAGCCGTCCAGTGGAAGCCATTTTCTTAGACTTCAAAAAGACGTTTAATAGTGTGACTCATCGTCGACTCCTACAAAAGATTTGGCGGTATGGAATCCAGGGCAACACTTTAAGTACATTATAGGTTTCTTATCGTGCTAGCCACAAAGAGCAGAAGCTGGCACTAGTCGAGGGCGGTGCTCACAGGGTTCGGTCCTGGGTCCTCCTCTCTTTATCGTCTATATAAATGATTGTACTGAAGATTTTGACTGATTTTTGACATCATGTTTGTGGGTGATATTACAGCCTAGAAAACAATAAGCTGTGCTGACTACGCGCAGAAACTGCAAGGAAACACTAGTTAGCTGTTGGCGTGTTGAGCGCAAAAATGGCCCACACTAGACCATAGGAAAATTGGATTTTTGGATGACTGAGCAGCTACATGGTGGTTGTCCGGTGCAGTATGATTTTAGAAATCTCCAGGCTATGAAAGAGACAAAAGAAAAGTCGATTAACGACAAAAACCTGGTGTTTGTTTCCACGCACCTTCTTCTCTCAGATTTTTTGAAGAAATTTCGAATAAGTAAATTCACTTTGGGGGCCTCTGCGTTCGTGTTTAAGCGTCCGTAGAACCTCGTAAACTTGCAAGGTTGGGGAGACTTGTAAAGGTCAACCAAAATGCTACATGGTTATGCGCCATAGTGGTCTCCACTTAGCGGAGAACAGACTGCCATAATAACTACTCGCCTGTCTACTGCCAAGAACACCTATTTCAGACAGAATGAAGAGTGAATCGAGCGGACATGTGTGGAAACACTCAAGGCTCTGCTTGCGTAGTTCCTTTCCGATAGATGTTAAGCGACTTTACTATCACTTGTGTACAAAGTACATCAAGAAATACGCGGAATATTTAAATCCCTAAAAATTATAACTTCCTGTTTAGTTTATTAATTCCAAATCGTCAGGGGATTGCTCGCCCGAATAAGTACACTTATATTCAAGCGAAATGTGACGCATGGCTATCTAGATAAGGAAATCATTAAAATGCGTGCACTGGGAAATGTCTTTTGAAGCTGGTGAGGTTGTGTCTACTCAGAATAGTCAGTTAAAGTCAATTTATCAAGGGAATGAGAGTTTATCCCTTGAGCTTCCTATTCATATCCAAAACGGCAAAAGAATCAATCGTAACAACAGTAATTCTGAAAACTCAAAGGTCATCGGTTTGTGCGAGCCAGCCGCAAACTGCCGTCATTGACACAATCGTGGTTATATGTACAGTAGTTTCTCAGCAACTGACCAGCTAGTCTTCATTTAAAGGATTCAACAGCTTCGGATAGAACCAGCGCGTCAGGGAGTGCATTCCATCCCCCAAAGACCCCCTGTGAGAAGGTGTTCCGTCGGACGCCTGTATGGACCAGCTTCCTCTGCAGTTTAGAGGGATGACCACGCAGGTGGTCCGTAGCAGCCAATTAGAAGTCGTCAAAGTCTAGGGCACACTCACGGTCCCTGACAATCCGGTAGGTTTGAATGAGCTCGCCACGCAGTCGCCTATAATTGAGAGGGAACAAATTTAGTTCAGCCGGTCTGGTTTCTGAAGGCAGATGATCAAGATTCTTGACCATCTTCGTAACCATCGCCTGCACTCTTTTCAGCTGTCTACAATCTCCCTTAGATCACGGACGCCAGGCTTGGACGGCATACTCTAAGTGAGACCGAAAGAATGCTCCGTAGGTTTTTCCGAACAGCCCGTTACCGATCTGCACAAATCTTTGCCTCTGCGCAAATAACACTTTATCGCACGCTTGACTGCCCTTTAACAATGTGGCGATAGTTTGGGGGAGGAGGTCCTTAGGACGCTGAGATCTTTCTGTTCCATAACACTTGGAAGGGGCTGCCAATCAATGAGATATCGGAAGGAATCATCCTCTTCACTGGTCCTTCTAGTGCGGAGTCTCAGGACCACACACTTGTCCACGTTAAAATTTAGGAGTCCACGAGCTGGCAAACTGTTCAGCCGGTTGAGGTCCTCTTGGAGCGCGCGCCTATCTACGTCAGATCTGATGGCTCTCCACAGCTTAGCATCGTCAGAAAACATGACGGCGTTGCATCCTAGGTCATCAGCGCAGTCGTTAATGTAAACTAGTAATAGTAATGACCCTAAGACTGAGCCCTGGGGACACCACTTAGAATTGAGTTAGGGGTTACTTTGAGGCATCAACGCACATGGTTTTTGGTCTTCCTGTGAGAAAATCTGCGATCCATGTCAGCAGCTTTCCTCTTATTCCAATTTTAGACAGTTTGTAGATCGGGCGTTTACGTGAAACGCTGCCACACTCCTTTTTGAAGTCCGTGTAGATGACTACCATCCTCACTACCATCCTCAGCCAGTGCGCGAGTCCACTGCTCGGTCGAGGACAATAACCTGGAAAGGCTTGAGAGGTTCTGTCTGAAGCCATGCTGGAGCCTTGAGAGTAAGAGGTTCTCCCCCAGGAACTTCGTTGTTGCTTTCTTAAATATAGTTTTCATTAGTTAACGGCAGGTGAGGCCGATGGGCCGATAATTGTAAGCACTAATCTGAACCCCACCCTTGTATATCGGATAGGTATTTGCTGCCTTTCACTCAGATAGCAGCCTTCTCGATTCAGATGATGTACGGAAGAAATGCGCAAGGTGTCTGGAGGGTTCGTACGCCAATCCGCTCAAGAACGTGACCGGTATATTGTCCGGACCCGACGACGTTGATTCTTTGGGATTCTGTAACTCTCATTCCACGACAGATGTCGGGAAGAGTATGAATCAAAGTAAGGAACCGACAGTCAAATGGAATAGTCATAAATAATTACTTCCGGGTTTCATAGTTCTGTATCTTCTCGGTCTTTTGGTATACCTGCCACATGTGAGTTGTCACCTCAAACTATTTCCATGACTTCACTAAGCATACGAGCTCTCCTTTCTGTTACTCTTCCACGTTCTCAAACGCGTCGTTTGGGCTATAAACGCTAGGAGATCTTGTCAAAAAAATAAATCATTTGTCTGGAAAACTTCCCGTCTCGAGTAATTTGCTCGACCTAAATTTTTGTTATTTCGCATCATTATAATTTGATTCGCGTTGTACGACTTTTTGTAATCCCGGAAATGTGTGCTAAAATTCGGCTGCTATATCGGCTCTCTTTCCTCATCGCCATTCTGTTAACCATATTAGCAAATATTTTCAATACAATCGGATTCATTTCTCCATTTTGGATTGTGGCAAGACAGGGTACTAACAGTGGCTTTCAGAGGCTTGGATTATGGGAAGCCTGTTTCAATAATTTCATATTCGCGGAAGACTATATCTCAAAAGCTTACAGCGGCTGCTGGTATATCTATCGTGATGAGTTTAAATACATAAGATTCTGGCTTGTCCCAAGTATGGTTTTTTGAAGGTTTTGACGTTTAGGGTGGTTTCTTACTGTTCAACTTCTTTCAATTCTCAATATAACGTGCAGCCTTGGTGGACTAGTGCTTATACTCCAGAATGCAGCTGGGGTGGAAACTTTATTTTGCAAGCTGTCAAATGAGCCGATTATTATCCTTCAGTCAATTGTGGGTGAGGCTGCCTATTTGTTGTATTTACCTCTCACGAATCCATCGTCGTTGCAACGACGATTTTCGCACGCACGAAAATAGACCACCTAAATCCCTTAAACACGTAATTTTTTATTTGTTATCGGTCATTTTTTTATTTTGCAATTAAAATGGCCGTTACAAACAGCATCGGAGTACGCTAGATATGCGTACACACTTAACCGCTATACCTTGATGACATTGCGGCGCATAGAGCTAGACATCTGCTAGCCGCTTTGGTTTGCGGACTATTGTAGGGCCAGCAATCCCATTGGCTAATGGTGCATAGCCTTCGCGAGACAATGATCCTTGATGCCACACCCCCTCCCCGACGCTTACTCCATGCACTTTGCGCGTTAGGTCTGACGCCCACCTCTAAGATCCTTCAATGTCTCACGGCTCTGCCCTCCAGCCGGAGTGAGCAAGCATAATTGACTTTGAATGGGGATCCCTCGCCTTATGACGAAAGTGGCTTAACAAAGCACTCAACTTCATCCACGCACAACGCACTCGATGTATGCCTGCGAACGCAAACTCCACGGGACGAGATATGGGGTGAAACCGATGCACATGTGCTGGGGGCTTAGCCGCCGACCAGGCTCTACGCGCGCAATCGATGCTTATGTGTGTGTTTAAAATGCCCTCGATGCTAGGGAACTGACCGAGAGTTTCATGAACTTGTTAGCCTACATTTCCTGCAGTCAGTCACGCAAAAGAACTGTTGCCCGGACAGTATCTGCCAGTCGCAAGACAAGCCTGGAATGCTATCAGGGTATCATCGATTCTACAGAACCAACGCGAAAGAAATTAGACACCCACGACCAGGCTAGCTCTGGACGCCTGGAATGCTACTAGTTATTATGAAGACTGCCTGTTGTCTCCAGTTATATGTTCATTAAATGGACCAGAATTTTAAGTGACTCTACTAGGATTTTGGAAAACGAATGGCATTTTTACTGAGTACCTCAGTCGAGATTACGGCCTTCTTTTTTAAAACATATTTGTTAGAATTCTTAGCCTTCAAAGTGAAGCCAAGCAAATGAATCTTATTTGCTTCCGGAAACTGAATGGGAATCTAGAACTTCGCGAACGCTTCTGCCCTATTTTGTTACCTGGTACAAGCTGATCCTACTCCCGCCTGCGTCAAAGTCTCGTATTTTAACTTAAGTTTCATGTTTCCTTCGGACGAAGTAGATACACTGACTAAGTTTTGGGCTCTCATTCTTCAATTCGTATAATCATGAGCCAGTTTCTCGGATCAGTCGACCATCCATTACAGTACAAGAATTCAGCAAATACCTACTGGCTCAAAAAATCCCACAAAAGTTGATTGAATGTCTTGATTTTAGTCGAACAGTAGGGATCAACCTCATAGACGCAATCGCCATGGCATCAGGGATCCCAGCCTTGTATAAACCACATATTTCAGACTGTCTTTAGGTTATAATGGTGTAGCCACTAGAAAACTACTGAAACTCTGTTGTAGAAAGATTAAATAATATACTCACTTTGAAATAACCCCTCCCCCTAATCTGCCCATACGCAGTCGAGAGAAGCAGTGAGCTGACAATTTCGGAGATATTTTGTAAAGTTTTGAAATCCTCCTCTCTGACACGTAAGCACGTATATAATTGCCTGATGTTTTCCGGCGTTGAATGGGTAAGGGCGCAGTCGACACGTCTCCGACTGCAGTGGGGCATTTTACATGGGAGAAGCATCGAAAAAGTATATGGCAACGATAAAGCTCTCAGTAAGCAGCAGATGTAGCAATTTGACAGAATATCTGGCATAAAATAATTTCATTACATATAAGATACATTATTATCTCGGCTGACTAGCCGGTTGGGGCGATTTGATTTAGTCTGTCAAACGGGGGCTAATTCAGATAGTTGTTATTACTTTCGCCTTCGGTTAAAGTGTGAACGAGAGCCAAGGTAGGAAAGGCCTGCTTGAGACCTCGGCTTTCTCCAGTATTTTTCCCTACTTGTATGAGAAAGAGCAGGACGAAGGAGTGTGCTTAAATCCTCGTTATTTTTATTCCTGTTAAGTTGGCTCTTTGACCGTTATCACCACGTACGTGGGGATCATGTCCAAGGACCGCGAATGGATGCCCTACTCTGATAGAAACACTGTCTCCTGGGGCTTCGCCTTCGCTGCCACCGCGGGCGTCCTGACCCTTCTGAGTATATTTTGCCTCATTGTGGATCAACTTGCAGACTACAGCGAACGCATCTACCAAAAACTACTGGCTGAGCGAGGCCTCATTCCACTCGCTGGCGAACCCAGCGGCGCCGTCTCGGGGGCCTACGGTTTGGGGCCAGGGTCTGGCTTCGAGATAGGTCCAGGTTCGGGGCCGGGACTGGAGTCCCACACCGGCGTTCCCTCTCTCTTTCTCACCGGTTCGGTGCCTTCAGCTGGCCAATTTGGGGCACCACCGGGACGTCTATCTTCCCTTCTTGGTGGGCCATCTAGAGGGATGCCAGGTGCAAGCGCCCTGGGTACCAGAAGTTCTGCCTTCCATGGGGAATCTGGAGTCTCCATACCCATTTTGGGTCAGAAGACGGAGTTTCCCGGCACATCGGGAGCAGTGGCCTCAGCGAAGTTACGAGAACAGTTACAAACGCAGAGGCCTCCAACAAGCGGATATGGGGAGTCCGGTATGGTGGCTGCAGCTGTCAGTGGCGATGTTGGCGGATCTGTGGGTTCTCTCAGCCTGAGACAAGCTCCTTTGACTTCCACTGGACTTACTGCAGCCGACAACGCTGTGACATACACCGCAGGGGGCAGGCGTGCTCCGATTACTCATGACTCGGCTGTTTGAAGGACATTTACGTTTCGAGATTCGTTGTTGCTTTTTGTTTATTTTTACTTAAAAAGAGCGTGAAAAGACAGGTACGGGCATTTTTGCTGGTCAACTTCTTTGCCATATTTTCTCCGTGAAGAGGAACGTCAGCTATCCTTAGCCAAGTTGCTCTTTGAGGTCATCCGAAACAATAGATCTTAGTCAGAGGAAGCTGATTAAGTCGCTTTCCACCATTTAAATGTATTGAGAGCTAGCACATCAAGAATTACGCGGGGTGCAATGACGGACCGAAATTTTTAATGTCCCTGAAATGTAATTATGATACCTTCATAGTTTTAGATTCATGTTCTAAAGGAGGAAAGTCTAATAAAACCACCTTTATTCAAATGAGGAAAGCACTGAAAACCAAAGGGGATCTGTGCTCAATTGTTAATGTTACCTAGCCCACTTAAATTCTAGTTTTGCCACTCCAATCCTAGCGCTATTTCTCTGAGGCCGGAAGGGAGTGTCGCCTTGAGACCCTGTTCGGAGCGAGTGGTACCTGCTGCGTTCCGAGTAACGACGTTCTGCGCAACGCTGTCGCCCCAGAGTTTTGCTTGCTAATGAGAGGTTTGGGGTACAGCCCATGTGCTCCAAAACCCATTCGTCAATGGACGCGCAAACCCTCATTATTCCTTCATGCAGATATGTATTACTGTTTGTCTGACAATAATATAATCATAAACGCCGACAGTCATTAAAAAATCGTCTCAACTGTGTTAACTTCAAACGGGGAAATTCGAGGCGAAGAGTTGAGCAGAACGTAAACCTTGATGATCCCTCTGGCAACTCCGGATCTCCCGAATAGTCTGTCCGTCACCGAAGAAGGTGCAGACATTTCCTCATCGACATCGATATTCCGGTGGGTGCCATTCCTTTCACATCTGCTGGCCGCCACTTCCGAACTGTACTTTGTTCCTGTAGGTCATGGACTTTTCCTGTATTGCTGTTCCAATGGTTTCTCCCTCATCTTAGACACACCACAGTGTCGATTCTTCGCATGACCCTACGACGGTGCCAACACACCGTCTGCGGCCACATGGCTGGTATTCTATCAGCTTTCTATTGCCCAGTCTGCTACTGACCGTCTTAACAGTTCGATAAGATGTGCGTCAAAGGCATCTATTCTTTTCATGCCTCCTCACTGATAACATGAGTGCTCCTTTCTCAGACTTCATGCCGTCCAACACAGCCTCACCTGATCTGCCCACCCTCCCCACATGGGGCGGCTTACCATATTTGCACATCAGGTCCTATGCCCTGCTCTCGACCGGGTTCTTTAGTTGTCTCCATTGCCACCTGTGAGCGCGTCCTGGAATTTTGTCTTCGCAGTGCATGCCGTCCAATGCTAAGACTGAATGCCGTGTCGCGGTGTCGATCCTGCGTTTTGTTTATCCGGTTTCTCACCTCCACGACTTTATCCTGGCGAAAGGCGCTCACCCGGAGAACGCCCACAACATGATCGTTACCGGTCCTTCTGGCCTCCGCGATTTCTGGCGTGTTTCTTCTGGCGCCTGCAAAACCGGGACTACCTTGCCCTAACGTTTGGTTGTCCTCAGAAGTTCACTTCCTACTCAAACGCGCTTTTGATTTTGCTTTACCCCAGTCGTCCCAAAATTCGGTAGCTATACCCCTCCGACTTGTTCCCACTGTGTCTTTTCACTGTGCTGAACTCTGCGTTATCGCAGGACGTTCGACCTGCTCGTAAGATGGCGATAAGTGTTAAATAACATTACCAACAAAGATATGGGAGGCCGTAGCGACTATTCTGGGCTTATCAACGGTTACCAGCCAGCCTCACCCAACCCCGAAAGTGCGGAACACGTGGGCCTTGGTCCCGCGACCTGTTGGTTATAAGTCCAAAGCCCTGACCATTATTAGTTGCTATTGGACAGACTAATTATGGTAGAGGCTGTTCACCGATCAAGTTACGAGACATACTCGTTCAATTGTATTTTGGAATTCGACCTAGAGACCCTTAGGCAGTTGCACAGCGACAACTATTATAGGCAGAATGAGGTCGGATCGTTGAACCAATAATCACAAGAGAGCGGAATCTGGTCCCAGGTGCTCCAAGTCTGACGTCGCTGGGTATGACTGGCTGATGACGGCTAGTAGGCCCAAACCGGCCGTTCCGGTTGGGTCAATTATACGACAATTCCCTTAGCTGACTGTGTTTCTCGTTTGTGTGCGTTTCATGTTCCTGTAGTCTGAATCGGAGAATAAAGGCATTATAATTTCTACTTATCATAAATTAGTACTATTTAAGTCCAAGGGCAGTCTTGCTGCTGACCGTCGGTAGGCTCCCGCAGTGGTCTGGTCGGGCGTTTCAGCTAGTGACCACATGAGCAGAGAATAGGGGTTTAGACTGCACGAGTCCCGGCGACTCGGTGGACATTACATACAGCGAGCTATGTGCCGAAATCTGGAACCTGACAACGGCTACAGAAATTTCACGAACTTCGTCTGTCGCACTTTCCTATAAGCGCCTCCTTCGCACATCCCCTGTTCCAGTTCTCGCTGGTTGAGCGAGGCAACCTTGTGTGTAGCGAATCTCGAATCCTTGAACTGTCTGAGTCGTTGGATTTTGATCGCCACGAAAGGGAATTAAGGCACATCGGTGGTCGGTGGTTTCTGATCATTTCAAGATTCACGCCTCTTTGTGTTCGTTTTAAGGACAAACATGGGCACGACGAGACCGAGAATGATCGGCCGGACTGCTAATGTCTATTCTGCGCGCCGAAAGGCGTCTGAGAACCTATGACCTTTTCAGAAGCCGTCCCAGTCGTGTTATTGGCCGAAAACGGTTAAATCTATACATTCATGTTTGCATGATTGTTTCGACCGTCAGCCCCCAATTTCCCAACATTTCGCATACAGACCGACTAAAGGTCTTGCGTTCTTAAGCACGCTCGCGGTACTAAAGCCAACTTTAAAAAGAAGATCTTTTTCAACACTAAGGACGCATAATATGCATAGTCATGGGGACTTATATCGAAATTCCACCTACAGGTAGAGTGAAGAAATGGATATGGCTGCGCTTGGTCTATGCTGCCGCGGAAAACTACAGTTATTTGTAGTATACAAGTCTGTGCTCTCAGATGGGCTCTTTATTGAAGCCCCTGATTTCATAAACGTAGGATCGGAATTCAAAGCGTAACTGAGGCAATGATTTACTGGTGTTGTCACGATTCAGACAAGTGTGATATGAAATATGTGTGTAAATTCCAAGTCGTGGCTTGGAAGGTTGCCAACTGACGTGATAACTTGGACCTCGTAGTCGGCCCAGTGTGTTGTGTTTGTGTGGAGCGGCCGACTGGTGGTCTAAGAGTCAGGCTGCGATTGCTCCTTCTTAATGTGGCCTTTAGGGCACTCCCACTCCGTGGGATTCGAGCCAGGTGTGGCGGCACGCCTAGATGCGGCTCCGGCCGTCCAAACCGCCCTTTTGTTGTTACTAGTTATTTGTTGTGTGAACCAGGCGGTGTGGAGTTGAGCGCAAAGGTGCGGGCTCGACCGTGCCATCTACCTGCGCCCTCCCACATCTCCGGTCTTCTTGACTCTGTCTTGACACCGGGTCCAGGTGGGGGGGACGAGGAGGGAGTGCGGTAGATGCTGTACGAGTCTACTACCCCTATAAACTAATTCACGCACAAGTCACCGACCGTGCTTCCACCCTGCCGTGGATCATACGGTGGACGTCGTCGGAATCGACGGTCGAACTATCGTGTAACTGAATCGGTATGGGACCCACTGATTATTCATTTCGTAATCGATTAGCTATTACGAAGACAGGCTCCCTATGTCACGAAGCAGACCACTTTTGTAGCTGGTAGCGGCCTCGACTCATTGAAACTCTGGTTAGCAGGACCTGCGAGTTCGCACTCTCGGACGAACAAGTATCGACAGAACTTTGATCCGATACAATTCATAGTCTGTCGGCATCAACGTAGCAAAAGAGAAGTGGCCTCTGAAGCCAGTCTGGTTTGCTTAACTTCCATGTAATATCCTAGGAGAGTAATGTTTGCATTTAATGGAACTGTCCGTTTGCGACAAGCTGTAGCTTCTTGACCTTTGACCTCCTTGTTAGTTTTTGTCAAAAAATGGAAGTCACATATTCAAAAAGGCAAAAATGAGCGTTTTAACAAACTACTTTTTGACAGAAAAAAAGGAAAGCATGGCAGTTGAAAAAGGATAAAATGCAGACTAGATTTCCAACTTGATTTTCTTTAAGCGTCCGCTTCAGTCTCTAGGATGACCTGGCTGAAAAATTCGTGATCGAAAAATTTGTAAGATGTGATTTGGTAGTCCCACCTTATGGACACAATACCGTTGGAGTTGGTTTAAGGGTTAGAGTTAGGGATTAGGGCAACTATTTCTCAAATATTCAGAGTACAACCGCGCATGTCCAATAGCTTTTCTTCTGCATACAACTACTTTACCTCGTCGTCTGTGCGTTCCCCGGCCCCACCTGTAAAAGGCCCCTATTACCACCGGTCCCGTATTAGAGGTGACTGGGATTTGTTTACTGCAGGTGGGGCCATATAACCACATCCGACAGAAAAAATCATACAATAGTGTGTAAGGAGGGGGACATATGTATTTTTTTGATAAACTCATAAAACGCGACCCGAGTTCAGAACACAGATTCCAGAGTCATGGTAGTTTGCCATGAATACCGAGTCAATCGAGTTCCCGCGTATAGTGTAAGGCAGTCTCGGAAAAACAAATGGAGTGCTTAAGGTTAATTTTAATAGCTTTTTCGACGGACACCGTTCAGGCAAATGCTGCACTTAGTTTTGAAATCAAGGGCTTCTATTGTTGCACCTTCCTTCGGTTAAAATTGCCTGTATTGGGAGGCAATATCCGTTTTCCTAAAAAAAAACATGAAAATCAATTTTTTGGATTAACTCTCAAGTAATAAAGCCCATGAGGCCATTTGAATGCATCTTCTTCAATCCAGCTGCGCACGAACAGTCTTTAGTGAGTCAGGAAGCAATGGTGACTAGTGCGCGAAGGTCACGTTATTGATCGACCAATCAACTGGCGCTGTGAAGGTCAGCTCACGGTGAGGCAACAAGACCGATGACAAGAAATGCGACCGGAGCATGGCCTTACAACGGCATTATGCTGGAGCGGACGCGTTCGCAACTCCACGTGAGTATGCCATTCCAGTACTGCTGTCTAGAAGAACTATCAGTTAAAAACAATGGCTAGACGTTAGGCCGCATTTAAGGAAGTCGAATGCTGAGCAGTTTGGAAGGTTAGCTTAAAGTCAACTCCGTGTAGCACAGACGTTAGAATGCCTAAAGTACTGCTCGAAGAGGACGCATAAAACACAGCTATTTAGAGACATATGGCGACGTATCCAAGGCGCCGCCCTCATGTGATCTCTACCGGCAATCCATAGCTCGTTATCGCAGTCAGCACGAAAGGTTCCATACGCCCGCCAGACAACGTACAAGTCACCATTTCCTGGCGGTTCTGGCGGGTCTGACCGAGTAGTAGGGGATTGCAGGTGTTTCTCAACACAAAACCAGGAAACCGGAGGGCGTCGTGAGGTCCCTCCATGGTTCTCATATTCCTCCTACACAGAGATAGAGGTTGTGAAGAAGGAGACACGACCTCCGGGACAAGAGCTTTATTCGTCTGACGTTTCGGATTCATGCTCGAATCCATCATCAGAGAGAAAAGCAGATACGATTGGTTCATGCGCAAGGGTCTGCAGTATTTATAGGATGCAGTCGCCATGCTACCGCATGCCTATGAATATTCACAGCTCCCCTCCCCTTCATCAGGGATCGTTGCACGTGGTGTGGGGACTGTTTGATGGCTGACATTCGCGTCCTTAACTGCTGCAAATTCATCACGTGCGTTGGATATTGATGTGACGATTGCTCGACCATCTGATCCACCGACCCTGGCGTTGGGAAAAGTATTCATCTGTGCGCTTCCCGCATGGTTAATTACTCCGTCTAGGCGAGGTCTCAGCACTGAGTACGGAAGGGGGAGATCATTGCACTTGTTAATGGACTGGGGACCAGTAAACCATGACCCAAGCAGCTACCGGCTCACGCAGTTGTCACCTCTTGCGAGAATTTCGGCCTCGCAGGATTTGAATATGTGACCGGATTTCATCGAATGAGCCGCAAATTGAGAGCTAGCGTCATTTCTCCGCACTTTTGCAACGTGTTCGGCCATTCGCGTACGGAGCTGTCTTCCAGTTTATCCGATGTAGTTTCTTTGTCCACAAAAAGACCAAAGAGTGTAACAAATTCCAATGAGCACCGGTTGAGGATGGGCAGTCGACTAGTCCGGATAAACTGTGACGCTTAGGTCGGTCTTGAGCAGGCTACCGTGACGCTGGACTAGTTCGAATGCTGTTGGTTGTCAGGCATTTACTCGGAGTTTGCCGCCCCCTAAGAGATTAACCAGTAGATAAAAGAAGGTAGACAGAAAGTGGACAGTTCGGTCAGCCTTTATGACAGAAGAAACTCTGAAGAGGTCAACACAACGACTGCGTCATCTGCAGGTTCAGGCTGAGAAACGTCTTATGCTGGCCAGCAGCTATGTGGTGGAACATTTGAAAAGGAATAGGAGACCCACGCTGAGAAGGTGAAATGGTTGAACAAAGTGCTGAGGTCTACGAAGGTGTTGGTTACTCGGAAGCATCCGCTCGGTCATTGCGCGGGCCGAGCCTGTAGACCGTGAGAATAAGGGGAGGGGGTGATTGAAATGAAGGCAGTTTTACTCGCCTGAAATTTCGGATCCACACCCGAAGCCATCATTAGAAACAACCGCAGACAGGGGTACTTCATGAACAGGGAATTACAGCACCACGCCCGACTAAGCCGTTGTATGAGGGGTGGTATGCTGTCGTGCGTATGCGAGAACATCCGAGGAGGTCGGTGAGGCTGATAAAGAGTCTAGACTCGAACTGTTGGCCTCGACTGGTGGTAATAGTTGAAAGGACGTCATAATAAGTGATAACCCCATTAGCTGGGCACTGTGAGTAGGCTATCCAGGAAACGAAGAGAGCAGTCTCCCGACAGTTACAAACGAGTAACTAAGAACAGAGTCGTCAGCAGGTAAAAATGCACATGACTGTTATATGTCCCATTCAAAGTTGTGTCGAGTTCTTTAAAAAGCGTATTTTAACTGATGAAAACAAAACGGACTTAAATGTCACTACATCACCATCAGACACAACGGCAGATAGAGGTGCTTCATGAACAGGGAGTTGCAGCACCGTATGCCTATAAAGACTGGCTAGAGCAAAAGCAACTCAATCCTAAACTGCCGCAATTTCGTCCTCCCTGTCGGTTTAGTGGCACGTTAGCGACTCGACAATTCGACTTACTGACTTTGGCACTCAAACGATGTTCAACCGCACAATCGCGGCACGGCTAATTACTCTACACAGGCAACCCCAGGACAGACTATGGAGGCAGAGGGCGAGAGTCAATGCGCTTGTTGATTGACTTGAATCATGACGTAAGCATCCTGGGGCTCTCACAGTTGCCACATCTGGCTCGTCGTTCTGTCGGTTGCAATAGGGTAGCAAAACCTGCGGCCGGCTGTGGCCGGCTGACGACGGCTAATAAACCAGAAATGGTCACTCTAGTCTCCCTTGTCTTTGTCGTTTTACGCTTATCGTCTTCTCAAGAGTAGGACGAACCTCCTGAGACAATAGAGAGAATTCTGGATAATAAAAAGACAATTCGAATGGACCTAGCCCACGAATTTTGGAAAGCAATTTTGGAGGTGACGACTGTTAGTCATGAGTAGGGACAACTTTACAACGAATAAATGTAGTAAAGAAAAATCGAAAACGCTCTCGACGAGGTTAAATGGGAAACAAACTTCTGGGGACAATCAAGCCTTAGGACGTCAAAAAATCTCATAATCAGAAACTTTTTTCAAAACCGAATTATGCCCTTACCTCAAGTATAAAATTTGAAGAAACCGTGATTTTCGACCGAATAAGTAGAAGAATGAATATTTTCATGCACATTTTCCATGAAATATAATTGAATTTTTTAGACAATAGAAAATCAATGATACAAATTCATGCTACCTGAGTAGCCATTTTTTACAGGGCGTGGTTTTGCATGTGGTCAGAAAGAAGTTTGTCCGAAGTCCGGCATCTCGAGGTAGCCGGTTTATTATATAATTATGCTGCGCGATGATTAATTTTAAAACTACTTAAGTAATAATTTGAAAACGAAGACGCACTTCAGAATTTCGTTTAACATTTCATGAGTTAGCACACCTACTGTATAAGCACGAAGGACTAATGAAAGTTTGTGCGTTAACTGATGAATGAGTTTCGGAGAACATGGGCTGGACCCCCAAATCCTTCATTAGAAAACCAAACTCTGACAGCGACAGCGTTGCGTAGGCCGTCGTCATTCCGGACGCAGCAGCTGCGCCCAGCGGGTAAAGCTAAAGTCAGTGCTAAAGCGGGTAAGAGACACTGTCCCACTCTAGAAAGTTTCGAAATTTTTGCGACATCCTGAGCACTGCTCACATGCCTTTCCATGGCGAAAATGTCCCGGAACTTTCCTTTCCCCAGAAAGTAGATTCGGCCACAAGTCTGTCATGCAGCACCATCGGCCTGTTGTAGCGCACTGCAGTGAGACAGATGATAAGGTTGCAGAATTACCATACGTTCGGCGGATGCTCAGAGTGAGTGGGTGCCCGTGAAACTTTGTCAACAGGTGCACGGGCAAAAAAGCGAGAGACGAGGTCACAACAATTTTATAGAGTGCTCTCCTGTGCCAAGAACGCTTCGGAAGCCGTCAGCACTTTCACAGGCCACTTGAACTTTGGATAGCACACCGACTAGATGCATCAACCAGGCGTCATGTAATAAGGCAAAAGGATTTACAATCAAGGCGGGAAACACGTGGAGTCAGTTACCTGATCTGGTGCAGTTGCTGACAAGTCAGTTACATCGGAGAAACCCTCTCAACCTATCCTGATACGCCGGATTCTAGAAGCAGTCGTCCATATTCATTGCTCTGCGTTGCACGTGGTCGAGGAGTTCAACATCCTTCCATATCCACGGATTCCACGATGGGTGTTGTCTCCTATCGAAAAAATTGCAAAATGTTCCACGTCTATCCTCCGACTTTATTGCATTTTCTTCTCTATCTTCTTTGTTCTACCAATGCCCACCCGAACTGCTTTTGCCCTTTTATCCTTTTTGACTCTGAACTTGAAGCTGGAGGTCACCCTTACTTTGCTCAAAGTTATTACCGTGCACGCGCGGAAGAGCATATATTTTGTGATCTTGAGCCATGTGTTAGAGTTCGGCCATCTCCTTTGTTCTGCACGAGTATCTACTGTCGGGGTTCGTTTTTTGGTTGTTCTTGGTTATTTATAAATGGTACCGTACAGAACTCAGCGGCGGTTTTCATTTTGTTTTGATACACACTTTACTCAATGCTAACGAATAATCGGTTACAATGACACTGCGTAATTCAAAGAGAGCCTTCCAAAGACACCGAAAATTCATCCGAGAAGTTTTTGAGGAAATGATTTAAGCGCGTGTCTGATCCACTGCAATGTACCAACTGACTTTTGGATCACCTTCTTTGACTGAGGATGTTGTTGTGTATGGATAATTAGATACTTTTAAACGGAGGTTAGATCAACATTGGAGCGCGCACCACAATAACGCCGGACTACAGCCACCTTGATAGCCAACGTTGACAATTTAGTGTCATGACAATGCTACTATTAATATTTAAGTAACATATGTTTATGTTATTTATTACCTTTTAACCACGACGCATACAGCTGCTCGCATTCACCATGATGCCTGCAGACTAAAAAAACTTCACTTCGTTTCCTGTTTCATAGGTGTGTTTCAATTGTCTGCTGTATTTAATCAACAAACCGAATTCATATGCCTTTAAATGCGGTTAACGCAGGAAATTCTGCGTTCATCTACACAATTTTTGTTATTTCCCTTGTATTTCTTTCGTGTTACTTCCCCATATACTTCCTTTGCATTTAACCAATAGGGATTTCAAATTTAAACACCTATTTTCCCTGAAATGCACGCATATTGATGCTGCATTCTGATACCATCGAGTTTGCGGTGGTCAAGATACCCAGGTCTTTGTAGCTTTCCACATCCTTGAACGTAGTTGGCAGGCGCGGAGGGTTGTGACATCGAAAGGGGTAGCCAATGCTAACGTATTTATATCAGACGAGTGGGAGGTGTACGCTCGCTTGCCCCTCAAAGGCTACCATAACTGAAACCACAATGCAACGCTTTTCCTCCCAACAGCAGGAAAACACACAAATGCGATTAAGATCTGATGGAATAGGCTAAGGCGGAGGCTGCAGGAAACAGATCCTTAGTCTGGGGAGGTGGAAGGGGCACACATTGACGAAATACAGTACCGAATGTGGTTCGGGCTAAAAACCAACAATATGCCGGAGACAAGGGAAGCCTTCCTGGGCCACGCTGCAGAAGTCTTCCCAGTTTATGAAACCGACGGTAAATGAGAGATCGACAGATTGATTGGCCTGCTCGGGAACGCCATGAGAACAGAACCTCTTCGCCGACTGAGGTTGGCTGGAACAATCGCAGATCTGATAATTATGGACTGAGTTTGATTATACCTTTGCTGATTTTTTCACATACACCCCTATCTTAGAACAAAATGTCCCTACTTTCTTCCATAATTCTCGACGCGCACGTTCGCTACTTACCCATGTTTTGGTCTTCTGTATGAAAAGGTCTTGAAATCCCAAATAATGTCTTCGATCAATTGTTCAAAGCCAGTATCGGAATTGCGTGAGACGGTAGAATGACAGCGGACGATGACACCGAATGCGCCGCCAAAAACAGCAGGTTGCACTAAAAAAAAAATTCTCCTTACTCGTTGGCTGCGTCTATCGCCCTCCCAACGCCAATGAAAATTTTGATCGTTTACTCTAACAGGCATTTCATGCTGCGGCCGACTCAAGCTTTAAGTATCAATTGGTTGCGGGTGACTTTAATCTCCCTGAAGTCCGCTGGTCTCCGCCTTCAGGCCCCAGAAGGTTCGAGGACTTTCTTGAGGCTGTGGATGTTGGGATGTGGAATCAGGTTGTCGATTTTCCCACCCGAGGCTCAAGCATAATTGGCCTAATTTTCTGTAGAGGCTGCATGCCATCGTCAGTGTCCTCCCTAGGCCCACTCGGGGGCTCAGACCATGACATAGTTGTTTCAACGTTGGAATTCGAGGCTGACGAAATGTCGTCCCAAAAGTATAACTTTTTCCGCGATTTCCGATCAACTCGCTCAACCGAATTATTAACACACCTTAATTCCTGTGACTGGACTGATTTATTCCTTAGTTCGGATGTAAATGTTTGCACTGCAAATCTGTACGAAATTTTGGATCCGCTTATTTCTCGTTTTGTCCCCCGTAAGGAAATTATTAATGTTGGGGATGAGAATTTCCTACCCTTACCCTTTCGTCGCAGATTGCGCAGGCTTTATCGTCGTTTCCATCTTCAGAACGATGTTTCTGTCCTGCCCTTGACTCGTGATATTTTTGATCGAGCTAAGAGATTGTCTGAAGAAAAACAGCTAGCCGAAGAGGTCCAGTTTAATGAAAACCCTTCGTTAAATGTCTCAAAACTTTTCTATAGAAAAATACGAAGTCATAGAAAGACGCAGCATCCCACCCTCCGAGACGCTCTCGGAAATCTCATAGTCAATGCCCAGTTAACCGCTGATACCTTCAATGATTTCCTGTGCAAAACGTTTATTGAGAACTCGACCACTCCGCTTCCGACCATCCACTCATTGACCGGGGCAGTTCTAGAAACTATAACTTTCACTCTGTGGGATGTGACTGTTGCGATTCGGCGTTTTCGTCAATCTTATAGTCCAGGCCCTGATGGTGTCCCAGTAAGCATTTTAAAAGCCGATGCAAATACGATTTTCCCATCCCTCATATGCAAGAAATTTAATCTTGCTCTTGAAAGTAAAACCTATCCTAACTTGTGGAAGGAATCACACATTTTGCCCATTCCTAAGCATGGCAAATCTACGTCATTTGATAACTTTCGGCCAATAAACACTCTCCCCGCATTTTCGACGATCTTAGAGACACTGATCAAAGATAAGATGATGTGTCACTCAACAGACAATAACCTACGGAGTGTTGCTCAGCATGGATTCCTCAAAGCTCGATCTTGTGACACCTGTCAACTCTCTTTCTTTGACTATGTTCTCCAATCTAGGGACCATGATTTTGCTCTTTACACAGTATATTTCGATTTCACTAAGGCTTTTGACCGTGTTGACCATGCTCTTCTCCTCTTGAAATTGTCCTCTTTCGGAATAGGTGGCAAACTTTTGAATTTTATATCCTCTTATTTGGGCACTCGCACACAACGAGTTAAGATTTCCAATACCATCTCCAACCCCACACGTGTGAGGAGTGGAGTCATTCAGGGTAGTGTACTCGGCCCGCTTTTATTTTGCCTTTTCGTTAATGATGTACCCGATTTATTTCAGAATGGTAAGCCTTTCATGTATGCCGATGATCTTAATGTTGCATATCGAGATAAGCCGGCAGATCATGACATCGTGCTTGAGCTCCTAAAGAGCGATCTACAGGCTTTCGCCCAGTGGTGCCGCACATGGCGCCTTTCTCTTTCCTGGCATAAGTGCTCAGTCATGGTGGTTGGCGACGACCGCCAACCTCAACTAAGTATTGAAGGTCACGCAATAAATGTGCCAGTGGTAATAAAGGATCTGGGCGTATCATACTCCAAGAGTCTCAATCTCTCGGAGCACTGTGCCTTGATAGTCTCCAAAGCACGTAGAATGACCGGGTTTATCCTCCGAAACTTAAAAACTAGGGACATTAGAATGCGCCTTTTTTAACATGTACGTTAGACCTGGCCTGGAATACTGTTCGTTTTTATTTAGCCTCATGCGTGCTACTGAGAGGAAGAAAATAGAATCCGTTCAACACTTTTTTACCAAGAGAATTTTAACCCCAGAACACCGACATTTGTCTTTCCAAGAACGTTGCCGGCTTACGGGCCTTGATCCTTTATGGTTCCGTAGATTACAAAAGGGACTATTTTTGCTATTTAAACTCTTATATAATCGCACATTTAACCCACTCACCTCTTTAAGACATCATATCCACCCACGACGTAACAGTCACCGTGAGGTCTTCTTATATCTGCCTCTGGCACGTACTGTTAAATATCGTCGGTTCTTTTCTGTAAATGCAATTGCTATTTGGAATAAACTACCCATGAGTGTGAAAACTCTGCAAAATTACTCTTTATTTAAGAGAACTATTACTCGATTTTTGCATTCAGAAAAGCTCCCACAAATTTTGGGCGCTGAATCCACTGATCGACTCTACCGTAGCTATTGCGTTTGTGGTCTCTGAACACTATGGCCGGTCTCACCAGCTGTTCCTCAACGCCTCTACTTTGACTATCCCCAACTTCATGAAAGGAATTGACGTCCGATAATCTCCGATACCGTGCAACCCCTCCCCCCTCCCCTTTCTTGATGGTCGAAATTCTACCACCAGCAGGTTTTTTCTCCTGAACCCTCCAAATCATGAAAACCACCATCAAATCTATTTTTATTTCTTTACCTCAGGAGTTTTTTTCACTGCTGGTCGGATTTGTGTTTAATCGCTTCCCTTGACAATGCCTTAAACTGGCATTAAATAAATTATTATTGTAATACCAGAAGGCAGTATGACCTGTTTGCCAACAGAAAGTCGATACGTGAAGCACAAAACGAAGGAGGAACAATGGCGGAAAGTGAACTCGACCACCACTGCTGTGGCTGTCCCCGTTGACGGTGAACACGAAACACCTGCAGACATTGCGGCGAGCCAAGCAAGTGACAAACAGTCCAGCATACTATCAGCTGTAATTACATAGAAATCTCTCAAGCACAGGAGGCCGGACGCCGCCGCCTGCCATAACCCTCGTAGTCACCAAAGATAAGTCGAGTATCATAACGTGAAGAAGAACACAGATCGTTAATCTTAGAACGACGTGCGTGCACAAGTCGTTTTAAACGGTTAGCGGATGAGCGGAGTATGCTCGTCGATGGTGTAGCAGGCTAAGTCGTTTAAGTCACTAAATGCGGTAAGTAAACCTGCAGAAGCAACAATAGGCACATATTCGGTGAGGACGTTTTAATCCCATAACGCCCATTCACAAACAATTAGCCGGTACATGCCTGCGGTAAACACCCCAGTCGCTGATCAGTTGCAAGCGTGCGGGCAGCACACCAACGAACAAGAGGGGGCTAGATAAGCGTACCCGGTAGCCGTGCGAGCCGAATGACAGCTGCAGGACAACAGGAGCTGGTAGTAATGAGGGTGCTGTGTAATCTCTTATGCAGGCTGTTATGATGGAAGAAACTGGTGTCAAAAAACGGGGAAGTTTGCACGATGTTAACCCGTTCGTACTAGAGGGAGACGGCTTGTAAACTAGAAATACCATAATGCTTCTTGACCGTACATGGCGCCTATCGTATTACAAACACCCAACACTCGGCAATCACATTGTGAGCGGCGCATAGTCCAACGCGCTGTGGGCCTTAAGAATTAAGACAAAGGTGGAGCCAGAACGCAATACAATAAGGAAAGCGAAGGAAAGCAGTGTGAAGGGACATAAGTATTACCTTAATGTCGAGCCAGCAACCATGCAAGCAAACGTAATACAGGTAGCCAAACCAACCAAACCAAACCGTACGACCCGTCCCTAGTACTAACGGAACGGTGGACGTTAAATCCAGCCTGGTAAGACTAGTGAGTAACCTAACGCTAAACCTAACCCCAATCCCTGGCCGAATGCTAAATATACCCCTAGCCCTTGACCTTATCCATACCCCTAACCCAAACCCTGACCCTAACCTTCACATTAGCCCCAATGCTAGCCCTAACACCAATCATATTTTCACGCAAACTGATTTTCCCGCACGCCAACACGTCTAACAAATCAGTATCGGTAGAAATGCGCACAACTAGTTGGATTGTGGACAAATACATTGTTTTATTTAGTACCCAGAGGGGAACTTTAATAGAGACTAAATCGAATTTGTGAATTAATTTCAGAACGATAAGGCAGACGCTACACAGTGCTCAGTTTGTGCTTATCAAGTGGGCGGTCTGGTATGAAAAACGGTAATAACGCAGAAAAGTTCCTCAAGTTTTTCGAAAAATCAAAACGGATGTGCTTTAATTCCTTCTTTGGGAGAAAAACAACTGTCACCCATAAGAAGAAAAATAAAAGAGTCTGAGAAGACCGTCTCGCAACTGAGAGCATATAAGGGCTCATAACGGTCCTCACAAGGCCACATTCCTAAACCAGGTAAGCCTCTTTACTGCAGATGCGGTCCTGATACTTTTGGGTAGATGGAGGACGCAGCCGTCAGGGTGGCGAGACAGGGGGGGGGGACCCAGCGCAATCGATCACGGCGTGTTTAGAGTTCATATGTGTAGAAGACATAAAAGGCTGCGAGGTTCATCAAAATGATGGGAGATAAGCCCATGATAATCCTTTTCGGACGTACTCAACTTAAGTAATATTTTCGAGTCGAAAACGCATTTCAGAATTTTGGTTAAAATTTCCTGAGGTAGCACATCTATTGCACTAACCTACAAAGTAATCCACCGTGGTCGTCAACAGATTGTCGTGTGTCAATATGGGCAGATGATGTTAAAATCCGCGAAAATCATCGTTCGCGAAAGGATTTAGAGGAGCAGGGTAAGTTCTTCATGGGGGTGGGATGAGAACCTGGGGATGGTAAGTGGTGGTAGGCCCAGGGTGCGACCGACATTGGTGGTGGGAGTTCGAACGGAATCTTAATGAGGGTTGGCGATAATTAAATCGAAGACGGTTAAGAACGAGTAGATCAACATGTCCTCAATTACTTCTCTGAGAGGTCTGTTCAGGGAACATCGCGTTTTGTGAAGGTCAAGGTCAAGGCGCGCAGCTCAATTTCAAAGATAAGTGAAGCTCTGCATTTATCTGGATATTCTTAAGTAATTAATGCCTGTTTTTTACTTGAGTCCGTTTTAAAAGTCGCCTTTCTATATAAGGTAAATTTTTTTTCCCAGTTTGTTTGACAGTCTGGCAAAATAGTCGTATTTTGTAAAAAATCCATTGTAGTGAATCCTTTCCCTACTACCGCTTTCTAGTTTTCGTAGTAAAAAAACAGTAATACTTGCTACTCAGTGCGTGTTTCCGTTTTGATCCTTCTTCTGTAAAGAAAAACTTTTTTTGTCTGTAATGCCCCGCAGAGCACGTGCTAAAAGGCGAAAGCTTGCGGCCTCCCCACCGTCTCTGGGTGCTAAAATCGTGACTGAAGACATGGCAGACGCCAGCGTATGTTCTTCGCCGTCTGCAGATCTGATTAACTCACAAATCCCTTTAGTACATGTAGAACCTCTCGACCCTTCAGTCGTCCAAAAATACGCCTCTGCTGGTCGTAACAGGCCATCAGCCGGCGAAATAATCGATCAGCTGATTTATGGCGACATAAACAGCACTTCTGAAAAAGTGCTTGAACAAGCTTTTAAACTTATTGGGGTAATAAGTTCGGAAACTGAGGAACGAATTAAACGCAAGCATAATTTTGTACTGCGAAACATTCCGAGCCACTTATCTGCTATGGAGGGAGCGCATTTGCTCCTACAAAGTTGTGGTTTGAGTTTTAGTGTCGCACAAGCTAAGCGACTTCGCTCGCTTAGCCGTAATGCGCCGATACTAGTTACCCTTTTCTCCATGATAGAAGTCGATTTTATCTTGTCGAGTAGGGAGATGACTAGAGACTTCTGCCGTAAATGGCGCTGCTCCGTTTCGCCAGACCTCACACCCCTGCAGCGAAGACTGAATAAACTGAAATCGGCAAAAACCAACACCAAGATAATGACACCTACTGTCAGTCTGAATATGTCCTCTACAACACCACCTGCGGCATCTGCAAGTCACGGCATAGTCAATTCCGTAGGGTGTTCTACTACTTTTAATGCTGACCTCTTTAAACACACCACCACGCCTGGTATAAACACGCCTCTATCGACTCCCTCAGCAACCCCTAGTAAGCCTAAGCATGTGCCTAAGTCAAAGGCAAATCCAATTGCTGTCTCAGCCACTCGGACACCCAATAAATCCAGCACCAGTATAAAATGTTTTCCTCCACAATCGGCGAACAGTGCCTCAAATACCCCGACTCAAAACGTAGCGGGTTCGCAACTGC
>CACRXP010000354.1:127770-149534 GCA_902702965.1 Spirometra erinaceieuropaei | reverse complement strand
TCTCGTTTCTGAATTTCGGCCTACATTTCATGAGGTAGGCCAGCTACGGTATTGTTATTACAGACGTTAGCCGTCTTGAGCCATATCAGCACAGAGTAGCTGACAACATTAGCAAAAAATAAGCGATTTCGAATAGTTCGTACGGACCCTATTGACTGGGCCTTTGATCTAGCGAGTGCGGGGAGTGTCTGTCCGGAAATCACTGGCAGCTTCTTAATGTCACCCATTCATAAGCGGACTTACTGATTTCGACTAAGCGAGTGTTGTAATGTGTGCAAAATACATCATTCCAGTTTTTAATGATTGATATTTTATTGTCTTATAGTCTTTGCGTGCCCCTTAACCATAATATTAGGTAATATAAAGAGCCGAGCATTGCGAGAGGTGGATTTTGTTTGAGACGATGTTTTTCTCATCTGCTATCTAGTTTGACCGAAACGGGATCGCACTGACTTATGAAGCGCGTTAGTCGGGTCGCGCTAACTCTTTGTGGGACCTTAACTGTTGCCGCGTATGCGTGTGTCACATGTCGGTCGACAGGGTGCTTGAGGGAGAGAGAGAGAGAGAGAGAGAGAGAGAGAGAGAGATGACCTCAGGACGATCCAGCGTATGGTAAATCTGACGCACAAGTAGTCGTGCCATGTGATGGGACTCCTTGGTCTTCTAGAGCGCGAGTTGAACTGCACTGATTCCCGCACAACGACGCTCCTAGGGCATTTCCATTTGCATGGAACACGAGATTCCCCTTTCCTTTGAAGAACGATTCGAATGGATTCAACCACCAGCTCGTGTGTGGCGCGCGCAAACGGCCTATTCGATTGTCAACCACTGCACACACACACACACTCTCTTACAGTCTTTGCTTTGTCTTCCTGTTGGTGCATGGCTGATGTGGAAGTAGAACAAATGCAACGAAAGTCTATTTCGCTATAAACAAATTCACGCATCCATCTGAGGGGGGGGGCGGTGGTGGACCTCATCCCTCACCATTATTCGAACTATTGCCAAACGTCACAGCATGTTATTTCTTGAATTCGTGTGATTGTATCGTATTGTATTGTGAATTACCCTTCATTATGAAGGAAGAGCAGTCAGTTTATTTTTGTTTTTGAATGCGTCTTATTGTTCATAGAGAACTCGATGTGGCGTGAGCAGATTTTCATTCTGAAAGGGTTTTGGAAACTTAAGAAGACAAAGGAGACTTGGATAACCGCTGCTGACTGACTAGCCGTCGTCAGCCAGCTTTATGCAAACTGAGGTTTGCAGCACCTGAGCCTCGATCTTGCGTTCTTCATTCATCGAACGTTGTTAAGTTCACCACTCTACTAGTTGAACCACGAACTGGTTGTGCTGTCGATTGCGATCGGGAACATGTGCTATGAAATATTGTTTTCCTTGAATTTTTATGCTGGAGGTGCGTTCACCGATCGAGTTACGGAGTATGCTCGTCTCGCCGTGTTTGGGGGCCCACTGCGGAACCCTCACGGTAGTCACATAGCGATTGGTAGTATATGGAGTCTCCCTTGTCCATGTCGATAATCGCCTTCTGTCTATAGTACTAGTTACTATGCGTCTGTCTGGGGAGCTCTAGATTGGGTCCGAAAGCACAACGGGACAAGCATACCGCATAACCCGGTCACTGGGCAATCGAATTCGCCAGCCCAGGCACTGTCGATCGCCTTTTGTGGCCAACGGTGACCAGTAATGAAGCTGATCAGGTAAAACTTGGAACAACGCTGTCAATGCCTGACCCCTCGCCATGTTTTCTCATTGCCAAAGCGTATTCACGATTTGCATTGACCCTGTGGGGCGTGTTTTTGCATCCACCCCAGTATCATTAATAAAAAAACCCCGCACTGCATCGAAGTGCTGATTATACGGTCACCACCACTCTAAACGCAGGTTTCGGGCCGGGATTGTTCTGATTGGACACCTTCGTACAATTAATCCTACCTTCATCATTTGAGCTACTTCAAAATCGGAAGATACGCGACCTCGAGTCAGACTACTAGACATAACAAAAAACAGCCTGTATTGACTCATCTACCCCTGCGCAGTCTGTGGCCCCAATGTGAGCCCTGACGAATAGAGTCCAATGTGACAACTGCTGCAACTGGGTTTGCACGCTGTTCTCAACCACCGCTTTATCACCTCCACCGTTTACTGCAGCCCTTCATGAACCCGTTCCACGCCCGGCTGTACTGCCCACCCTGGGCGGGGGGGGGGTTACATGCTGCCCAATAACGACAACAATCTAACCTACTTTTAACTCACCAAGATCTCGCGTCTACCTTAACACCGACCGACGGTAGTCTGACCGTCTCAGGTGATGATGTCCACACGAGGTGGCGGGCCCAGCGACGGGGACTTTGCGCCAATCAGTTCATAACGAGGCGAATTTGCACCGCATCTACTGCATTCCCACCTTTTCACCCCCCATTTCCTAAGGACAAGACATTGCCGGAGGCGGACGCGGACTGATGTAAACGAGAGAGTTTCCGCAACGTCAGTCAAAATATATTTCGATCAACGAACTAGTCCCTTCTTCCTCATCTTCTTCGCGGGATGATGAGCACAACAAGATATCTGGACGCATATTGCTCTATATACACATAAGGTGTAATTTTGGCGTTCCTCTACCTTAAATGTCCTCGGCCCCTGTTTCCTTAAAAATTGTCAGTTTTCCACCAGGCTATTTCACTGAGATGACCTAAAGATTTTTGCCTTGCCTAGGGAAAATGTTGGTTGGGCCTCTACATGTAATTCCGTCGGCCAGTCACTCGGCTACATCATCGCCTTCATCGTTTTCTTGGCCCTGGAGTCACCCGAAATCTGCAACAACTACCTCCGTTTTACACCGGTTCCCGGCCAGGGTCTGATCAGCTTCTCGGGTATGTTTGGCTCCTACCCCCTGCTCAGCTCTGTCTCCTTAAATCACCGCATCATCATCCTTTAAAGTCATAGATCACAGTCACTTCCGTTTCGGTCCCGTAGCCGCCCACTCCTGGCTTAAAGGATGGAGTTTCATTCGGTGCCTGGTTTGTGATGCAGACGGCGCGAATGTGCAAGTGGCCGTTTCGTCGGTACTGCACACGCCCGTTGCGGACTCTGGTTGCTCGGGATAACTGCGCTTTGAGGTGGAACTCATTTTATTGGTTCGTAAATAAGACAAAATGGATGACATGGCATCACTTTGCGTATGCAAATTGTCGAGTTACGGCGGACATGGTCGCTCATTGAGCCAGATCCAGGGAGGACTGTGTCCCGTAAATTCGATCGGTGAGCACGCTTTGCCATAGTTAATATACCCAACCATAACCGGCAGGACAGCGAGGACGTGACCCAATGATTAGAGTGTTGAACTAAAAATCAAAAGAGCGCGAGTTCGAGCCGCGAGGTGTTGTGGACCTGGCGTTGAATATGGCCGGCTGATGACGGCTAATAAGCTAGAAATGACCATTCCAGCCCCCCTAGTCTTTGTAGGTGGGTTCTTCCTGCATATAAGAGGTGGCGAAACACGTATCTGACTTTTTTAGCTCGTGCTCGTGTCGGGAGTAATGGACATGATCCGATGGAGTGGGGTGACACGCCTAGGTGCGGGTCCGGCTGTGCCAGCCACCTGCGCTCCCCCCCCCCCCGCCTCCGGTCTTCTTGACTCAGTCTCGACACCGGGTCCAGGTGGAGAGTGGGAAAGAGAGAGTGCGGTAGATGCTGCGCAAGTCTACTGTCACTATAAACTAATTCACGCGCAAGTCACCGTTTAGTGGAGCGCGCGGTGGACATAGTCGGTAACGACGGTCGAACTGTCGGACATGGTCCCAACTTTTCCTCATTGCGATAGCACGTTCATTTTACGCACCGGCCTCGGTCACTTGCGAATTTATCTCGCCGCGCATTCGCAGCCGCCTCCTTTGTCCACACTGTTTACGCACGTTCGCTCGTCCCATAGGTCTATTAAGTCACACACGTATCCACGACAGTGGAATTCACCGCAGTATTGACACTCCTGACCCACACCCCCCACATCCACCAACTCCCCATCCCCATAGCTTGCGAATCCATCGCACAGAGACTCCTGAACGAGTGTCCGGGAACACCAACCTACACCCGCCACCATCGTCTAAACTGCCTGAATTGCCCACGCATATTCAGCCTTCGCATGAACCTCCTCGAAAGCCTGCAGTAGATCATCGCAGACGTCACGCATCCTCCCGTCAGCACATGCACCACACGTGAACACCGCCAATATCAAACACCACCGACACCTCCTACGTAAGTGGGAACTGTGTGCTTCGGCTCCTGCCCTATGTAGCTCCTCCACCTCATGTGAGATCTAAGCGGTCCATCCGTTTGCGTGAAATCCAGGTGGCTGTGTATTTGAAGGGTCAGGTCGTACACGTGACACGTGTCAGCCACTGCGGCCACTTCCGGCATCAGGCATGTGACCAGCTTGGGCTGGCGCCAGAGAGTGAGAAGAGCGAGTAAGGTCAGCACTCTCTCAGCGCATGTATCCCATCATAAACAATCTGGCATTAAAAACAGCGTTTAAAGCCCTGGCTTGAAGGTTTACCAGCTGACGCCTCAACTCAGACCACGCAGTCAGCCCTTTGGTGTTGAGTAGCCGACCGGTGGACTGAGAGCCAGCCTACGATGGCTCCTTAGTGACACTCCTGCACACATGTGAGATCCGAGCCGCCCTACGCCTTGTTCTGTGTTATCCTGATGTGTGTGTGTTTTGAGATTGGAGGATGGTGCAGCCAATGCCGCCCCTAGGCGTGCCGCCATCGTCCGGTTCGGATCCCACACAGTGGGAGTGCCATAAGGGCCACATTAAGAAGGAGCCATTGCAGCCTGACTCTCAGACCTCCAGCCGAGCACTCCACACGGACGCACAGCACTGGGCCGGCTGCGAGGTCCAAGTTATCCCATCAGTTGGCAACCTTCCAAACTACGGTTTTTAACGCACTGCGATAGCTTCAAGCGCGTCAGATTGTTTATAGTGAGGAAAGGGCGCTGAGTCGTCGACCTCATTCTCCCTTCCCACACCCCAGCCACTGCCCGAGCCGGTCAGCAGACTGGAGCGCGAAACGGGCGCGGTGGCTGGCATAGTCGAGTGACCAGGGGGTGTGCTGGAACGCCAAGGTGCGGGCTCGACCGTGCCATCCACCTGCGGCCTCCCTCATCTCCGGTCTTCTTGACTCCGTCTTGACACCGGGCTCAGGTAGGCGAGGAGGAGAGAGTGTGGTAGATGCAGTGCAAGTCTGCTGGCACTATAAACTCTTGCGCAAGTCACCGTCCCTGCTCCCACAATGCAGTCTGTGGGGCATACGGTGGACATCGTCGAAATCAACGGTCGGACTCTCGTGTGTGTATTTACTTTTTGGGGGGGGGGTGGAGGGGGTTAGGTCGTGTAGGTGGCGCTACCAGCCACCTCGCCCTCTCACCACATCAAACAACCGACCAACTCTGACAATGGACTGGTGCCCGGGAGTGGGAGGGGAGAGTGAACTCGACGGTCTCATCCCAAATCCCTCCCTATAAACAATCTAAAGCACTTGAGTCTGTCACGGAGCGTTAAAAGCTGTGGCTTGGAAGGCTGCCGGATTCGGGTCTCGTCGGAGAACCGAGATTTAGGCTACAATGGCTCATAATTATAATCTCTATGGCACTCCTACCACGTTAGGGACCGAACCTCCCCACTTTTTTTAGGTCCTGGTCAGTGAATGTTGTGAACCAAGAGGTGCGGTTGTACGCCTAGGTGCGGCTTTTTGCTGTACCAGCCACCTACTCGTGACAACGGGCCCAGGTGAGGGAGTAGGAGAGGGTGCGGTAAGTGTATAGCAAGTCCACTATTACTGCAAATCACTGTCTCTCCTCCCGCCCTGCTGTTGAGCACACGACGGACATCGTCGGAGACGACAGTCAAACTGTCACATACAGTGCGGACGATAAACCTAGGTTAACGTCAGTCCATTCGGTCTAGCTCTTACACCGCCAGTACTCACGCGCCTAAAAGAAGTTAGAAATTAATGAAACCGACAGCCCCCAACACAAGTCATCGCCAGTAAGTAGACAAAACGGATGAGCCAACGTGTACAGTCACGCCCCTTGTGCGACGACAATTAAAATTGCAGAGGACATTGCAAAGGAGTTCGTTCGCATGTCAGCATCTCCCCTCCCGCCCTGTTGTGGAGTACACGATGGACATCGTCGAAAATCGACGGCTGAACCATCACATACAGCGCGGACGATAAACCTAGGTTAACGTCGGCCTGTTCGGTCCAGTTCTTAGACCGCCAGTACTCACTCTCCTAAAAGAAGTTAGAAATTAATGCAACCGACAGCCCCCAACACGGATCATCGCCAGTAAGTAGACAAATCGGATGAGCCAACGTGTACAGTCACGCCCCTTGTGTAATGGCAATAAAAATTGCAAGGGAGATTAGCAGAAAACGTTCGAAAGTGTGGAAGAGAAGGGGCGAGATCGAGACATTGCGAAAACCCCTTTGACATTACTCCGTGATTGTAGCCGCGGGCATTTGGATCAGCAACTTTATCGGTTCACATTTGTTTGGTCCGATATGGGCCGGGTGCACTCTAGTACCATTTGACGCAATCAATAAACAGTCTTCTGATGTGCGTTTCGTCGCATCCTTGATTGTTATTGTTTTCAAACTCAGAAGCCCATCCCATTTATAAGTTCCAATAACCTCCACTGACAGTTCGTTCGCTGTGAACCTAATCGCGTCCTCAGGTTGGTTTTAACATCGGCGTCACTTGTATGCTTCCCCTCGAAATTGCACTGATAGGATGTGAGAATGTAATGATCAGCAATGACTGATAAGGAGCGGGGCAGGGTGAATAAGACTTCATTTCAGACTGGTCTTCATAATTTGGAAGTCTCATGTTCCTGCCATACCTCGGAATTTATGCATCCATTCGTAATGTTTCCAGCGAAACATTACAATTTCAAGATAACGTAACAGTCGCGAACCGTGCACTAAAACGGGCTCTTTTATAAAACTTCTCTGCTATCAGTTTTATGCTTTGTGACTCTTCATAACCGGCTTTGAATCTATTCAATTGTCTGTAAAATTTTCCGCTTGTTACTGCTTTCCAATTAAAACGCTTTGGGTCAAGGGCTACAAACTCCCAGTAACTTTTATTAGAAGGAAGAGAACGAACGGGAGAAAATTGGCTGTTAAACCCAAACAATCATCAACTTGGAATATCCTGAAAAATAAAAACCTTTCCTATAAATGGTAGACTGGGCTGTCGGTGTGCGTCAGTCGCAGTGGTGGGGCTTTAATATGGATACCCGGCTAGATCATAGCTGGTAGCCAGGAATGGGGAATCGGACGGCGACCTTAACCCTAACCGCAACCTTAGACGTTAACCGTTAACCTTAGCGGCAACCCTAACCTAAATCGTAAACGCAACCGTAGCCCTTAGACATAGCCGTAACTGGAAAACCTAACCGTAATACTGAAACCTAATCGTACGCTCAAACCCTAGCCGTAACCCGAAAACCTAAGCCTAAAGGCATAACCCTAACCCGAAAATCGGAAACCATCAACCAGTACCCTAATCCTAGCCTCAAACGTGAAACGGAAGCCAAATGGGTCAGGTGTGATTGTGTAGCCCCACAAAAAAGCCCCAGTAAAGAAACCCCCCAGCCACCTGTAATACGGGGCCTGGCTACCAACTGCAATCTAGCCGGATACCCTTACGAGCATCAACATTCGCTATTTGTCCTTACAATACGCTTTGAACCTAGTTGCATCCTCTGATTGGTTTTGACGTCGTCATCACTCGAAATAGCGCTGATAGGATGTGAAAATGCAGTGATCAGCTAAAGCAGTGGCTGATTGAGAGAGGAGTTTAAACTAGACTGGACCCTGGACTCCGATGCGTAAACTCGCAGAAGCTGCCCAGGTTAGCCCGTTAGCTGCTGCTTGGCCATTACGCCAAGTTGGGTTCCAAGATGTTGTTCTCACATGCGTTGCGCCGACCAATCTGGCCTAGCAGTACTGGATGTGGTGGGTCTGTCCATCTCCGGCAACCTTTTAGTCAAGGCAGACTGGGATGACTATTTCGGGCTTGGACGTCATCGTCAGCCAGTCACATCAAATTTCAGACCTGGATGATCTGCGATTCAGACTCAAAGTCCTTGGCCACTGAGCGTTAAGGCGTCAAACGCCATGTTGTCAGACGAGCCCGTTGTTGGGTGCGATCAGGAGTAATAGCCATAGCTAAAGCGACCTTCGTCGACCAGGTTACGGAACGTTCATGCCAGGTTGCACGTTGAGGTTTGACATAGAACCCTAGCAGGCCACTAGTATTAACGCAAGAAGGAATACTAACAAAACCAAGGGCGACATTCTCCTCTATTGCCCGTCTTCGAGTAAAACCTTTACTGGAATGCTGGATGCTTGCGCTATCAACTTGTCTTCTTGTGACGCAGTTGGTCTTCATGGTTCTAGGCTTCCTCTACTTCTGGGGCGTCGTCTTCGTACTGTCTACCACAGTAGTGGCCATCTTCAAGTCCGAGGTCGCTGACTCCTCATCACGACGACGCTCCTCCGGTGACGACCAGTCTCACCTCCTTTCTCAGGATGAAGCCACGGGAAGAGTGCCTCTGGTAACGACCCGTGGAGATGGAAGTACGGACGAGGAAGAAGAGGAGGACGGTCTTGCTAACGGTGCGGTCCTCTCATCACCTCAGGTCGAACGGCAGGAAAGTGTGGACTTCTCCGATAACTGCAACCATGCCAGCATGCTAAATGAGTCTAGGTTGATTTTACAAACGGATAAGGAGGAGGAGAGGGAGAGGGAAAGGCGGAGGAGAACGACCAGTGATGGGGAGGGGGACAAGAAGGAAGACGAGGAGGCGGAGCACCACCTCTCCCTAATCCAGACTTACCATGTAATGCTGGGTGTGCTACGACTTCGGCCCGTCCTCAAGTACATTGTTTTCGTCTTCTTCGTGAAGGTAAGTGCACTCAACTCTATCCATCCCCTGTGTCCTTTCTGTCCTTGATACGGTTGTAGTCATGTCTTATGATGTCACGAGGGGCACCTTTCCACGCATGTTCGTTCCACGACAGCGGATCTACAAATCTTGGTGTTACAAGACACCATACTAGCAGCACAAGTACTGGCTAAAAACCCGGTATTCTGCCGCTGCATGGCACAGCCGCAGGGGGTTTGGCTCATCAGTGGGTCCCCCAACATTCCCCGTGTGCTTTCTGGTAGACACTCCAGTTGTTAGACATTGTTGCGTCTAATTTCGTCAGAAATCGACTTCGAACCTACAGTAGATCAGTTTAAAATGAGAGCAGACCGAAGTTTTTATGTATGCATGTTTGGGCCGAAGTCCATCAGCCACAGCGTAATATTCATTAAATGCCGGACAGGCAGCTAGTAGCATATTTTAGTGCTACAAGATACCATTATCCACTCATTCTCTCCTCCAACGGCTGAGACCGAATACCGAAAGTTCTTGAACCACCTCGCACGTCATGACCTCCTCTTTGACGCCTCCTAGTGGGCAACGGTGCCAGACCGGGTGCAGTAACACGGAGTTCTTAGGGCGTACGGCTCAGAAGGGAACGATGGGTTCCCTGTTAACCGAACTGCTGTATCCCCGAATCGTCCACTAACGGCGGACAGTGGAACGACCTTCAACGAAGGTTGCTTGTCGAAATAAGCAGGTCCTCGTGTCTTAACCCACGGCGACGGGGCCACCAGGGCGCGGGCGACTAAGGTCTTACACACGGACTGCCTTATAGAATGCTGCAAAGACCGATTAAGGCCCTGTGACATGACGATCATGGACGACCATTAAGTAAGTTCATTTGCCACAGCTGTCTTGTAGTTAGGTTGTTGGGCCTTAGCGCTGGAGAAGCCAATCTCGGACGAAGAATCCGAGAAGCCTTTGGAGACGCACATGACACCTCAACCCCCTCCCCAAGCATGAAAATATTCCTTCCTTGTGTGCGTGCATTGTTGCATGGAATGGTTGTTAGTTGTTAGAGGGAAATCGAACCAGTTCCTGGATCATAGTGTATGTGGATTTGCGTTCTGGAGGTTTCTCTCCCTAACCCCCTCCTCTTTCCAGTCATGGGCTTTAAGCATGTTTACTCACGTTGCTAACCCTCCGTCGCCAGGCTTTGTTTTTGTATCGACATGACTCTTCTGTGCGCCGTCTTTTACTGCTGTTGGTCCCCCCCCCCTCCCGGGGTTTGTTGAATGATGACAGGCTAACAACTTCAACTAAGCCAGAACTGCCTTTTTCTTGCTCTTTCTGACGTCCCTTAATGCAATACAGTAGATGTGCTATCTCATGAAATGTTGATCGGAATTCTGAAATGTGTATTCGCAAAGAAAAGATCACTTAAGTAGGGGTTGTAATATTAGTTTGCGTACAGCATAGTCTCAAGATATTTCAGTCACTCCAACTTCCGGCTGCCTGCAAAAACTATACGCTGTACAAGAGGACTACAGCTGTCCTGTAGTTAAGTTTTTGGGCCTTAGCGTTGGAAAAGCCAGTCTCGGACGAAGGATCTGAGAGGCTCTTGGGGACGCACATGGCACCTCAACCACCTCCCAAGGACATCCCACAAAAGGTATTTCTTCCTTGCGTGTGTGTACATTGTTACATGGAGTAGTCGTTATTTTCGAGTTGCGTAATTATTTACCATACTGACAACACAGGTACAAACTAAAAGCCCAGACACGCGTGTTTCGCCGATCTTTTGCCGCTGCCTGACGCAGCTGCGAGGGGTTCGGCACCTCAGTGGGTCCTCCAGCCTTCCCCGTCTGTTTTCTGGCAAAGTAACTCCAGTTTCACGTTGTCTTATTTAATTACATCAGATTAATAGTGTGCAGACGCCCCCCCACCTGCTCCCACTACACTCTAATCTCTATGTGGCATGAAGTGATTGACTCGCATAAGCTGGAGCCGCGTCTACTGTTTTCCTTTCCCTAGACGACTGTGTTTGCGCCATCTGGAGATGTTTTTCTTTCGACAAAACATACACACCCTACCCCAGACACAGAACAAAGGGGAAGTGAATATGCGAGTCCCAGCCTCCTGTTGCAGGGAAGATGAACGTGCGATGGGGATCGTTGGTCATAGTTTCGCCAGCCTGCACTTGTTTAAGCCCCGAGCTAATCTTGACACTTGGAAATGCTGCCAACAGAGTTATTGAAATACAGATGTCTTGAATTGTCGTCGGGAGCATACCGGAAAAACACTAATCGGACCGGCACAAGTCCAGAAACATCTACAAAACACCAAGCTAATAATGAACTACCTGCAGTTGAGTGAAGAAGCAAAATAAATGTTTGAGTTTTCATCTTGTGGGTTGGAGATGACAACTTTCCTAAGATAAGTGTGACTGTCGAAAATGCGGAAAATCGTATTGAATGAGTAAAATCAATTTTGGTAGTACATAAAACCACTGCATGGCATTACCGAGTAAATCCTATTGACCCAACTGTGACAAACTCGGCGCCTCGCTGGGATTCACGCAGTAAGGGGAAGGCTTTAGTACAACCAACGCTCTAACCACCTGAGCTACGAGGCCCCGCCGGACGACGCGAGTTTTATCACACTTGGGTCAAGTTACCCGCCCAACCTACTGCAACGTCTGGAATCCACCAAATCTGACACAGTAAGTTGACTGCCCAAGCAGGATTTCCCAGAATCCACCAGATGACTACTAGGCTCACGTAATTCATAGATATTTTGGCAGATTTTGAATAATTCATATTGACCCAACTGTGATAAACTCGGCGCCTCGGTTTTCCACAGTTGGGTCAATATGAATTATTCAAAATCTGCCAAAATATCTATG
This sequence comes from Spirometra erinaceieuropaei, assembly GCA_902702965.1. NCBI lineage: Eukaryota > Metazoa > Platyhelminthes > Cestoda > Diphyllobothriidea > Diphyllobothriidae > Spirometra > Spirometra erinaceieuropaei. The sequence continues at coordinate 137,673 of CACRXP010000354.1, read as the reverse complement.
AATTACCGAGTAAGTAAAACGGCCATCAAGCAATTAGCGCGCCGGCGGATAGCAATCCTAGATTAAGGGGAGAACGGTTAATCATCACAGGTATGCAGTAACTTAGCGACTGCATCCTATAAATCCTGCAACTTGATGTGCACGAATCACCCGTATCTGCCACTGTCTCTGGATGATGAGTTCGAGCGTGAATTCGAAACGTCAGGTGAATAAAACACACACTTCGGGCTTGGGTATGGCTGGCTGACGACGGCTAATAAGCCAGAAATGGCCATTCCAGTCTCCCTTGTCTTTGTCGGTAATGCCATTCTGCCTATATATCATGCGCCGCTGTGCGGCTGCTGGTTGGACTCGAGAGAGAGCCCGTAAGGCACAACGGGACGAGTGAGTTCCGTATGAACGATCGGTGAGCGCCCCCTACCATTGTATATTCCCGATCGAAAACCGACAGGGCAACGGGCTCGTGGCCCGGTAGGTAGAGGCGTGGACTTCTAAACCAACAGGTCGCGGGGTCGAGCTCCAGGTGTTCCACATTTCGGGCTTGAGCATGACTGGCTGACGACAGCTAATAAGCCAGAAATGGCCATTCCAGTCTCCCTTGTCTTTGTCGGTAATATCATTCTGCCTATATCTCATGCGCCGCTGCGCGGCTGCTGGCTGGGCTCGAGAGAGAGAGTCCATAAGGCACAACTGAACGAGTGAGTTCCGTATGAACGATCGGTGAGCGCCCCCTACCACTGGATAAAACTCTTGTTCCATTGATCGCTTCTACTTCTTATCTACTAGTTTCTGGCACTCGCATCTTCGCTCGTATCAGTATAAACACTGTTTTCATTCATTCCCAGCACATATCCTTCGAGAATTCGTGTTGTGTGAAGTATGGCACTTAGTCAAGTGCTTAATTTCTGAATTCGTTTCAAAAGCTCCGTGCGAGAATGCACTGTACCATTTTCATTTTGTTCAAGGTGCGATTGATTAAACCAAAAAGAATTTCGCTGATGGAGACGTTTCACAGGAGTAAAAGTTTGCCATAAGGTCATATGTTGACAGACCAGTCAGCGAGTAATAAATCTGAATGAAATCAACAGATGCAGTCGTAAGCATACGATTTTCTGTGTATCGGAAAAACTTTTCTTCAATAAAGTTACTGAATCGTTTTTTGCCGACGGTTGAGTCCGTTGAAATGGCACTAATTCGTTTGCGCTTTTCACGAAAAGATACAGTAGATGTGCTAACTCATGAAATGTCAACCAAAATTTCGAAATGCGTTCTCGTTTCGAAAAGATAAATTAAGTAGTGTTGTAAAACTAATCATGATGCAGCATAAACCTACAATGATCCATTTACCACAGGGTGTCGGCTTTCGAAAGATCTTATTTTCGGCTGCATGCAATATCTATACTCTGCAAAAGACTACTTAAGTAGCATGCAATTTTCTCATTGATTTTCGATGCCCTTGAAAATGCAATTATATTTCATGGAAAACATGCATAAAAATATTCATTCTTTTACTTATTCGGTAGAAAATCACGTCTTCCAATTTCATACTCAAAAGAAGAGTATAATTCGGTTTTAAAGTTTCTAATTGTGAGATTTTTTAATACCGTTAAATGGCCGTTCATGAAACGTCATGGATCTGCATTTACGAATGTGGCTTGTAAAGTTAACAATATTGTTCAAATCCACTGCTTAATTTTATGAACCTCATATGGTCTCCTCTTAACACCGTAGAGAAATGCATGGTTTTCTGTACACGGAAAATATGCGGCTTGTAGTTTTGAAACCCTGAATGCAAGTGTAACAGCAGGTCGGGTTCAAAATTATTCGGGAATTATAAAAGTTTTTTAAAACCGAATTATACTCTTCTTTTGAGTATGAAATTGGAAGAAGACGTGATTTTCTACCGAATAAGTAGAAGAATGAATATTTTTATGCATGTTTTCCATTGACTATAATTGAATTTTCAAGGGAATCGAACATCAATGAGAAAATAAGTTATTTCGAAAGCCGACGCCATGAGGTAACTGGATCATTGTAGATTTATGCTGCATCACGATTAGTTTTACAACACTACTTAATTTATCTTTTCGAAACGAGAACGCATTTCGAAATTTTGATTGACATTTCATGAGTTAGCACATCTACTGTAGGTTCTCTAATTTTTCTCTCAAAACCTTCACAGTATATCTCGTGAAAGCATCTACCGGGAGTAGTGAGTTCTTGGGCGTTTTTTTGCATGCAGGTGGTCGTTTGGGTCATATTTGTAGGCTCGCCTCATCGCCGACATAAAATGAAAGTCCACAAAAAAGATCTGAGATGAATATGTTTTTAGTTAATTGGAAAACGTCTCTTTAGTAAGTTATATTTTCAGAAGCTACGAAAATCCCGACAGAAGGATTCAGAAGACCGGTTGGCGAGCATATGTGTGTGTGGTTTCGATAAATTATCATCGGGCCAGTACGTTTATGGGGAGACAGGGTGAGGGGAGACCTAGTTTGAGGTAGTGGGGGGTTAGGGCAGGGGGCATGGAGGGGGGAGTGCACACAGTTAACCGATCATTGGCCACGGTAGGCGTGGAGCTTGCACCAGCTGTTGCTAACAGATACGTTTATTCAAGAGAATACGAAAACACCTCCCGGTATGGCTCAGAGGGGACGAAGCGAAAAGCCTGAACGGCGCCATTCTCGCGTACATTGTTGATTCAGGGCATCTCGTGGACCCCAATATGGCCTTATGTATGATTTACAAGGTCCCACCGAACCGCGCCCTAAGTCACCGGGTCGGCGCCTGGTAGCAACAAAAGTGACGGCTACCATCGTCATCTTTGCTTTCTTGTAGACACCGTTCTAGGCATATAAATACCTCCATTGAGTTGTCATAGAAGCATCAAAATATTTCTCAAACTGTTTGTACTGTCCTGACTGCGGGGACTACAGTACCAACAGTGTCACACCAAGTGGCCGCTTGGAAGCGGGCATTTCCACTGTTTCTTATGGAATATTCGCAAGTGTCAGGGAATATGGGTACGTTTCTGTCACTGTCTCTGATAATGGGTTCAAGCGGGAATCCGAAACTTCAGGCGAATAAAGCCGGTAACAATCGGGAGATGGCACCCAAAAAATTCGCCGAACCAAAGCAGCCTGTCTTACGGGACAAGTGGTAATAGGGGTTTTATGGGTGATGGCTGGTGGGGGTGTACGATACTAGCCGACAGAAAGCCTTATTTGAACAGGTAAATGATCGAAGTTGGCCCGCCCTCCGTTCCGTTATTACAAAATGGGTCGCCAAAGGCAGTATAGTGGTAACGGACGAGTGGAAGGTGTATAATCGTCTTCCCTCAGAAGGTTACCTACATTTCTCTGTTAACCACTCAAAGAACTTCAAGGGCCCTACCACCGGACGGAACACCAATGACATTGAGGCATACTGGAGTAGACTGAAAAGAAAACTCCACGAGGGGGGCCCTGTATGTGGTCGAACTGTGTGGGCCCACATAGACGAAGTACAGTATCGTCTTTGGTTTGACCTCAATGCCATGTCTTTGACAGATGCCTGGGAACTGTTCCTGTCCCATGTTGTGCAGACTTATCCTATTTAAAAGTAATTTTGTTTTGTAATAAACTGTCATAATGCGAATGTATGCCGCATATTCAGGTGTATGTGTGTAACTATGGGGAAGGTTGGGCAATGGCGAGCATCGTCCATGTAACCTCCTGCGATGTTTGTTCGGCCAGCCCATATTAGGCCGCCACGGAAAGTTCAAGTAGTGCGTGAAAGTAGGCCTGCAACCGCTGATATAGCCTGAAAGCGTTTGAGTCCACTGTTAGAGGTATTATTTCTAGGTAACGGATATTTTTGGGTGCCATCCCCCGATTGTTACCATAAAGCCCTTGTTCCAGCGATCGCTTCTACTTCTTATCAAAAGAAAACGATTGCCCGTGGGCATTATTACGGCTTTTCAGGACGTAAAATCGCATAGATTTACAAATCTGAATTTTTGAAATACAAAAGCGTGTACTTTTTGAAAAAAATAACATGCTTGTCCACACCCTGCTTCATCTGATTATGCGTAACATTCGGTTCCAGTTTATGCTACTGCCCCCACTCAGATAAACAAGCGCGGATGCACGGACTTAGTCTGGGACAGTTGTTAGTGTGTGAAAATGTCAAAATATAGGGTAACGTTGATTTAAGGTCAAAGATGTAGACATTTTGCCCGATAAGATTATATTGACACATATTCTCCATGAAAAGTAGGACATCCTTCTGGAGGTATTAAACGAATAATTAAAATACATAACGTTTGAGGTCTTCTAACATATAATCATCTCAATTTCCGTCATAACGTTCCACGAGTTAGATACAGTAGGTGTTCCAACTCATGAAATGTTAACCGAAATTCTGAACTTCCTCCCGGCCGCATGCAAAACCCCACTCTGTAAAAAATGAATACCTAAGTAGCATGGATTTTTCTCACTGATTTTTGACGCCCTTAAAAATTCAATTATATTTCATGAAAATCATGTGTCAAAATATCCATTTTTTGCTTATTCGGTAGACAATTACGTCTTCTTCCAATTTTATACTCGAAGGAAGGGTATAATTCGGTTTTGAAAAGACTTTTCCAGTTCCTGAATAATTTTGAACCCGACCTGCCGTTACACTTGCATTCTGAACTCGTCGAAAGACAGCTGAAAAAGCGTCAGATACAAGTAGTAAACCAACCTACAATTACCTTGCTTATACAGCTTGTACACCCTAAGGACAGGGTTGCCTATCTTGATAGAAAAGGTATTGTCTGAAAAATACCATGTTCCAGTTGTGATGCCGTCTATCGTGGCCAAACTGGGAAATCTGCCTCTACCCGCATACATGAGCATCAGTTAGCGGTGAGGAGACGAGATCATCTATCCCACGTGGCACTGAACACAAATTTGCATGGGAGAACACTTGCATTGTTGACGCCTGCCCAATAAGGACAGGCCGCGAATTCCTGGAGGCAATGCACTCAGATGAGGCATGCATCAATCGGCATATCGATTTAGATGCCACATACAAATTTCTCAAGGACAAATGAAAGCGAGCGCAGCCAATTCCGAGGGGATGACGAAAAGCCATCGACGCGCATTGGCGCAGGCTTCGGCCAATCATAAGTCCAAAAGTCTGACAACGAGCTGGGGAACCAGCCTCGAAAATTTACGCATTAAAGGTTATTTTCTTCCCAAAGAATCTTACTTATTTTTAAACAGCAAACCGTTTATTTTCAGCATGCGGCAAATCATACAATCTTAGCGCTTGCCGCAGTTAATGCAGCCGATAACTGCCCACACCTATCGGTTTTGCATTTGGTCGTTGAGGGACACACTAGCATGCCCGGCGTCCGAGGCCAATGTTGATCAGCCGTAGCTCGCGTTCGGTGACCTTAGGCAGGTGTTCCAAAACAAACAACTCGACAGAAGTACTTTGAAAGTTTTCTCTAATGAAACCGTCATTTTTGTGACATTCTCGAGACTGATCTTCAAGCTTTCCTGTTATACAACTGGAATGTGTAATTTGTTAGCCAATAACGACACTTTACAAAGTTCTACACAGTGTAATTCATCTGGAGGGCAACAAATCCGTTTTAAATCAGTTCTGAGGTCGTGATTGACCGACCATTTGCTTTGTACATCCACTAAGGCTCTGAGACAGTATTAATCACGATTTGGCCCGATGTACACGCGTTCAAGAGCAAATTTCAGACTCAAATGTCTCCTTCTGCGTCGTTGAAACCTATCTCCCCATGTGGATCAAATACCGCACCGGTAAACGTTTGTAAAACCGGTATTGAGGATTTTAGAAGTATTAAGCGCACTCTTTCCAAACCTTTTTGAAGTCTGGGTGAGTCGGAAACTGACCCCAAAACATCAACCAAAACGCCCAATTGAAAATTAGTGACGCTCAGCTAAGTTAAAACACATATAAAATATTGAAAGTGGGTCAGAAATAACAACTTCTTACAGTTGCGAAGATTCCCACTGAAGGATTCAAAAGACAATTTGGCGAGCATAAGCTAGCTTTCTACAAATGACTGTCCAGTGAGCAGACAATCAGCTAGACCCTGGTCTGTGCGGGCTAGCGCTAGGCTAAGTGGAGGTAAATACAAATGAACTTCATCGGGTCGGTGAAAGAGGTGCTGTGACGCTTCAGTGAGTAAACAGGTGCTTTCAGTGGCTGGGGACGAACAGTTAGGTGCGCCCTCAAGTCCTCATGATATGTGCGTCAAGGGTGACATGGCATTTTATGCTGTCTGTGTTGGAGTGCGGTGTCGCGGAATATTCTGTCGTTGATCATAAGGAGTTCTGCAGTAGCATTCCAGTTGAATCAATGGTTGCCGTTAAGTGCGTTCGCGGCCGCAGTGGAGAAGAAGTCACGCCCATAGTATGGCAGCTTTCATCCATTAATACGAGTCACAGGGCGTCGACCCGTATGACCGCCGTACAGAGAAGAGCACTTATCGCGGGGAATGTGGCAAATGAGATTAATTTGTTGTTATTTGCGTATAGCATCCTCTAAACAGGTTGACGACGTTCGTGCTGAGGACGTTGGTCTGTGGGCAATGCAGTTAGCATACCACTTTAGTCATGCCACTGCTTCATAGATTCCTTGTGTAGTAGACAGTAGTTGAAGCAAGTGTGCAAAGTAGGATTTATTGGTACCAACAAACTGCACGACGGCTCTTCAATTGCATCCTGTTACTTCATAACATAAATAGTGAGAAGAATACAGCAATTTGAATTCGTGCAGAAAAGTCAATGCAAAACAGCAAGGTCATTGTTTAGGGTAATGCAGACTAATCAATAAAATTAGTAACCCGAACACAACACAAGGAAGGATAGTGGGGGAAGGTTAACAAGCAAAAACGAAAGGGGAAATATGAAAATCAAGGAGCCACAGGTTATTATGGCAAAGTGAGGCTGACCAAATATCCCAGTTGTTTACGTAGGTCTGGTTTCATCCGCCGTACATAGGCCATCCCCAAGTAACGCGATGTCCGTGCTTAAGCGTGGATATCCTGTACGTTTCATCCACAAGTACGGCAACTCCTCATGGCCAAAATTGACGGAATATTCGGTTTCGAAGTGCCAGTTTTTATATCCTTATCCTCTAAGGGGGATAATATTTCAAATACTATCAAACGACGGCTGCGTTGCGCCATTAAATGAACATATGGCTTAACTCATATTATGCAGTCCCACTAAGCCTTTTCCAATTCCACGGGCGAAGGATGCCTTGACAATGCGCGTCACTTCAAATTGTGTTTATGAATTCACATGCGCTTGAGGATGTAAGTACATTGGGCGAACGCAAAGGCAGTTGGCAGTCAGGTCTATTGAGCACCTGCCCAGATGGCATCTAAAGCAGGAAAAAAAGATCCCGCATTCTATTGCATGATAGTGGTCACTCTGTTGACCGTAAAACTTCCGAGTACCTGTTCGGGCGCATTCCAGTTGAATCAATGGTTGCCGTTAAGTGCGTTCGCGGCCGCAGTGTAGAAGAAGTCACGCCCATAGTATGGCAGCTTTCATCCATTTATACGAGTTACAGGGCGTCGACCCGTATGACCGCCGTACAGAGAAGAGCACTTATCGCAGGGAATGTGGCAAATGAGATTAATTGGGGATGACCTATGCACAGCAGGTGAAACCGGGCCTACAGTGCGTGACCGATCTCATGAAATGTTGACCAAAATGCTGGAATGCGTTTTTTATTAGGAAGGATAACTTAAGCGCGGTTATAATACTGATTGTCTTGCGTCAAATGCCTATAATACTTCGGACTCGGTAGGATGTTAGCTTTTGAATGCACTGCTTTTCAATCTCCTGTAAAAACCGTACTCGGTAAAAAAGGACTACATGCGTAGCATGCAATTTACACACTGATTTTTGATGGCCTCGCAAATTCAGATATATTTTATAGAAACCATGAACAAAGATTTGCTTTTTGCCAGGGTCTCATGCTGCCTCGTTCACGATTGAGTCGCTACTTACGATGGCGAAGGTATCATTTGCAGTAGATGCGCTAAATCATGAAATGTTAACCGAAATTCCCAAATGCGTTTTCGACTCGAAAAGACTACTTAAGTAGGGCTGCAATATTAATTACTATGCAGCTTAATCCCAAGATACTTCAGTTACCTCGGGATGCCGGCTTTTGAACGGACTTCTTTCGGGCTACCTGAAAAACAACTACCCACTTTTCCAAACTGGCTTCTCTTGACCACGAGCAGCGGCCGGTTTTCGAATTTCCTTCTCAAGACTGTCCTCTTTTTATGCAGCCATCATGGACAGAAAGTGTAATTTGGCAACTCCATTCATCCGGACCGCTGTCTTCTAAGGTGGCGCTGGTAAAAGAATGTCATCAGCCTGTTCGAGGTCCGTCGTTCGGCCCCATGTGCACATCTGACATCCCCAGAACCGCATTGAACTACTGTAAAAATTAATTTGATCAGGTAGTTAAATAGCATCGTTGGCATGATGCTTTCCCTTCGAACGATCTTGGAAGTTTCGTGGGCAAGACTGTCGGCACCGGTGGAGTGCTAGTAGACCTTGAACACAACGATGTTGTTTACGGACACCCAGTCCACCTTTATGATTTTCCGGAGGGTTCATGGTAAACTATACTGATGTCTGCAAGTAGGACAGTGAACTCATTCTCTGGCTGCTGGTAGCTCTGGGATGGTATGCTTCCCGCCCTCCTCGTATTCTTTGTCAGTAACGTTATTCTGCCGATATTGCGCGTCGCAATGTCGCTGCTGGTTGGGCTCGAGAGAGTGCGCCAAAGCTCAGCGTGGGACGAGTGAGCTCCATGAGAACGATCGGTGTGCGCCCCCCCTCTACCATTGTACACCCCCGTTCGAAACCGACAGGGCAACTAACCCGTGGCTCGGTGGCAAGAGGCGTTGGACTTCTAACTAACAGGTTGCGGGATCGAGCTCCAGGTGTTCCACACTTCGGGGTTAGGTATGACTGCCTGACGACGGCCAATAAGTCAGAAATGGCCATTCCAGTCTCCCTTGTCTTCGTCGTTACCGCCATTCTGCCTATATCTCACGCTGTTAGTGCGCCCGCTGGCGGCGCTCGAGAGTGATTCACACAGCGCGATCGGTGTGTCCCCATCTACCAATAACCTCTTTATTTTGTTGCTGTGAGAAACGGGGTATAAGTACGGCCAAACTAAACTTATTTATCCGCCTCTTAATGGTTCTGAAACATCCTAAAGCTGGCTGTGATGGTCACTTTTTTGGCCATTTCATTTGCGGTAACGCCCTCATTGCAATATCCCGCGTGTACAGCCAATCACCGATTGGACGGGACCCGTGAGGCAAGGCATTACGCGTACTCGATGATGCGTCACACGCTGATTGGCTAGCCGACCGCATGCATGCATTTTTTAGTCGGCTTGGCCTGCTCCGCGTTGCGTTTGGCCGTGGCCTCATCGGTTTTCTTCCCCTATTACGTGAGTGCTTGAATGTGGGGAAACTGGGAACCCACCACCACTACCACAGTCGTTTGCGAGCGCGGTGAGCGGCATCCGTCTGGGCGATTATTCCATTCTTGTTACTTGGCCTCACTACCGCCACGGGTGTCGCTTGAACGCACCTTATCCCCTGTGGGGAGGCATGTTACGGAATTTTATCGAAACCTGACCGCAGGTACAAGTACGTCCGAACCTCTGGGTGCTTCTCTAAACACAAGCGACAAAACTGTAGTTTGCTGGCGGGAGGTTTCACCCCCGACTAGCAGACTAAAAGCCAGGTCCATCGTGACTCTTACATTCTATTCTCATGGAGAATATTTGGACTCTAGTCTGTCCACCAGTCGACTCACTTTTTAGTCGCGCTTAATAGAGGTCCCCAGTTTC